>CM069546.1:13747500-14082500 GCA_035773235.1 Eospalax fontanierii
AAGAGGATGTTAGATTCCTCTGGAACTGGAGTTAAAGACCAGTTGTTAGCTACCATGTGGGATCTGGGGATCGAACCCATGTCCTCTGCAAGAGTAGACAGTTTTTTAACCTCTGAGTCATCTCCCAGAACCCCAGAATATGTGTTTTGGAGTCAAACAGAAAGAGACTGGTTTATAGGCAAAAAAAGGTTGAAGGAATCAGAAATAAGGCAGAGTGGACATTTGCTTGTAAGACAGGCTGGGGTGGCAGAATAACAGGAGTAGTTCATATCCAGCTGCGTCAGGTGGCCTGTTTGGTAGAAGTAGTGAGTCGTGGGCACTTTGTTCTTGTGGTAGCAGATGCTGGCCTTTTTAGGAAATTTTGCTGTTCCATTCCCTGATTTTTCAGGAAGTCAGAGATGCTTAGTTTCAGCTCTGTAATATAGAGCTGATATAGACAGTATGAATGATTTTATTACTATTATTATTAACTATTTGTGTGTGTGAGTATGGGCACATAAGTGTCACGATGTACACATGGAGGTCAGAGGACAACTTGTGGGAGTCAGTTGTCTCCTTCCCCTATGGGATGTGGGGATTGAACTCAGACCATTAAGCTTGCATAGCAAGTACCTTTACTGGGTGAGCCATTTTGCTGACCTTGTTTTATTTTTTTTTGAGATAGGGTCTTACTCTAGCCCAAGTTGGTCTGGAATTTGCTGTGTAGTCCAGGCTAGCCTCAAACTAACAGCTTCCTTGGTCTAGGTCTCTGTACAGAGTCTTTGACCTCAAATTGTTAACTGGCTATGTAATAACAACAAAACAATTATAAATTATAAAACAACACTGAGGATTTACTGTGCTGTCATTGTATCCCAGACATTTTGAGCATATTAATGTACTTTGTTCTTACCCAAACCTTGTAAGCTAGGAAAATTATCTATTTTATATATAGGATAACAGAGTCAGAGAGACCTTTTGTGTACTTGGCCCATTGCTTCTTCTAGAACTGGAATGAATTGGTGACTGTGAACTGTCAAGTATTAGTAGGAATCTAACACTGGTCCTTTGCAAGAGCAACCAGTGCTCTTAACCACTAAGCCATCTCTCCAGTTTCTTTATTTATTTGGGCAGGGTCTCGTGTAGCCCAGGCTGACCTTGAACTTCTGTAGCTGAGGATAACTTTGAACTTCCTGCCTCTACCTTTGCATGCTCGGATTACAGGCATGCACAACCACACCTGGGTTTATGTGGTGCTGGGGATTGAACCCAGAACTTCGTGTGTGCTAGGCAGGCGCTTGACCTGCTCAGTCACACCCCAGTCCTGTTTTTAACTAAAGTATTGTTTTTCTGTCAACACTCAAGTGCATAGTCTCTCTGGGCATACGGGTTTCTTTTTAGAAAAGGGAAATTTGTGATTGTTCTGATCCCCTTCTCCTATTTGAGAGGATCAGACAAGCTTGAAGGCGGAAATGCCTTGAAGATGACAAAGTAGTAGAAAAAAACTATAGTTGTGTCCGTTACCATCATGTCTCACCACTCAGGGCCAGCCCGAGTGGACTTTGGGGGGCCAGCCTGAAGGGTTGGAGGTGAGTAGACGCAGAGTCAAGCCACAGACTCCGGGAGTTGGACGGGAAGCAGCCCAAGCGTGTGGCATTGCAAACTCGTTTATTGAATAGGTGCACAAGCTCTTCTAGGCCTGGATAGCCAATGACCTTACGGGGTGGGTTCCCAAATACAGCCAATAGTAAGTTTGTCTCCAGGTAGGCAGGTACTTTACAGATGCTGGTCTCATAACTAGCCAGAGCAGAATGCCACACCCACAGGAGCCATTCCTCTATTCCTCCTAGCAGGTGGCCTTAGGCTAGGCCCACCTTACATTATGCCCAACAAAATGCAAGCAGTTGTTCAGATGGGCTGAGAGAAAATGAGAGAGGAGGTCCCTAGAACAAACTTGGACAGGGACTTTCAGCAAAAGGTCCTGTCTGCTACACTAACTCTGAGAGCCCAGGCTGGGAACCTGGTAAGTTCTTGCCCCTCAGCTGTCAGAATGCCAGAGGTAGGGTACAGATGCAGGCCTGGGCATCCAGGCATGAGTGAAAGCCTTTCTGTATTACATCTGTGGACAGACTCAGTGAGAACTTGACGTTCTGAATGTAAAACACTTGTCAGGCAGCCAGCCAGTGTGGGCTGGGGCAGTGAGGAGAATTTGCTGTGGCTGCCCTAGGATGCACAGGGTCAATTGGAGAAAAATGGCTTCTACATAATTACAGCAGAAGCTGGAATCCCTGTGCTACCTAGCTTGTGTTTTGAGTTTTCAAAAAGCATGACTTTAATTTTGTTTTGGACAGTCTCATGTAGCTCAGGCTGGCCTCAATATAGCAAAAGATAACTTTGAACTGCTGATCATCCTGCCTCTACCTCTCAGGTGCTGCTCTCATACCTGGCAGCACTCCACTTAATAAATGTGAAATCTTTCGTATTTTGCATTATAGAAGATATATGTATGTGAATATATATGTATATATACATATACGTGTATATATTCAATTTTCTAGCTATAAAATTATGCCATAATTCAAGCAATGTTTTAAAATTAAGTTGCTCTCACAACTCCCACCCCAATTATGGAAAATCTCTTGGCATGGGGGAGAAGTGATGACTTGGTTTATTGAGAAGTCACCATTATAAATAGTGTGCTTTTAGAAATGTATCAATTGACCCATTCAGAGAACAGATCTGTGTGAATCATAGTCCTGGGCTGTACTATAAACTGGCTATGGACATGAAGGCTTTCTTTTAAGGGTCACATGAGAAGTTAGTGATGTTTAGTCACATATTTACCACTATTGGGTTATTGCCTAGCATATGAATTCACATCATCCTTGTTAAAGTGTTTATCATTAGGTAGATTGTAAAATAACTAGCGCTCCCTCCCATCTTGGACTATTTATCCCCTTGTCACTTGAATTTGCTTCTCTTACCATTAGGAAGTGAAGTCTGGGCTGGGGAGATGGCTCTGTGCTTAAAAGTGCTTACTGCTCTATTAGAGGACTAGACTTCTGATCCCAGTACCCACATGGTAGGCTCACAAATACCTGTAATGCTAGCTTGAAGGGATTGATGACTCATCTGATCTTTGTGGTTACTTGCACACACACATGCATCTATATCACAGACACAGACACACAGATACACACACACACAAACTTACAAAATAAATCTTAAATATGCGGGCATGGTGGCACACTCCTTTAATCCCACCACTCTGGAGGCAGAGGTAGGTAGATCTCTGTGAGTTCAAGGCCATCCTGGTCTACATACTGAGTTCCAGGTTGGCTGGGGCTGCAGGAAGACCCTGTCTCAAAAAGATAACCCCCCACAAAAAAAAAATCTTAAACAAACAAAAAGAAATGAAGTCTGGTCAGGTTTGGTAGGGTAATCCCAGCACTTGGAAGGTTGAGGCAGGAGGATCAAAAGTTCAAGGCTGGCCTTGGCTTCATAGGAAACCTGAGGACTGCCTGGACTATAGGAGACCCTGTCTCCATAACTCCCCAAAGAAGGAAGAAACGGAGTCAGTTCTTCACCTGTGGAAGGCACACGTTGATGTTACCTACTTTGTTCGAAGGAACATTTTAACTAGTAATGTAGTCAGAGATTTGAGAAGTGCTTGTCCTCAGGGCCTTCCTTTTCTTGCTGGCACTGTTCTTTCCACCACCATATGAGGCGGGTTGGACCCATCTGTTACAGGAGGAGAAGGCTCGTGCAGCAGAGCCCAGCTGGCCTAGATGAAGCCCTAGAGTGTCTGTCCTAGCAAGCTCCAGGGAGGGTAAGGGAAGCCAGCCTAGACTTCCTGTTCCCAGAGAGCTGCCAACTGGCCTAGACTGGGAGTGCCCAGCAGATCCACAGAACAGGAGAAAGAACATACTTCCTGCTGTAAGCCACTACGTTTTATTTTATCACACAGCAGTTAACTGAATTAGATTCTATCTAAAAGTTTCTTTCAATTCAAACTAAGACACCTGGGCTGGTTCTCTGTGTTTGTAAGAGTTTGTAGAAAATAGTTGATTCGTTAAGTATTGTCTATGGCTCCTTTCGAGAAATGTCTGAGTATTTAGGGTGGAGGTTGTCTGTAGCTGAAACACTGAAATCTTTATGATTTAAGAAAACAAACAAACAAACTAAAACCAAGAGGCTGAATAAA
The DNA here is from genome assembly GCA_035773235.1 of Eospalax fontanierii. Lineage (NCBI taxonomy): Eukaryota > Metazoa > Chordata > Mammalia > Rodentia > Spalacidae > Eospalax > Eospalax fontanierii. The sequence goes on from CM069546.1 coordinate 13,751,684, forward strand.
TGAGTCAGTAGGTAAAATGCTGGCTATATAAAGCTGACACCCGAGTGTAGTCCCTGGAACCTACATAAAAGTAGAAGGAGAGAACTGTCCCCTGACCTCCACATGTGTGCCGTGGCACACACGCACGCACACACACAGACACACATTAAAAAATTAAAAGTGCACTGACCTCTACAGTGAATTGCTTGTGCTTTTCTAATTGCTATACAGGACTTCTTTTCAGAAATTATTTTTTTGATTTTCTTGCATGAGTATAATGCATCCATCACATCCTGTCTCCCTGCTTCCACTCCTCCTGTGACCCTCCACCATTATGCCCCTTTCAAGTTCACGTAGGACTTTTCAATGCATCCTCTGCATTTGCTCGAAGTTTGTCATTTCTCTTTTTTTCAGATTCCTTTTGATGAATAAATTCTTAATTTTTAAGTAGTCAAATGGGTAAATCTACCTTTTCATAATTAATGCTTTTTATATCTTTAAAAGAAGTCATCCCCTACTATAAGGTTAAAAAAAAGTTCCTTAAATTTTCCTTTTTGACAATAAAAATTTTGTTTTGACATTTATGTCCTTAGTGCATTTGGAGTTGATTTTGGATGTGATGCAGAGAATCACGTTTCTTTTTTCTTATTTCGTACAATTATGTTTTTCATTGCTTCATTTGTTGAAATGATCCCTTTTCCCATTGATGTCACATGACATCCTTGTCTTTTCTATGGTTTAAACATTGTAGAAACTTCATCTCCAATGCAACAGTGATGAGAAGTGGGACTCTTTTCTTTTGATACAGGGCTCTAGCCCTGGTTGGTCTTAAGCTCACTACATTGGAATTTCAACTCAGTCTTTGCTTTCAGACCCTTTCTGGTAAACATGAACAAAGGCACTTCTGTGGTAGTTGGAGCATTTAGTGTGCGTGGCGTGGGCAAGGTGGTCTTTTTTCCCTCTAGGTCGCACAGAGGCTAGCAGGCATGCTGGCTGAGCGGCTGAACTTCTACTTCATATTCTAAACTTCCTCAGGATCTGCCTTACTCCTCTGAGTATTCTTTTCTATATATACATGTGTGTGTGTGCATGGGTTCATACGCATGTTGACATGTGTATGTGTACACGTGAATGTGGGGTGCATGTGTGTGGATGCAGGAGGTTGATGTCAGGAATCTTCTTCAATGACTCTATCTTATTCATTTAGACAAGGTCTCTTAATCAAACCCAGGGTTCACAGATAGCTGGTCCAGCCAGCTAGCTTGCTCTGGGAATCCTGTATGTTTTGATTTCTCAGGCTGGAATTACAGGCAAGCCACCACACCCACCTGGTGGGTTCTGGAGATCCAAACTTGGTTCTCTGGTTTGCATAGCACTTTATTTTATTTTATGTTTATATCTTTATTTTATGTTTATATTTTTATTTTATTTTTGTATTTTTATTTTATTTTATTTTATGTGTTTGAGTGTATTGCCTACATGTATGTAAGTGCACCCATGTCATGCAATGCCCATGGAGGTCAGAAGAGGGCATGTGAGCCTCCAGAACCGGAGTTACAGTTGGTTGTTAGCTGCCATGTTAGTGCTGGGAACTAAACCTGCACCCTCTGCAAGGACAGTCAGTGCTCTTAACTGCTGAGCCATCTCTCCAGCCCACAGCAGACACATTAACTACTGAGCTATTTACCTAGCCCTCCTCTGATTGTTTTTGCTTTTACTTTTATTTATTTATGTTTTGAAACAGGATCTCATGTAGCTCAGGCTGGCCTAGAATTTGAAATGTAGCTAAGGATGACCTTGAACTCATCTTCCTGCCTCTCCCACCCAAGTGCTCGGTTTACAGATAAATTAAACTATGCCTGGTACCTCCTCTGAGAATTCTCAAGAGAGCAATTGGTATGGGCTGAATTGTGCCTCTTTCATTCACAGATCGAAGCACACAGCTCCTAGTGTGACTGTATTTGAAGAGAGGGCCTTCAAACTGTTTCCTAGTTCCTTGAAGTTCCATCCATGGAAGATGAGAATCCAGCTCTACTAGTGTAGAGCTGATAAACCCCTGGCAGTGAGTTCAATGAGATCCTAACACTGGGGTCTTAACCCAATAGGACTGGCCTAATCATGAGAAGAGGAAGAGGGCAGGCAGTGTAACTTGGTGGTAGAGTGTCTGCCTTAGCATGCACAAGGCATTGGATCCCAATATCAGGAAAAAAAAGCTATAAAAAGGTGGAGTATGAAGACACCTGTCTACAGGATAAGGCGAGATCCCTTGAGAGACAATAATCCTTTGGCACTTTGATTATGGATTTTCAGTCTTCAAAATTGCGAGAGAATGAGTTTATGGCTTAAGCTACTTATTTGTGGTGTTTTACAGAGCTTGAGCAAATTAAAATGGTAACTAAAGTTAGGACTGGCCAGTTCGCTGGAACTCATGCTTTGGGTTGACAGACACCTTGTGCTGAGCTCTTTCAAAGTGCCTCTGTTGCCAGGATTGAGAGTGAGACATTTTTTGAGCAGATTTTCACGTTCTTTGGAAACACGGAGAGGATATGATACATTCTACTCTGCATTGTTTCACCGTTTCTTGACGTTCTGGCCCTTAAGCATTGAAAATCCATGACGAGTGTAGAGCGGTAACTCTGGGCAGCAGGAGAAGGAGGGACTTCGCAGAGGATGTCCACCTTGTCGCCAAATGCGAATTTGTTGAAGCCACAGGCTGCGCTGTTGCTGTTGCTGTCAGCATCTGAGAGCATGCTTTCTGCCCTTGGGTCTCTGGACATGCACTGTTGCTGATGGCCAAGCACAAGTTTTGCTGTACGGCAAAACTGCCTTAGAACTCCTTTTCCTGCGTCCTTCCGTGACCACTCAGTATCTTCCTCCTGTAGCCAGATCTATGATGAGACACCCAATACTCATTTTCAGTCAATTCTGGTGATGTTTCCACATGCAGGCATTGAAAGCCGCATGGCTTTCATTTCATAGCAGAGTCTCAAAGGTAGAAAAATCCTGTTGAGTCTTGGTAATGATTCTCATGACTGCATTTTCCCTAGAGAGCATGTACCAAACCAGTTTTGTCACAGTAGTAGATCCCTGGTGATGGTGTTAAGGAGCTGGGTTTGGTCATTGCAGGCTTAAGCAAAGAGAGTCATGAAATGCTGGGTATGCCCTGGGTGGCATACACATGAAATGTCAATACTTTTGACATGGAGCCAGAAAGATTAGGAGTTCAAGGTCATTCTTAAGTACATAATGAGTTCAAAGTTAGCCTGAGATATGTGAGACCCTGTCTCAAAAAAAGCAGAACAAACCAGAAACCCCCACTACTCAGTGCCAGACTGAAATAAAAATAAAGACAAACACTAAAAAACGAAAAAGAATAAGGACAAATGGGGAACAGAAGAAGCTCAGTCAGGAAAGTGCTTGTTCTGCAAGCCTGAGGGCCTGAGTTCGGGTTTCCAGTTCCCACATGAAACGCTAAACATGCTGGTGTAACCCTGTTGCTGGTTGGGCGGAGACAGGAAAACCCCAGGGTCTTGCTGGTGTAGCTGAACTGATAAGCTCTAGTTCAGTGAAAGACTGTCTCAGCAATTAAGGAGGAAAACAATCTAGGAAGACGCCTGATGTCAACCTCTGGCTTCCACAGGCATGTGTACACATGTGTGTGGGCATGCCTACACATGCACATGTGAACACACATGAACATGTACACACACACAAAAGGATAAGAAAAAACGGAAGTTGAGAAGAAGAAATAAAGAACAACACGAGGAGCTGGGAGCTGTGGCGCTCACCGGTCACCTCAGCACTTGGGAGGTGGAGATGGGAAGATCGGGGGTTCAAGGACATCCTACCTACACAGTGAGTTTGAAGCCAGCTTGGTGTACCTGAGTGTGAACTCATTGATGTGTGTGTTGTGTGTGAGTATGTGTGCAGGCGCACCTGTGGAGGTCAGAGGACAACCCCAGATGTCAGTCTTCACCTTTCTCCTTGTTTGAGATGGGTCTCTTTGTTGTTTCTCTGACATACACGCCAGGCTGGCTGGCCCGTGAGCTTCTGAGGGGTCTCTCTTCTTCACTTCCTGTCTCTCCCAGAGCAGTGCTGGTTATAGACTTGCACCACTGAGTTTAGCTTGATGTAGATTCTGAGGATTTCAACTCGGTTCCTCATGCATAAGCAGCCATCACTTTTACCTACTGGGGAAATGGCTGAAATCCTTAATTCTTACATAATAAAATCCGTGAGGGACTGAGGATGTGATTCAGAGCTAGAACACTTGCCTAGCATTGCCTAATATAAGAGGCCGTAGGTACGTTCCCAGTGCAAACACATAGACACAGACTACAGACTCTGCCCCCCGCCCCCCAAAAAACAACAAAAGAGAGAAAAAGAGTAAAAAGTGAAAAGATGAGAAAAGAATCAAGGAAAACGGAATAAAGTGGAAAGACTAGACTGCCAGGGAGAAGACAGGCTACTGTAACTTTGGTTGTAACTGCACAGATGACTGAAAACCAGGTTCCTGAGCTAGAGGGCCTGAAAGCCTTGGTGGGGCCAGGGTCTTGCAGAGAGGCCAGGAATTCCTTCACTGTAGTTCCTCAGCAGATCAGAGCAAGAAGAGGAGCTGTTATCACTGGTGAGGACCCAGTGATTTCTCATTGTTCAGTCTCTGAAACACACTTCTTAAAGTTATCAAGAATCCTAAATATGGGGTCATGGCTCAGAGGATATAGCGTTTGCCATGCAAGTGTGAGTGAAGCTGGAGTTTGGATTCCCACAACCCATGTGGGTGTGGCAGAAGCCTGTAAACCATGCAGAAGCAGTCAGGGGATTCTCAAGGCAGGCTACTGAGAAGAACTGATACAGGTGAGCTCTAGGAGACCCAGCTTCAGTGAATAAGGTAGAGAGTGATTGGGGAAGACACACACACACACACACAAATCTAAAAAGCAGCTGCCTTCTGTTTATATATGGGCTATAGGTATCCACATTGACCTCAGTAGAAATTGGACCTGCTCAGTGCTTTAGTTAAGGCCATATCATTTTGAGTTTGGAAAGCTCTAATAATGTTTGGCTCATTGCATTGTTGAAAGTCCAAATATGTGGAGATTTTTTAATTCCCTTCTAAATCTTCCCTCTAAAAACTGTATTCCTATTTCAGTTTGTGCCTATGAAACAAAAGACTCTATGTAAGCAAAACTGACAAAAATGTCATTTTAAAAAGGATTCCTGAGTATTAGCTTCTCGGTGTTAAAAGTTTTTAAGGCCTCATATATTTTCAAATTGTTTCATTTTTCAGATTGTGTGCTTGCGTCAGGAACCTAGCAGGACTCCCTTACTGTACTAGATGCCTTTTAAGCCTGTTCCATCCTTGAATTTCCACTCTATCTCTTTTATGATCTTTTTTCGATGAATTGGGGTTGCTAATGTTCTGTCTGCATTTTGCTGATTTTAATCCTGTTGGTGAATCAGTACTTCTGTATTTCCCATACGTAAACCTAGAGATCTTGATGTGTTCTGGGAACTGGATTGATCTTTTGGGTAGGGATAGTCATAGGTAGGAGGGTATGTTCCTTTAGAGGTACAGTTTGCTGCTGCAGCCTGGGTTTCATCGGTGGCATCTGTAGTCCCCAGTGTTTCCTGTAGGCTGTGTTGTTTCCTGAAGCTCTGCGGTTTCTTGGGATGTTGTAAGAGCTGCTGATGTGGAATTGCAGTCATCCTCTGACTTCCTGCTTTGCGCTCTGCCCTGACCTCTGGTGGATTCAGCCTGCTAGGACATATGGATTTACAGACTGGAATGCCTTTAAAAGCCTCCTTTCCTGGTTTGTCTGGAAGTAGGTAGGCTCTGTATCATAAAACCTGCAGTTCCTGGGGTCCTCTGATTCCTAGGACTTGAGGAGGAATCAGAATTTCACATTTGAGATTCAGATGGATTTTGACCATACAACACTTCTTAGAACCATTCTTAGAACGACTGGAAGCAACTGTCCTTCCTCAGACACTGAGGGTGGCCACAAGACTCAGCATGACCCAGGGCTTGCTTCAGACGGAGTCCATGAGGACTCTTGAGGACAGTGGGAAGCAGAATATCTTTCCTTGGTATCTAAAATTATAGGGTCCCTGTGTACCTGAACTGCCAGTCCCCCTCTCTTTGTTCACGTGGAGAGAGAGGGTGAGAATTATATCAGCGCTGTGGAGGAATATTGTATCTGGAGATGGAAATGGAACTGTCGTTCAAGCTGGGTTTTCCAGTTGTGCCTAGACTGAGCATTCTTGTTTTTCTCTTAAGCTGATTACACTGGGTTTCTGTCATACCTGTAAATGCAGTTGAGGTGACAAGGTGACATTCAGTGCCAGCCATGACTATTATTACTAGTAGAGAATCAAAAGTAAGTGTGAGGGACTGGAGAGATGACTCAGTGTTAAGAGTACTTGCTGTTCTTGCAGAGGACCCATGTTTGGTTCCTAGCACCCAAATCAGGTGTTTCACAACTGCCAGTAACTCAAGCTCTGGGGACTCTGATGACCTCTTCTTGTCCCCTAGGGTGCTGGCACTCAAGTGCACACAAACTTACATACATATAATTAAAAGTAATAAAAATAAATCTTTAACTTTGTGTCTAATGTTTACATTTAGAATTATCTAGTGGCCCATGTGGCCCTTTTTAAGTGTCAACCTCTGTCCACGAAGGCAGAAATAATGTTTAACTCATCACACTTACTTACTGGGTGATAGTAAGTGCTCAGGAAATATTGATGGAAATCATAAGCAGTTGCGTGGTGATGGTCATGGTTGCAGCAATGCAATCTCTGTCGTCTGATGCCGGTTTAGCTGTCTGGGAGAATGCTTTCTCTGAGTTATGCTGAAGGAGCTGGGGCAAGGTAGGGTGATGCTTAACACCTTGGTTCAGGAGAGAGAAGAAGAAAATATAGCAGAACATTTTTGAAATTAAGTGCTGGCTCCTGAAATGCTCATTGTTTAAATTTGTTCAAATTTTCTATGTATAAAAATAACCAAAATGAACAGTTTTGAAAAGAAAAATGATTACTTGTATTTAGTGGGCACGTCATGTTTAACAACCCTTTAGAGACCTTCAATTCCTGAATTCTAGGACAACATTAGAACAAATTATCCATCTTACAAAGAAAGTATTCATTTCTTAGCAAAGAAAAAATTCCCCTCAAGTCTTTTTTAAAGATTTATTTAGTTTTTGCGCACGCGTGTGTGTGTGTGTGTGTGTGTGTGTGTACTTATATGTATGCCAGTGCATGAAAAAGTCAGAAGAGGGCATCAGATCCCTGGAGGGGTAGTTTTAGGTGGTTGTGAGATGCCCGACTAAGGGCTGGGAACTGAACTCAGGTCCTCTGCAGGAGCCATTTCTCCACCTCTAATTTCACTAATTTTTAACATCTTGTCACATTTGCTTCTTCATCCTCTGATTCACTCTATGCATTTGTACATATATCATAAATTATTAAATTTTTGGAAAATTTATAGGCTGCATAGCTCAGGCTTCTGCTATTATTTATGATTCAATCCCCATTTTCTGAGACTCTTAATTGATACAATGTTTACATCTACAGTCATATTCTAGTTTTTCTGCTTTTATATGGCCTTTATAAACACTTCTTGCCTATTACCCAGGACCTAGGTCATATAGGAAATTCAGTTGTCATGTCTCTTTGGTTTTATTTAATTTGGAACTAGTTTTTAAATCATTCTCCTACCTTATTTTTTTTCTTTTGATGTCACTGACCACTTTGGAAAAATAAAGATTGTTTTTGTTTAAAAATTTTTTATGTGTATGAGTGTTTTGCCTGAATGCATATAAGGACACCCATGTATGCAATTTTTACTTTTTAAATGTGTACGAGTATTTTGCCTGCATGTATATATGTGTACCCATGCATGCAGTGCCTTGTGGAGGTCAGAAGAGGGCATTGGAATCCCAGAACTGGAGTTATAGACAGTTGTTAGCCACCATATGGGTGCTGGGAACCAAACCTGGGTCCTCCAAAAGACCAACTGAATATCATAACCATGGGAGTCATCTCTCCAGATCCCTCTTCCCCAAAGACAAAGACTCACTATGTAGTTTGGTTCTTGCCTGATACTCACTATGTAGATCAGGATAGACATGAACTCACAGAAATCTGCCTGCCTCTGTCTGGATTAAAGGCATGTACCACCACACTTGGCTAATGAAAGTTATTAAAAAAGCAATTATCTTTTTTAAGCTTTTAAAAAATCATGTGTATATGTATATGTCAGTGTGTGGGTCTGTGCATGTGTGAGTGTCCGCGGGTCCAGAAGAGGGCATCACATCCCCTAGGGCTACAGTTATAAGTGACTGTAAACCACCTGACATGGGTACTGGGAATTGAACTAGGTCCTCTGCAAGAGCAGTGTGAGCTCTCAACTGCGGAACTACCTCTCCAGCCCCAAGGCCATTTATTTTAAAGACCCCTCCTGGTATGGATTTACTTTCTCTAGACTCTCTTTGGCTGATGTAGATGTGTGCAGTGTTCATCTCTGAGACTAATTTTCAACATGGGTTTACCTGTTGTCCAGTTTTGGCAGTGTGTGACCTGCTCTAACATGTTCAACACAATTAGCTTTATTTATGAAGTAAGAGATGGTAGAGCTCTAGCCTGAGGTCAGGGCAGTACCACTACCTGGCTTGTTACAGGCCAGGTGCTGTGTGCTAAGTGTTTTTACCCTTCTTAATGTCCCAACCCTAGTGACACAGCCACCCCAAAAGGAAGAGCAGCTGAGAAGGTTAAGTTGTTGACTAAAGGCTGGGTGGTGCTTTCAACCTGACTGGCTGGCTGGCTGTGGTGATTTTCAAATTTCACTTCTTTGTATATTAGTTATTTCTCAATCTTTTATCCTTTTACAAGCAACACTGTCATGAGTATTATTAAATCCTCCTTAATGCCCCAGATTTCACGACTTCATGAAGTACCACTAAGTAGATAGATACTCTTTAAAATTTTTTATTACATGTATTTAATTTACTTATTAGTGTATGTATGTGTATGTGTGTGTGTAATATACATGTGTGGAGGTCAGAGGACTACTTGTAGGGGTAAGTTCGCTCCATCTACCATGTGGAGCTTGGTAGCATCATGTTTGGTAGCAAGCACCTTTCCTTGCTAAACTGTCCTGCTAGCTCTGAGGTAGATTTTCTTAAGTAAGTAAAAATGTCTACTCAGCAGCAAGTCTGGATATTAGGCTGAGAACTGGAAGGGAGTCATGTGGAGTACTGCCTTTATCAATAACTTGATAACAGATTATGACACTCATAAAGTACTCCCCAGCCCGAAACCTCTTGCTCTGTGAAGTGCTGGGTCACACCCTTTGCACTGTGACTTAACTCTCTGAAATGTTGTCTTCCAGCATTTCCAGTGTAACATCCCTGACAGATGTGCACATGCTATTTACATGCATCTGTGAGTAGGGATCTCTCTACTTCCCAAAGTCAACGTATGGATTACTCTAATTGATAGCTTACTCCTGTGAGTAAGAATTCACTTAAAGTCATTCTAATGTTCACAGTGAAGATAGCTAGTCCCCCTTCTACGCTGAGAGCTTCTAATATTTAAGTCATCACAGTGAATATAGATGAACAGGGGTTGGCCCCTGTTCTCACTGAGATTCCACAGCTGTTAGTTCCATCATTCAATGTCATAGTGCCCAGTGACATGGAGACAGGGTGACTTTCATTCTTCCATTTCATATATGAGGTGACGGAGGCTATTAGCAACCAGTAATGAGGCCAAAACAATGTCTGCTCATTCCTCACATGGTGGCTTTAGAGGCTGACCATCTAGGAAGATGACTGAAGGCAGGAGAATAAAGCTGGTTTGTGGGGACACTAAGGAAAATGGCCATAACAGTTACTTTCTATTGCTGTGATGAAACACTGACCAAATGCAACTTGGGGAGGGAAGGGTTTATTGTACCTTACATTTCCCAGTGGCAGTCCATCTCGGGTAGAACTCGGGACAGGAACCTGAAGATAGTTGCTGAAGCATGGGCCACAGAGGAATGCTGCTTACTTGCTTGTTCTTCTGGCCTGTGCTTAGCGTGCTGTGGGCTAGGTCCTCCCATATCCCTCAGCAATGAAGAAAATACCTCACAGACATGTCTACAGGCCAGTCTCTGATACAGAAATTCCCTGATTGAGATTCCCTCTTCCTAGGTGCGTCAACTTGACAACCAAGCCCAACCATGTCAGCGGCCAACTAAGAAAGACATCTGGCCAAATTTCTTTCCAAAACTTTTCAGTTTGGGGGTTTTACAGTGTAGGTAGATTGGAACAAAGAAGATTCGGATGAAAGCTAGCAACATTAGTTGTATCAACAAATTTATTAACATCTACTGATGCGATAGAAACTTACTATTAAAACTGAATGGAGCAAGTCTTGCTGTATGCACTTTGGGATCTATTTTGTATAATCCTGACTTTCTAGTTTCATGACTTACAGAAACATATATATATATATATATATATATATACACATATAAGTAGTTTTAAATTTAGGTTCTGCTATATGAGAGAAAATATCCAATATTTGTCTTTCTGAGTCTGTCTAATTATACTTAGCATAATGATCTCAATGTCATGATTTCACTTTTTCTTTATAGTGGAATAAATCCCCTGTGCACATGTAACATATTTTCTTTATCTTCTCCTCTAGACTTGATAGCTATCTAGACTGCGTCCATGTCCTGGCATTGTGAACAGTACAGTTATAAACATGTATGCACAAACATCTCTGTAATATGTTGATTTAGAGTTCTTTGGGGATATGCCCAGGAGTGGCGTAGCTGGGTCATATGGTAGTCCTGTTTTCAGTATTTTGAAAAACCTCTGTGCTGATTTCCATAGTGACTACACAAGTTTACCTTTCTACCAGCCAGTGAGTAAGGATTCCTTTTCTCCATCTTCTGCCATCATTTGTTATCTTGATGATAATTATTCTGATTACTGATCTTTGGGGTATTTGATTTTTGAAGTTATTGTGTTTCTTAGATATGAATCTCTTATCTGGTGTGTAGTTGGCAAATCATTTTTCTCATTAGGTAGGCTGTCTCTTCGCTCTGGTAATTGTTTTCTTTGCTGTGCAGAACTTCCTTAAGAAAATAGGATCTTTGAGGCTAGTGAGACAGCTCAGTTGAAGTCATAAAACATCTAAGACAAACTGACTTGGAGCAGTTTAACCAAGAGTGAGCCGGATCTGTTCTGAGGTGTTCTGATTTCTCTCAGAACTCTTGTATCTGTTCTCTTGAACAAAGGGAGGGGTTCCTTTATAGTTATTGAGTCAGAGTTTGGGAAAGAATGAGGAACTTTGTCTTAAGGAACCTTTAACCAGAGTATACAAGCAAAGAAGCTACTTTTCTGACTCTACTGATGCAGAACAGGACACAAAGCCACAGACAGATATCATCAATCTATATCCATGTATTGCTTTCAACATCTGTGGGGGATACATTGTCAATGCTATTGTTTTCAACATCACATTCCACGTACATGTACATTGTTCTGAGTGAAGGACATAATTGAGCCACAATAGAGAACATGGTATAAGATTAAAGCTATGTATTCAGCTCAGCTTGTAAGAGTTAATTGTGTTGGAAGCCCAAAGCATAGTAAGATTGATTACATTGCTTTTCTTAAAGACTGGCCAAATTTAAACAAGCTGAGTGTACAGTAGGAGAGTAGATTGAATACATAGTTAATTCGTGATTCCTGAAAATAGTTCACTGTGTAAAGATGAGGACCTGGGTTTGATCCCTAGAAACCCACATAAAAAGTTGGATGTGGTAACATGTGCTTGTGTTCCTAGCACTGGTAAAGAAGATAGGCAGCTGATGCATAAGGCTGTTTGGCCATCTAGCTTAATCTACTCAACCAACTCCAAACCAGTGGGAAAACACGTGGATGGTACCCAAGGAAGGAAATGTAAGGTTGTCTTTGGCCTCTGTATGCACAAAACAAAGAAAATAAGGTCTTTGCCGTTGTAAAAAAAAATTAAAACGAAGTTTGTAGGATGGACCCTAAATCTAACATAACTTTATCTTTAAAAGAAAAGGATAACGTGAAGACAGAGATGCAGAGGCAGTGTGCATTGTGACAGACACAGACATCCAGGGACTAGTAACTGGAAGCCAGGAAAAGGCAACAGTGATGGCATCTACAGCCTCAGAGAGTCTGGGCCTGCTGGCTCCTTGATTTCAGGTTTCTAGCTCTCACAGTTATGGGAGAATGAATTGGAGTGGTTTTAAGCCACTCAATTTGTGGTACTTGGTTATAATAGAAAACTAATAAAACCTCCAATTCCCTTCTAGCTTGTTTGAGAATTAGCCTAAAGATTGGAAGGCCGTTCGCTTGGCATAGACACTTGCTTTGTGTTTAGCCCTGTGAGATTTTCCACTCTGAGTGTGCCTGGGGTTTCCCCTGTAAAGCTGTATGTGTGCTCTGTGGGTGGTTTACAGCGTTTTTGTGGATTATTTTGACTATATGCAATTTCCTTCTTAAGAGATTATTAGGATATAACCCATAATCTTCTTGGCAGTTTGTTTTTGATGTTTTCTCTTCCTTGGGCATTTTTTGGGGGACTATTTTGCTTAGTTCTTTGCCTACTCTAATATGGTCTTAGACCGTGTTCTATTAGATCAATGTCTTTCTCCAAATGTGGTTTTCAATAGAGTTATAGTGGGCTGGGCATGGACACTAAGCTCCTATCAACGAGATAACTTTTTGTTGTTCTGTTAAAGTAGTTATTTAATTAAATGCCACATTTCCTTTTTAATGCATAGCTCCCAAGCCATACTTACCTCATTTAATATTGTTCTTTAAATAGAGGACATCACATTGCTCCTGTTAAATTTTATTTTCCTTTCTTTTCCCCATCTCTCTCTGTTCCTCTTTCTGCTCTGGAATGTTGAAATAATCTCGTTCTGTGAGAGTAGTCTCCCTATTAAATATATTTTCCCTGGATGTACTAAGTAATTTTATCTCTTACAAATATTAAGTAATGGTTTGGTCTTTATGGCTGTATTGCTTAGGTCTGCCTGTGTGTTTGCACACAGGCCAGCTGGGGTGCCCTCTCCCTATCCGTGTATGTGGCCTGTGTTGAAGCTTTCTCTCTGAGTTTTATGGATACTGCCTTCTATTTGCTGCCTTCTCGGTTCCTCTTCCTGGTCCTTCTCATCCTCTTCTTCCTTCTTCTTATTGAAAAGAAGCTTTCCTTTTGTAGGTCCTGCCCATCCCTAGGCTATGTTCCCGTTTCTGGGACATTTTCAGGTTGTGTATATCCTCATTGGCATCATTTTTTTTAGAGGCACTTACGTAATCTAGGTGGGCCTTGAACTCACCATCCTCCTGCCTCTGCCTGCCGAGCACTGGGAATACAGGCTGTACCACTATTCCCATCAGTCATTTCCTTCCTTCCTTCCTTTCTCCCTTCCTCCCGCCCCGCCTTGACCCAGAGTCTCATGTAGTCCAGGCTGGCCTCTAACTTACTTTGTAGTAGAGTAGGATCTAGAACTCCTCCTCCTCCTGCATCCTCCCCCTGAGGTCTGGAGTTACATGTGTTCCACAACGTCCAGTTTATGCAATGCTAGGGATCAAGTGCTGGCATTTGTGGATGCACTCTACCAACTGAACCACATCTGCAGCTTACTCATCATCTTCTTGATGGAGTCGATGGTTAGTTGTTATTTAAGGGTCTATTATATAATACACATTATTTATTATCCTCATTTTCACTTGGGGAAACTAAGGCTTTTAAAACAAGTGCCTTTGCCAAGTTATGCCCCAGTGACAGAGGTTAGACAATAAACAAAGTCTCAGTGACTCAAAAGCTTGAGTAATTTTGATAAGTATGTGCCAGAGTTTCCTGTAGTTGAAGAAGTTTTTCTTTCCCTTAATTTCACTGAACAGTTCATATCAACAAATCACCAGTGAGTTCTGTGGCCTCATGATAATACTCTAATGGAGGAGACAGACTCTATCACATGGAATTCTTAGGAAACTTTTCTTTATCTGTATGTGCTCATGCATAGATGTTTCTGCATTGGGTTGTGACACAAATATATTATTGTGGGGCTGAAGTAAAAACTTGGAAAAACAATGTTCATAGCTGCTCATGTGTATTGGGTTTCAAGTTTGAACTTCTGTGTGCTTCAGTGGATGCTTGTTTCTCTGTTCCTAAGTAGGAAAATGTTCCTCTTTACCCTCTGAATTCACAAGTCAGAAATCCCCTCTTGAAAGGAAGCCTCTTTTCCTTTCATAGCTATCACTGTCAGACACTACAGGCTTTCAACAGACATTTGTCTTTTGACAAATGTCTTTGAAGTTCTGCTCACCTCCCACAAGTACGTTTCCCCCTTCAGTTATTAAATGTAAATGTAAAAAAGTGCACATTTAATAAATGCTCTAATAGACGATTGGCCACATCATCTCATTCAAGACATCAGACCAGCAGTGCCCATTGGTCAGTTACTGGCACCCACATCAGAAAGATAGGCCTTAGGAGGAGACACAAGAGAGGCCTCTTCACTGCCAGAGTGTTAGTCCCAAAGCAGCTTCTGGAAAGTGCCCCTGTGGCTGTGGGAATAATAATTCCATGTGGGAAATGCTGGGTTTTCTGCACGTCAGTTGCTGTCTGCAGCAGTTCCCTGGGGATCCTTTCAAAAGCCAACTTGAAAATTTGTTCCTCAAAACACAGATTTTTTGATTAATAATGAGAATGTATTAAAATTGCCAAGTTGGTGGGCAATACGCCAAAGTGGCCTTTTAGTAAACTTGAGTAAATTATAGACTAAATCTACAGAATAGAATTAGAGCTTTAGGTTCTTATTTATTTTAGATGTAAGAATTGTGACACTCAAGTCTTTTAGAAAAGGACAGAATGGTCAAGGGATTCTTAAAATGTGCTCATATATTGTCTTTACTTTTCATTTAAAATATTTAACTGTTATCTATCTATCTATCTATCTATCTATCCATCTATGTATTTCAGTGTGTATGTATCCATGTGTGGTGTGGTGTAGGTGCATGTGTATGTACATGTGTTGAGTGGCCAAGGAGGATGTTAGGTATCTTCATTTACTATCCTCTGCCCAATTCTCTTGAGATAAAGCCTCTCGCTGAACCTGGAACTTGCCATTGCTTCTAAACTCATGGCTCCAAACCCCAGTAATCATCTCTGTGCCCCCTAATCCTGGGGTTACAGATGTGTATAGCCATGCCTGTTTTCTCTATATGGGTACTGGGATATGAACTCAGGTCCTCATGCTTACATAGCAAGTGCTCTTTCCCACTAAGCCACCTTCCCAGTCCATGTATATATATATAAAATTTTGTTTTCTGACAGGTTTTTCCTATACCACTCAGGTTGACCTCATGCTTGTGATCTTCCTGCCTCAACCTTTTGAGTCCCAGGATGACAGGAAGGTACCACCACTCCTGGCTTTGTATCTACTTCAAATGGGATTGTTTTCTTCATTTGTTTTTCAGCAACGTTGTTTCTGGTGTAAAAAAAATGATACAGGTTTCTCCATGTTGATTTCCTATCTTGCCACTTTACTGGATTTATCAGATCTAACAGCTTTTTGGGTGGAGTGTAGGTTTTTCTATGTAAAACGACATCATTTGGAAACAAAGAGAACTTGATTTGATTCTTTTCCTGCTCGGATACCCCATTCGTTGCTTGTGTTTGCTGTCTCTGGCCAAACTTCCAATGCTGTGGTGAATAATATTGGTGAAAGTGGACACATTTGTCCTGTTTCTGATCTTAGAGAAATGTTTTTTAGCTTTCTTCCATATACTATGTTGTTGACTGGGGAATGAACCCAGGGCCTTGTGCTTGCTGGGCGAGTGCTCTGTTGTTGAGCTAAGTCCCCAACCCTAGCGTTTTGTTCTACAGAACTTTGGCTGTGTTGAGGTATATTACATTTGTACATAGTTTCTAGAGCTGTTTCTTCTTTTGTCCTTGCTTCTCTCTTCTTTCCTTCCTCCCTCGTTCCCTCCGGCTTTTCTTTGTCCATGAAGGATGTTGAATCTTGGCAAATTTTTGCTTCCTTTGAAATGATTACATTTTGTTTTAGTTTTATTGAGTATGGTATATTATTCTTGATTTGCGTGATTTGAATCATCCTTGCATCCCTGGGATAAATCCAAGCTGAACATTGTATGTGATCTCTTTGGCTCTTCTTTTAGATTTGGTTTCCAAGCATTTTTTTTTGAGAACTATAAAAAGATTCCTCGTCCTCTCTGCCCCCTCTGTCTTCCAGGTATAATAACCAGTGGAGTTCTTGCGATGTAGATCTCTGATGGCCAGAGCTGCATCCACACACCCACTGAACTGTAACTACTTTGCTCGCTGTCTTGATGGTTCTGAAGGGCGGAAGGATCTTCAAATAGAGGTAGTGTCTTTAAGCATCTAACAGGATTAAGAATGACCCTCCCCCGTTATGTATGAATTTTTGAGATAATTTTAAGTTTTTGAGATATTTTCCCATTTTCAACTCTAAAAAAATCTATTTTAAGCATCAGTCCTAACACAAGAATGCATTCATTAGTGAAGAGGTTACTTTCTGAGAAATGTATCAATTAAGTGATCAGATGATTTGATCACATGAGCATTACAGCACACACTTAAACCAAGACAATTATGTCATCACTAGGTGATAGACTATTATGGGGCCACAAGTTGTATATGCAGTATGTCATCGGACAAATGTAATTTTTTGACATAACTAGTTTTGCAAATTACAGGAGACATGGATGCAGTCGGCTAGACTTAAAAGCCATAGAGCAAAGTCAGACAAAAAGTAGCTTTCCTGGAAATGGGGCCCAAGACAGGAAACTACTTGTCAAGGGGACTTTTGGAATGATAGATGGTTTTGTATCTTGACTGTGGTAGTAGGTACACTAAAATATACTGTTTTTGCCAGGCGTGGTGGCACTCGTCTTTAATTCCAGCACTTGGGAGGCAGAGGCAGGCGGATCTCTGTGAGTTCAAGGTCAGCCTGGTCTGCATAGGAAGTTCCAGGTCATCTGGGGCTGACAAAAAAGAGGTATAAAAGCATAAGATGAATAA
The DNA here is from genome assembly GCA_035773235.1 of Eospalax fontanierii. Lineage (NCBI taxonomy): Eukaryota > Metazoa > Chordata > Mammalia > Rodentia > Spalacidae > Eospalax > Eospalax fontanierii. The sequence goes on from CM069546.1 coordinate 13,768,769, forward strand.
AAAGTCACATAAACTTTCCTTGATATGTAAAAGAAAATACACACACACAAATATACTGTGTTCAAATTTCATTGCCACATAACCTTAAAAATATATGTATTTTATTATACATTAACTTGGCCTCAATAAAATTGACTTGAAAAAAACAGAACACAAAATTTCACAGGAAGAAAAAAAGTTATCAGTCAAATACAAATCTTGGGACTGGAGAGTTGGCTAAGCAAAGAGTGCTTGCTGCTCTTTCAGAGGACCCGAGTTCGGTTCCCAGCATCCATGTCAGTTGGCTCACAACTGCCTGTAACTCCATCTTTAGCTGTTATGATACCTCTTCTGGCCTCCGAGAATACTAGCACTAACATGCACATACCTCTTTCCCATACATATAGTTAAAAATAAAATAAATATTAAAAACTCAAACAACATACAAAACTTTACATCACCTGTAAGATGCTATAAGATACAGCATGCCCCCAGTTCAGGCAAAAAGGGACATAAAGAAAGAATTTGTTGAATGCAATAGTCCAGTTGACCCTCTCAGAATTTGGACAGGGGCTGGAGAATATCTCAGTGGGTAAAGTACTTTCAATGCCAGCCTGAGGACCTGAGTTTAGACTCCTAGCACCTGTGTAAAAAGCTGGGCGTAGCAGCGTGTGCTGAGACCCCAGACCTGTCACCTGTGGTGGCAGAGATAGGAGAAATCCTCATGTGTGCTGGTCTTCCGGTTTAGCCAGACAGTGAACTTCAAGTTCAGTGAGAGACCCCACGTGAAAAAATAAGGGGGAACTGTAGAGGAAGAGGCCTGGCATCAATCTCAGGTCTCCAGATGTATGTATCATACACACTTACATAGGCATGCATAGACACACACATGCATATATGAACATCCAAACATGTATAACTACATATACATACATAAACATATTCATGAACCAGAAACTCTGTGTAGCACTTTTTTTTTTTTTTAAATAGGCCATGAACTCACCATACTCTTCCCGAAGCCTCTAGAGTATTGCTAGATATGGTCATTACCATGGCTGGCCCCTGTAGTACAATTCAAACCTTACCTCCTTTCTTAATGATCTGTTAGGGTCAGTGTAACCAGACTCCTTTAAGGCTACTGTCTTTAGAATTCTTTTTCTTCACATGCCAATGAGTAGAATCAGTGCTTCTCAGACTTTGCATGCCTGTTGCCTGGACATTTATTCAGACACTGTTAAATCACAGACTGTCTAGCATCTTTCTTTCTCTCCTAGAAATCAGGCCATGCCTCCCACCCCAGCCTGCCCCTTCGAGTAAAAAACTGAGAGGCACTGTCGAGACGGATTAGAGTACTCAGCCCTGGGGCAGGGAAAGCAATCCCAGCCTTGGCACTCTGTTGTCCAGGACAAAGACAGTTTTAAACTATCGTCCCACAGAGCGCCGGCTGTCGCTCTGCTAGGAGTCCTATAGGGCTTGACCATGTGGTATGAAGCTCGCCCGCCACCTCTGGAAATGTATGAGTCAGAAACCCTCTTTGTTCTCAGAATTTGAACGGAAGGCTGTTCTCTCTCTTTCCCTCCAAGACTCTATGATGCTGCCTCTGGCGCTGTGCTTTATCTCTTCTGATGCAATCCTACTTTAAGGCCTATCACAGGCCCCATGGTCCTGAGCTCTCTTCTTTTTAAAAACATTCTATTTATTATTATTACTTTTTATGTGTATGAGTGTATTGCTTACATGCATGTAAGTGCACCTGTGTCATGAATGCCCCTGGAGGTCAGAAGAAGATGTTGCATTTCCTGGAACTGGAGTTACAAATGGTTGTTGGCCACCATGTGGGTGCTGGGAATCAAACCTGGGTCCTCTGCAAGAGCATCCAGTGCTCTTAACCACTGAGCCATCTCTCCAGCCCCTGAGAACTCTCTTCTAATGAGGCTCTTCTGAAGAATAACCTTGCGTCAGCTTCTTTTTATGAATCTGCGTGGTATTGTGGTATTTCTAACAGATGTTGCCTATGACTCAGGAGGTCTGGGTAAGGCTCAAGATTCTATGTTTCTAACAAACTCTGAGGCAACACCTTGACTGTTGCCTGTGGGCCAGTCTCTGAGCAGCAAAGAGAGAGCTCTGTTTTGAATTCCCCGTCCCTTCTCTATCCCTACGCCACTTTTTTTCTTTTGGAATCCAGTCTTGATAGACGGAGCCCACCACTAGCCATATCCTTTGCATTAAACTTTGTATAATTTTCTATTGTCTTTTCCTTCCCATCTTATATATGACTTATGTTTTACGTCCTCCTTCTTCCCTGTTGGTCTCCTGGCTCTCACAAGCTTGGCTTATACCACTGAACAAAGGTGGCCCATAAATTTCCTTGTGATGATGGATTCATTTTATTATAATGCAATTAGTAGTGGCCGGGCCTGGTTTTAGTCTGAGACTACAGCATGGGAGAAGCTATTTAAATGAGAAAAATATTAATAGTGAAAAATATAATTAATATACAGCTGCTGTTGAGCAGAATTCTATTGTGTGTGGCACACGTGTTATGCCAGGCAATGACAACTGTAGCTATTGTTCCCAGTGTTGATTTGCTGGCTGTCACCCAGGCTGATGTCTGTCTGCTAGTGAGGTAAATGTGGGAGGAGTAATGACAACCATTATAATTCCTTCAAGATCTATTTTTCTATAGTGCTGAGAAAGGTCCTGGAGGTCTAGCAGAGAGAGAATAGCTCAGCATAGTAGCTGGGGACCTTGAGTTGATTATCGAAGCTCTTATTAATGTAAGAGGTGGAACTTCTCTTAACAGGAATTACTGGGAATGCATATAGGAGGCAGGGGTAATTGACTAAGTCATAAGCTGTTTGTGGCAAGGAAAAGCCACAGAATGGTACTGTATGCCTTCACCCATTAGCCCTTCAACATAAGTGAATGGCAATTGGTGATGATCCATCTTGGATCAAGAGCAGAGTGCTTTAGGATGTTGAACTGTGTGGAAATTGCAATGAGGATGCTAATGTTCATTGAATGTGGGAGACTATGTCTTTTTGAGTTGGATTTCTTTCTAAGAAATCACATTTGACTTATCTTGAGCCTTCTGTGGTTGAATTCTCTTGGTGATGCACCTTGAGAAGGAAAAGTCTTCTAGAGATCCTCTGAGAATGCTCTGCTCTTTTTACCACCACATTTGAGGCTTGACTTGTCTTGATGACCTGGAATTTGAAAATGTAAGCAATAGTGCCACCCAATGGTGTCTCTATAGCTTGTTGACGGCAGGAGAGCATGGAGTGTCTATCTGGGGAACCACTTTCATGAAGCTCTGTGCTCACATATGGATCTCAGGTCCTGTGGCTTGCACCTGTGTCTCATCCAACAAGATTCTCTGAATCTCGACATTAGTGGTGGAGTTCTCTAGATTGCGCAGGCCAGAGTCATGTTCTTACTGAAAACAGAAACTTATATCTATTTTTCCCTGGCTTTGACGATTAGGCATCTTCATTTCCAGCAAGTAGGGTCCTGACATTTGAACACAGAACTGTGATACATTATTGTTCCACAAGCACCCATGTTTTGAACATCAAAACCTTTCTCCTACCATTTTAAGATCCCACCCAAACCAACAACTCTGCATCAATCATAGGCAGCCTGAAAAGAGAGCTCTTTAAATATTTAATAATTGGAACCCAGATGTGGCGTGCCTCCTGTGGAGAGCTAGTGCTCAAACCATTCCCTAAGGCCCAGAAAAACATAAACAAATGGACTTTTGTTTTAAATGGATGATTTCGTGAGAAAATAGGGAAGATGATTTATGGTGCAGACCACACAGAAAACAGCAAATAGAGCTCTCATCTCCACTCTGTCCTCTGCTAGTCACTCCCTCTCTTCCTTCAAATAGCCTTTATTGTACAGACTGTACACCATGTGTCCGAAACTGGCATACCCCATCCAGTTAAACTAAACTTTGGCCTTATCCCTGGAGGAACTGTCCAGCACCTTTGGAGTTCTTCTCCCATCAAAGCTTTTGGGTTAGATGGTTATGGTGATGCATGCCTATGATCCTAGCATTGTGGAGGCTGAGGCAGGAGGACTGATCATCATGTCTACTAGTTTCTCCCTTAAGGGACTTCTTCAGAGAAGCTGAAACAGGGAAAGATGGTTTTATGCTCCCCTTGCCTTTCGTCAACATCGTGGCAGGCCCTTTTGTCATCCCCCATCCCTGCCAGACCCCAGCAGCTGCTCTCATTCTTCCTGGGACCCATCCCTTTGAGTCCCTCTTTCTTCAAGTTTCTTTGCCTTCTCCGTTTGTGTAACACTTGAAGGATGTTAATGAGTGACAGTAATGTGATATGTCATGTCTACAAGGCTATTTGCATGTCAGTGGGAACTTCTGCTCTTTGTACAGTGTGAAGCCAAAGGAGTAACTTCTCTTTGAGGAGAATTTCAATCTTTGGCAAGGTGAAGGAGGCCAGCATTTGGCAGTGTGTAGTCAACACTCTGTATAGATGCCCCTGTGACGGGGTCAGGGTTAAGTACAGGTTGAAATGATAAATCAATGAGAACTGAAAACACACACTTGACATTACAATTTAATTCTATCTAGGGGCTCATATGAACTACTCTGCAAGCACATGATTCAATTATAGTCACATCTTTTTGACTACCTAGCTTTCTGCTGTATCTGTCATATATTGGCTCATGTTTGTTACACGTGAATACTCAAAAATTTTTTGTGAAATACAACAATGGATAGATGGACAGGTACTTTTTTCCAACATTTACTTAACTTGTTTTACATAGGCCGGCACTCTAAATATCTTCCTCTTGACACTTCTATGACTTGACAATGCCCGTGAATTCAAACCTATTTTCTTAGTCTCAACGGAGAGGCTTGGCCAACCAGACTTCTTTTAACAGCAGAAGAAACCTGAAATAAATCTCTGTTTTGTCTCAATGGCTTCTTTCTTGCTGCCAGAGGGTGTCGCTAGTGGATCTGTATTCTGGCTGGTCTGAAAGGCTCCTTCATCTGGGAATCTCTGTCCAAGAGGAGCTGTTTCTACCCCTGCAAAGACTAAGGTGGTCTGCTAGGAACCACATTCCACTCCTTCAGGGCTAGGTGAAGTCATGGATGCTTGGCATCCTGGGGGCCAGGACTTTAGAGTCGAGCCTTTCCTTCATTCCTGTGCCTTACCACATCTCGTGACACAAGCCTACCCTAAGAGACTGACTTGTACAAGACTGGTCCCAGCTTCTTGCACTCAAACATCCATCCAGCTCAATGTGATTTTTATAGAGCTCTCTCTTTCAAGGAAGGCTATTTAAGGACTCCAAGAATCACTGTCAACCCCAGCTTATAGTGTGACATGGCTGAAGGTATCTCTGGCTAAATAGATGTAGTGCAGGGTGGTGGCAAATGAGGATTCACTGTCAGTTATATCATGTTTGATGCCACATAGCAATTCAGTTCTTCTCCCAGAATAATGATATAGATATTCTCATTTCTATCACCACAGAAAAGAAAAAGATCTGAACAGAGCAAAACCTCATTAAATTAGATCGTCAAGACTTATATCTTAGTAGCAAGTAACCTAAAGATTAAAATTCAGGCTGCATGCCTTCAGAGTATGTGTTCTTAATCACTCCGCAGTTACCCTCACAACAATCTCATGAGGTATTAGTATTAGTCCTGTTTAACAGATGAAGTCACTGAGGCTCAGATGATTCTACAGACAGGGACAACACAAAGGTGTAAAAGGGTTGATTCTTCTTTCTGGTTGCAAAGGACTCATTGGCTCTGGTATGTAATTTTCCTGCTCTTAGAAGTCCTCAACGTGATTTCACTTATTTTACAATAATGTATCAATATAGATATCCCATTTGAGATCTCCTTGCTTCAGAAGTACGGTCAGAGAGAAACAATCTATTGAATTCCTATAAGACCCCCAAGCCAGGCCTGGTGGTGTACCACTATAATTCCAGCTGGTGTTCCAGCACTCAGGAGGTTAGACGCCAGCTTGAGCTGCATAGAAAACTCCAGGCCATCTAGGGCTATAGACACAAAGCAAAATAAAATAAAATGAAAAACGATAGCCAAAAAAATTTATCCAGCCATACTGAAGCCACATTAGCATATTCTAGATCTTATCCAGCCATACTGAAGCCATATCAGCATATTGTAGATCTTAAAATTCCCTCAGAGAAAAGATTATAAAAAACATTCCAGATCCAGCCTGTTCTATTCCGTAAATCAAAACCTAATTCTCCTTCTTATGTCTGTAATTTGAGGTTAGTTTAAAACTGAGCCAAGTCTTTGGGGACACTGTGAGATGATTTCTTTGTTCCAAGAGATGGGATATTATGTCTTGAAGTGAGCATTCAAAGCTTTTTCTCCTGAAGGACCTCAGAGATAGCTCTAACTAGCAAGTGTGTGTTTGGTCTTTCAGTCTTTAAGAATAATATCCCTCATTGGAAAGCATGTATAAAATCTTACCAGCAGTTCTGATCCAGTGGTGCTGATATGCCCCCGGGGAATCATGTCCCCTTTAAAAACAGCTTCATTTTCTTGCTGTGTCCCTGAGCAAGAAGATTGGGTTGAACTTTATTATTAGAAATTTGTCTTGGAAAGCAGTTGATTTTCTTTTTATTTTCTAAATGGAGTGTATTAGCCTATCAGAGATTAATTTAACGCTAGTAGTTAAAGTTGGATTTTTCTTAAAAAGAGAATTTTCATGAGGTTAATAAAGAATAGTATTTAAAGAGTCTTGCTCCGCACCTAGCATTCTGTAACCATTCTGGAGGCATGAGCTGACATGGTCATCACTGTTAGGACTGTTCTTATCAGCGGTGCGGCTTTCTGGTTGGATAACCAGTCCTAGATATAGATCTTTACTATGGGGGAAGAAATGGCATTTGGTGACAGCTAATGTATAGAAAGTGCTTAGTCTAGCCTTGGGCACATAGTGTGAAGTTAGTGAGTTTAAGCAAGTTTCTAAAGTGTGAATGTGTTAGTGTGGATTTGACTATGGCAATGGACAGGAAAATTTAGTGACAAAAAAATAAGTTTATTTCTCACTGGGTCAGGTGGGTGTTTCAAGGACTAGAGGAGACATTGAGATAATTTGGCCATGAACATCATCAAAGTTGTATCATAATCATGTATATAAGCGAAATGGACCTGAGAATACCACTTTTCAAATTCACTTTTGGCAGGGATCTTTTATAGGGTAGGGAGAGTGTGGTTAGGTAATCATTGTTAGACATAAAAAGGAAAGTCTGGTTAAAGGTCAGTAGAACCTTGACTGACAGTTGGCAACTGTGTGTGTGGGTAATTGGACATGTGAGTAATTGGCTTCTCAGAGCAAACCTTAATCCTATTAAAGTTCACAGCAAATTGCTTAAGCATTCTATCAAGCATGCTAACTTCTCAGAAGGAGGTGATTAAGCAAAAAGATTCTCTCCTCAGGTCAGATTTGAAACAGTGTTTAGTATGTGTGGGATGGGGTCCTCTGTCCTACTCAGGTCATTCAGGGAACCCTGGTTGATGGCAGCTCGGACGTTGTATGTATAGCATGTATAAACTTGACTTCATCCTGGTCACTGTCATTAGTCAGTGAGGAGGACTGCAAGGACAGAAGTGCGGCAACAGTTGTTCAACAAGGAGCCAGAGAACCAGAAATTGAATGTGTAAAGTGTGCCAGAAAGAGCCCAGCCAATGGCTAGCAAACATCAAAGAGGACTGCATAATGCAGTCAGTTCCTCCATCTAGTTTCTCGTTGTACTTTCCTATGGGGAAGAGATGGAGTTTAGGGAATGTCTATGGTCTGTGTCACAGTGAATGTATGCTTAGTCTTCCTGTAACTACTACATCCTAGAACAGAGTTGATAAGCGATGCCGATGCCCATAGGCCGAGCCCTGCACTGTAATGTAAATAAAGTTTTATTGGAACATTGTGTTGCTCATTCATATATTTATTATCTGAGGGTAATTTCACATAACAATCATAGTAAAATGTTGAGATGGAGACTACATGGTCCACATTGTAAAATGTTTATTACTTGGTCCTTTATAGGAAACATTGCCTGATTCCTACACTATGAATTGCCCACAGAAGTAAAATTACTAGGTTAAGGAGTTTGTGCATATGCGATTTCCATAGACATTGCCCTTTGTATCTAGGCTAGCTGTGTATAAGATCACCTACTCCCTAGCATCCTTATCAATACAGAATCTCAAACTTGTACACATGGAGCCAGGTGTATTGACACATACTTGTAACCTCTATATTCATGAGGAAGAAGAAGGAAGATTCAGTTTTAGACCAACCTAGGCTACAGAATGAGATTTTTGTCTCAACAAACAAATCCAACTTTCATATGCATACAATTTGACAGATGAAAAATGATATTTCACCAAAGGCTTAATGTACATGTATTGAGATTCAGCCTTCCTTCCTTCCTTCCTTCCTTTTTTTTTTTTTTTTTTTTTTTTTGGATTTTTTGAGACAGGGTCTCCCTATAGCCTCATCTGGCCTGGAACTGACCATGCCGACAAGCTGGCCTTAACTCGTAGAGATCCATCTGCTTCTGCCACCGAGTGCTGGGATTAAAGTTGTGTGCCACCGTGCTTGGCAAGATTGAGCCTTTCTTATAACTGGATGAGTAATATTTGAAGAGCATTCATGCTTGCTTTTCTGTGCACTGTCTACTTGTGCCCTACGTACGTGGTGGGTGAATTGTTGATACTGGGGAACTGATTCATTGATAAATGAATTGCACACATCAATCTTGCGTTTCCCATCATCTATTCTTTTGAATTTTCCTATGAAGGTCTTTGGCATATAAGACTTCAAAGATTATTTTATGTGTGTGTGTGTGTGTGTGTGTGTGTGTGTAGTCAAATTTAAGAGTGTTTTCTTACACCTGGGCATGTTGGTACACACCTGTAATCTTAGTCCTTTGAAAGCAGAGAGAGAAGGATGGCAAGTTCCAGACCAGTCTGGACTACACAGATCTTGTCTCAAACCAAAGCAAACCAAACGCAACTGAACCAAACCAAACCAAAGCAAATTGACCCAAGCCATGTGTTTTCTTTAAGTACATTTAGGAGCTCTTCCCTGATTCCAAGATTGTACAAGAACCTCTTCCATTGTTTTACAAAAGATTTTGTGGTTTTCATTTTTTACATCTAAGTATTCATCCCATCTGTAATTTATTTTATTTCATAGTTAGAAGAATGGATTTAATTTTTTCCCCTACAAATACCTACCCATTGTGTGTGCATGCCATTTTAGAAATAATACCTCTTTATCATACATTAAATTTCTCTATCCTTTTAGATAAATTCTGAGACTATTCCACTGTTACATGTATTTATAGGCTAGTATTATGTTGCTTTCATTAATTTAGCTTTCTATTTCCATATCTGTAATGGCTAATTTGCCCACATTACTTTTTTTTCTTTACATAAGAATTTTCTGGCTACTTTTATTTACTTTTCCATAAGAAAATATTCTTAAAATACTGCTGACAATTTTTATTTGAATTGCATAAATTTCCATGTTAACACGTCACCTTTATTTCGTTGATATTGGGTTCTTAAGCACAGACTTGGTTCCTTCTGTTTGAAGAAGTTTCACTGTTTCTATGTTTGGTTGCTGACTGCATCTTCTGACTGTGACATATTTCTGAGACTGGATCATTTCTTAATCTGGCTTCAGTAATTGTTTTTATTGCCAAGATATAACTTGTTCTACAAGTTCCAAAGACCTAGCTATCTGCTTGTACATCCAGAGAAATCCATAGCACAAACACACTTCGCAGTAGGGAAGGACACATTTGTGGGTTTTGCCATACCTTCTGCCTGTCAGTGTTTTGAGGGGACTGTCTCATAGAAACAGAGCATGACACAGAGACAAACAAGATCCGAGAGAGTACTGGTTCATCCCAATCAATCTGGAAGATTCTTGTTTCAAGCTGAGTATTCAGGAATCAGTGTGTAAGACAAGATTTGCAAATCTTAGTCTCTGACAAGAGAGGGAAGAGAGAAAGGGGGAGATGCCTGTGTTCTTGAGTGCTTTATCTCTGGAAAACAGTTTCAGTTGCATCTGGACTTCTGAGGAAAAGTGCAAGGCAGAGTAGTCAGTCTTGGGCTAAAGCCTCCAGGGCATTCAACATATCCCATTTGTGCTTGATGGAGCATTGCCTCTAGGGCCATCATTTCTCATGCATCTGTGCCTTATTTTGAATGAAGGTTAGGTATGTACCTATGGTGAACAAAAATTGCACAATGACTCTTGAGTATGCTGTGTATGGACGTTCCAGGGTGTCTGGTGCCCTCTTCTGGCCTCCACAGGGATTTCATGTATGTAGTACAGTTACATACGTGCAGGCCCAACACTCATATACATAAAATAAAAATAAATAAGATAAAGAAATATTTCTGGGTTGCAGAGATAGCTCAGAGGTTAAGAGCCCTTGGCTGCTCTTGCAGAGGACCTGGGTTTGATGGCCAGCACCCACATGGCAACTAACAACCATCCATAATTCCAGTTCCAGGGGGAAGTCAACAACCTTTCCTGGCCTCTGTGTGCATTGCATAGCACAGATACACTTATACACATGCAGTCAATATGCTCATACGCATAAAAATAATAAATATTAAAAATATTTCTATGTCTTTAACCACCAGCCACTAGTCCTTATGGGAGAAAATTGAGGGGTTAACATTTTACCTAGTTTTATCCTCCAAATGCCTTTGTTAGGAAATACTACCTCTATCATTACCTGAGTAGGCATGTCACTGTTCTGTGTCTTGGAACTCTCCCTGGCCATTTTCATTACTAACACACTGATTGTCCCAAAGTCCGTACTTGTTAATAGGTGTGTGAACTTGTCAATAACCTATGAGTTGTTATTGGAATTTGTTTTAGTGCAAATGAGCAAGCCAGGTCAGGACCTGAGAACCAGAGACCATTGTCACTGACCAGCAAGAGTTAGAACTAAAAATGTTAATGTATAAAAAAAGCAACACAGGCTATATTCAGGGAGAAATTGTGTGTGTGTGTGTGTGTGTGTGTGTGTGTGTGTGCATGTGGAGGTCAACCTCAAGTCTTGTTCCTCAGGAGCTGTCCATCATGAGGTTTTCTTATGGGCCTGGGACTCTTCAAGTAGGCAAGCCTAACTGACCAGGGAGCTCCAGGGATCTGCTTTTCTTCATCTCCCATCACTGGGATTACAAGTGTGGGCCATTATGCCCAGCTTTTTTTTTTGCACAGAGTCTGAGGATAGGACTAAGTCTTCATGCTTGCCCTGGAAGGATTATCCCAACCCAACTATCTCCCTAGCCCAAATTTCAAGTTCATTATATAGTCTGAATATTAACCCTGTGTTGGATGAATGGCTGATAAAGATTTCCTCTCATTCGGTGTGTTATCTATTCACCAGTTGATTGGTTTTTCTGTGCAGACCCTTTTAAATGTGATGCAATCACATTTTAGAAAGTCATTACCTCTGCCTAGATCTTGAAGTGTTTTTCTTATGTCTTCTTCTAGTAGTTCCAAAGAATCATGCCTTACATTAAGATCTTTGGTCGATTTTTAAATTGCTTTTTTGTGCAAGGTGAGAGATAAGGATTGAGTTTCATTCCTCTGCATGGATAATCATCCAGTTTCCCCAGCACTATTTGTTGAAAAAGTTTCCTTTTCTCCTACATAATGCTATTGGCACCTTTGTGAGGAATCCGATGGTGCAGCTGTGTGGTTTGGTCCCTGGTCCTCTATCTAGTCCATTGTTCTATGTGCCTATTGTACCACTGTAAGCGTGTGCCGTTATCTCTGGCTCCAGAGTTGCCTTGTTTCTTACCTTTTCTAGGTCTTGGTTTAAAGCTTTCTACTTTCTCATGAGGTATACATTATTTCATCTTTACGATAACACTTTTCCCTTTCCTTGACCGTTAGGAGTGAGCTACTCTTTACACTGCCATGTTTGTCTCCCAATTTGCAGGTGGTCCCTTATGAGAGTCATGTCAGTCTGCTTCTGCCAGCCCTCTTCCCTCTGCTGTGTTAAGAGTAGCTGATCTGCCAGTCTCCTGCCTGCTGCTATGAAAGACTCCAAGAAGATAAAATACAGAGAAAATGCTCACCATTAATTGGAAGAGGCTCGTCCTTCCCAGAACAGACAGTGATAGCATCACACAGCTCTCTGTGTGAGGAAGCTGTATTTTTGCCCTCTCAAGAAAAGAGGAAACCTGATTAATCTTTTATGGCCCTAAGCCCTCTGTTTCATAAATGGGTCTTGACAGTAAGGAGGTTAGAGAGGGGAAGTATTAGCAAATTTCCTTTAATGAAACTTGATGGGGCCCTCTCACCTGGAGTTCTACTGACTTAAGCTGCTTTGAGGAACAGCATAATCTGCTGTCCATAGAAGCATCTCAGTTGATAAGGAAAACTAGACAGAAATAAGCAGGAGGCCTCATCCACCTCAAACATACTAAACACAACCCACCATAATCAAGCTACCTTAACTGTAGGCTTCAGTGACAGTCTTGCAGGAATGTATTGACAATGTACTATGTCCAGGCTCTGTGTTGTGAGCTGGCATCATGGAAAGAAATAAGACAGACTTGTTCTTGCCCTCAGAGAACGCAGGTTCCACAGGAGAAGGGGCAGAATAATGGTGTACCTGTAGACATAAGAAACAGGTGGAACTTAAGATCAGTATCAACAGGTGACCATGAACCTACATTCAAATGTTTGCCCAACACCACGTATCCTCAGTCCCCTCTACGTCCTGCCACTTTTCTTTGATATTAGAGTGAAGTATTGACTTGAAATAATTTTTTTTCATATTAGAAATAAAGTGAAAGGAGTGGTATAGTTTATTTTTTCTTTTTATCCGGTTGAATTGTCTTTAAGCAGCAGTAAAACTTGCAGTTTCAGATTTGGAAGTGGGAAGGGGAGGAAGCGGAGAGATCTTGATGAGGAAATGGTTAAGGTCTCTAGAGGGTTTCTGTGAAAGGTGTGGAATGGAGTTGGGAAGCCCTGAGCAGGGCTGGGAACTGACTTGGAGTTCAGCGTGGCCTTGTCTCTAGACCCTGACTCTTGATTTTTGAGAGATATTATATTATTCTCACTTCAAAATTCCTGGGTTCTTGGAATATATTTCATCTACTCTGAAAGCTCAGTGCCTAGAGCCTGCCTATGCTCTGTCAGGAAGAAGGCAGACTGGGGAACTAGTCTTTATTCACTCACAAGCAGCTCTCGAAGCGTGCTGTGTACCTAGTACTGCTCTACGCATTAGAGTAGAGCTTGGAAAGAGAGAGAGTCTCGACTCATCCAAAGAAGGGTTTGAATGAAAGGTTTCGGAGGCTAAAACTAAACAAAGCAAAGCAAGATATTAGACAACAGGATTCCCTCTTGTTCATTGTCCTGTTGACACCAATCAGTATATGAATCAGGTCATTATGTTGAAAATGAGATCAATCATGTGTTGTTTAGATGGAGAGAGAACTCTATAGGAAATGAAGAGGAATATTCTGATGCTACCGACTTACAACAATGCGTGCTGTCCTGGAGAATGACATGATGGATTCTTGTAACAGCTGGACGCTTGGCAGTGTGCAGCTTCGCGTCTTTGACTGTGGGCAGGAAGGTAGGTCTGGTTTGAGGTAGAGAAAGGTTCCTCATCTGGGGCCTGTTGTTTCACCCTTGGCTGGTCAGGTCACAGTGCTGATTCTATAAATGTGAGGTGAATGTAGGAGATGGGAGGGAAAACAGAAATGATTGATTGTCCGAAAGCAGCAGAACTGGGCATACCCCCAGCGCTACTGAAAGGACCCTTCTCACCATGCGTGGGCAAATCCTTTTGCTTCCCTAGGTCATCAGAGAGGCGACTGGAATGGCTTTAAAACATGGATCCTATCACATGATACAAAAGTCCCATGATTTACAGCCCCTAAAAGTTTATCTTGCTCTGGGAAAAAAGAAGACCTTGGATCCCAAGCTTTACATTTAAAAGCCAATGAAAACATCTTAAAATAACGTCCCCTCCCCCTCTCCCATAATGAGAAATGGAGAGATTTAGCAAGAAGTGGGGGCTGTGGGTAGGACTATTGCAATCACCAATGATTGAGCTTCAAGGTCCAGGGACTTTGTTGTGGGCATTGGAACCCTAATGATTTATAATTAACTCCAACAAGAAAAACCAAATGCCAGGCACTTTCCTAACAGAGCTACAAAAATAACCACATTCACAGTGTTTGCAAAATTGGAAACAAATGTCCTAAGGAACATAAGAGCTCCGTGCTGTCCTCCCCAAGCTTTAGAGAAAGAAAAACACTGACGCTCCATCCCAACCACAAGTGATGAGCCAATCTTGTTTGTCATGGGAAATTCATCTAGGCACAATCGGATTGCACCATTAGGCCCCGATGACTCTGAGAAATAACCATACTGAAATGCCTCAAATTAAAAGCAGCCAAGGGCTGGACTTTGCATTCTCTTTCCTTCTAAATGCTGAGTTTTGGTTCTTGATCCCTTTCTTATACATGAAAAAGCCGAAAGCCTGAAAATAAAGTCCAGTTGTAGTCTTGTTCCTGAAGTGGTTTGCACCCATATAGTTCTTTAGTTCTTTATTTCTTGCGTGTGTGTGTGTGTGTGTGTGTGTGTGTGTGCGTGCACGCTGTGGGGTGTGTGTATGTTTTGTAGAGGGGCTTGTATATGTGTGTGTGCATGCTATGGGGAGGGCTTGCATATGTGTGTGTGCTGTGGGAGGGACTGGTATGTGTGTGTATGTGTGTATGCACTGTGGGAGGGGCTTGTGTGTGTATGTGCTGTGGGAGGGGCTTGTATGTGTGTGTGTGTATTGTGCGTGTGTGTATGCGCATGCCTGTGGAAGCTAGAGGCTGATGTGGGATATCCTTGATCGCTGTCCACCTTATTCACTGAGACAGTCTCTCATTTGACCTAGAACTGATTTGCTTGGAGAGCTTGCAGCTTACTCCTGGGATCCAGTCTCTGCTTGTTGAGTGCTGGCTTTACAGGCAGGTTACCATGCCCACCTGGCCTTATGTGCATTCTGGGAATGTGAACTCTGCTCCTCAAATTTCCTTGGAAAGAGTTTCACCTACAGAGCCATCTCCCACACCCGCCAACCCTGTGGTTCTTTATAAAAGTGTGTGGTGAGATAGGAATTACCATGGCGAGTATCTGAGGAGGTTCAGAAGGACATGGCGACATGCGTAGGATTTTAGTGGAAGGTTGGTGATTTGACAGCTAGAGTAGTGACCTCAGCTCAGTGTTTTAAAAGATAAATGTGAATTCCACTCTGTGAATTAACTTAGTTCTTGTGCTGACATGAAACACAAGAATTTTGATTACATTGAGTTTACTCAGGATCAGTTACCTGTGGATTTTTTAGGATGCTATTGAACCTCAAAGTCATGAAGTAACGGACAGAATTAATTCTGAAACAGTGATGGACTAAGTCCTGGCCTGACTGAATAGTTCAGAGGCATCTATTCCTCCTTTTGCAGTCCTTTGAAAAAGACTTTGATTTCCATTTCACAGATTAGAAAATAAAGCCTCTGAAAAGTCCATTCAGTTACATGATTTTAATTAGTGAGCAGCTGGGTCAAGGACCTGGGACTCCTTAACTCTAAAACCTTTGCCCTAAACCAATTCTTTGGAGGCTTGGCTCTGCATATTTTTCCTTTGGGATGTCGTTTTATAACCTACAGTTCACCACCTTTGAAAGACTGTAGAAACACTCAGATGAATCTATCAGTTTCTCCCTAATTCTGCAAATCAGAAAGGTAGAGAACAGACCCCTTCTTACTCTCACAGTCCGTGACTCCATGAATTGAGGATTGCGCCTCCCCTCTGGGGACCCAAGACAATAATGTTAGCTGAGTAAGAAGAGATGTAGATGGATGAACTTTCAAACCAACTAACTCATAGGCAATGACAATGAAATGAAAAGTACGTGGGAATAGACTTTCTGGACCCTGTCAGTCTATGGAAACCATGTGCACTGAATATGTAAATATCCTACACATTTCCATGCCTGTACACTTCTAACAGATCTGGATCTGGCCTCTTGGGAAAACTCTTGGTTTAAGCTTTTCTGCAAAAGTCACCTATGGGACTGAGAATTTCTATTGTTTCTGTTCAAAACAAGGGACTAATTGAAGAAGTTCTTGTTTTTTTTTTTTTTTTTTTTCCTGAGAGAAATTAATTCTTCCTATGGGAAATATTTTTTAATGTCCTAAAACCATCTGAACTTCAGAACTCAAGCCTTGCATTATAGCTGGCTTCTGCCTCTAAGGAATATAATCTAAGCCATTAAATTGTTGTGAATACAAATAATAGGACACTTCTATCAGGCTTGGGATATGAAACTAAAGCCTATTAGACAGCTGTGTGTATTTACAAACTAGTTAAACGTTTCAAACCTCTTCAGAATACAGAATTATTTATTACAAAGTTCTTGAACCCTCTAGAGGCAGTAATCTTCCAGTGATTTTTATCAGGCTCTTCATCCTTATGTACCTATGTGTTTGATTGTTTTGGTCTTCCCTTGGTGTGTGTGTGTGTGTGTGTGTGCGTGTGTGTGTGTGTGTCCCAGAAGTTGATGCCAGATAGTTTCCTTTATGGTCCTCCACCTTATTTTTGTGACAAATCTCTCCCTGAACCTGAAGTCCTGTGATTTGCCTAGACTCACTGGCCAGCAAGCCCCTGGGATCTGCCTGTTTCTGCTTCCTAAGGCTGAGTTTCAGGTGTGTACCAATTCGGCAGGATTTTAGGTGGGTGGTTTGGATCCGAACTCATGCTAATGCAGCAAGAACTTTTCCCACAGAGCCATTATCTGGCCTAGTTATTCCTCCTAAACTTTTTCCCTTCTCCTGTTCTTTTGGCTTGAACTTAAACTTAACAGAAGAATAAAGTGTCCAGTTCATTTGAAAAGATCTAATGCTAAAAACTTCAAATAGAACTTCGGAGGCAGAGGCAGGCAGGCCTCTGAATTTGAGGCTGACCTGGTCTGTATAGTGAGTTCTAGGACAGCTAGGGTTATTCAATGAGACCTTGTCTGAAAAACTTCTCTCTATATGTAAATGGGATTATAATTTGAAGGCTCCGCCCAAATCAAGCAGTTAGGAATTTTCTTTCTTTTAAAAGGAGTCCTTTGCTAATTAAGCTACATGTTTTAAATCACACGCATGTGTAGAGTTGTCTATGTGAAGACCAGGACTTAATTCTAGCAGCACTGAGAACTGAGTTTTGAGTTTTGGGAAGGTCACAACAGACAACATCGATGACTCATATTTTACAAGTAGGTTCTGCATAAACAGCAGCGGGAAGGAAATAATCTTAGAAAGCTTGGGCTGGTCAGAATGTAGATGTCATGTAAGGGTTTCCGTTTTTTAAAGATCCAGAATCACATACTATTTAGAAGCTTAGTATAGGTGACCTCATATGCATATGCATGTGGGGTGTGAGTGTGGGCACACAGGTCCTTTATCTACTGGGATGGGGCATCTGTCTGTGGAGAATACTGGTTACCCAAAACTCTTAGGATTGCAGCTTAAAAGTTTCAGATCTTGAGACTATCTTCTCGTTTTACTGAGGAAGAACCTGTGTTCCAGAAAGTGGAACTGAGGTACTCAGGTCATACTGTGAGAAAGGGCTGGAGTAAGCCTTTGAATGAAGCATTGTGCTCTGTTTCTCTTCTAATACTCCGCCTGGTATTTCATAGAATGCAGAGAAATGGTGCATGGTCACTAGGGAGAAGTCCAGCGAGCCCGGTGCATATGTGGTTTTATTGTGCGGAAGGGTCAGGTTGAATTCTTCTCAAAGGCTCATGCAGGCAGTCACTGAAAGTAGGTGGCAAATGAGGGGAAAGAAATGACTGTAAATGATTGGTGTAACAACCCTGTAAAAATGGAGGATTTTTACTCACACTGGGTTCTTCACAAGTATGCTTACTAATCCCATTGTGCTTCAAGGAAATCTAAACTGGACTTTACATTATGAAATTAGCTCGTGCACAAATGAACGTGGCCAGTTTTTGTGACAGAGACTTATTCTCCAGAATGCATGAATAAATGGAAAAAAATGCACATTTATATATCTAAAGTGCCAATAGCCATTTACACCAAATATGAGGACTTTATATGCTGCGTGCCAATAGCCATTTACACCAATGTACTTTTTTTGGTGTTTTTGATTTACAATTTTGGGAGCTGGAGATCGCTGGTAGAGCACTTGTAATTCTGACTTACAGTTACTATTTTGTTAATTTACATGAGACAAATATAATTAAAATTTCCTTCAGAAAATCTCTATGCAAAATTGCTTTGCATGCTGTTTTTGTGAACACCTTATCCACAGGACACACATCCCAGGAGCCTACTATAGTAGATGGTACTGAACCCTAAATCTGCTTCTCCCTTTTCATCTCTGTACCTATAATGAAATTATAAATTAGGCACAGAAAAGAATTAACACTAATGAAACATTCTATAATAAAATTATACTCTTCTCTCTATATATACATAATAACAGTAAGGTAATACACAATGAGGATACGTCAGTCAACACAATTTAAATCTTATGATTGCTTATTCTGGAACTTTCCATTTAATATGTTTATATTGTGGTTGGCTGGATGACTGAAACCGTGGCTAGTGAAGCTGAGGGTAGAGAAGGCTGCTCTATGGTAGTTGCTGTTTTCATTGAACTCACTGTTCACAGTCTCCCACAATCACCATTTTGTTGGCACTTCACCCTTTTTTTTTTTTTTTTTTGTGGAGGAAGCATTCATTAGGCTGATATTCAAGGTGATTTTGGAATTGTTTTGAATAGTCATCCATGCAAATGTTTCATATTGGGCAGGCTCAAATCCAAGAAGATTTTATCAACTGAGGTGATCAAATAATTCAAGAAATCAAGTTGTTGGCAAAAATACTACAGCAGAGATTTGAACTCTTTTCTACATTTAATCTCCTCACAATTGGTGAACCAAGAGTGTAAGCCGGGTTTGATTCGCATCCTTTTCCAAGCAGCTTTTTCTGGTGGACAGTTCATTTTCAGAGAAACTGTGCCTCACAGTTCTTCAGCGCTTGGGTGGTCCAGTTCCCAGTCCTCTGCTACAAGTTCTGCAGCTGCTGGCAACAGTGAGGAAGCTGGGGCTATCACTCACACCCCCTCAGGCCTCGGGGAACATGCGGTGTGCGTGGCCTTTTCCTCTTCTCCCATTACTCTTGCAAAAATGTGCGCGGGTGGGGTGGGGTGGGGGGACGTGGGTGGGGGTGATCCATTCCAGAAAAATGAATGGTTAGGGCATGGCCGGTGAGCACTTGATAGGTTCTGGGAAGCTGTCTGCAGAACGAGTACCGAACACCATTCTTCTGTTGTCTGAGGCCGAAATTTCCATCTTGAAAGATCTATCACCCCTCTGATTCTCGAAAGCATTTGCTTTCCTTCAAATATGGAGAAATCACACTTTAATTGAGTTACTTTCTTCACATGAATTAAAACATTTCTTTGATTTTTAAGATTCACCCCTCTCCTCCCCCCCTTCCCCTGCCCTCCCCCGACCCCTTACACTAAGGAAATGCTCCCTAGGGTATAACGCATGTGCTTAATAAGACGTTTCATTACTACTGTTTAAAAGACTGTTTTGAAATGACTGATTCATTTTTAAGGAGGTGACATCTTACAGTCAGAAAGATACCGTAGCTTCTTCATTTAGTTAAAAATTATTTATATTTTATTTTTATTTTATGTGTATAAGTGTTTTGCCTGCACGGAAGTAGGTGCGCTCATGCATGCAATACCCACAGAGGCCAGAAGAGGGCACCAGATCCCCTGGAACTGGAGTTGAAAAGGTTGCAAGAGCAGACGTTTCTATTAAACTCTGAGCCATCTCTCCAGGCCTCTTCAGCTAATTTTTAATTTTGACCCAACACAGTGGCATAACTATATGATTATGATGGTAGTGACGGGAGAGGGAAGAGTGAGGACAGTGGGGTGGAGTTTTGAAATGTTCTAAAGGACCATGCTACGGAGAATTTGCCTGCTTAGTTTTTATCTGGGATGATGGTTTTGACCTCTCTTTGGCTGTCTTTAATTGGTCATTTCTCCTGCCAGCTGGAGCAGGGGAATCTGGAGCTCCTTCATCATCATTAAGAGCCATGTGTTTATTGTCTACTATATAAAGTTATAGAGATAGAAAGCACAGCCTTTGTGCTTCAGGCTGTGCTGCTTATTGGAAGTTGAGTGGTTTTGTGACTTCATTAGTAAGCCAGGTAGTGAAAAATGACATATAGTTTACTTCCCCTCACAATTTCATATGTGTGTGTATGGTATGCATGTGTATATGCATGTTTTTTGTGTGTGGGCTTACATATGTGTGTGTGAGATTAACATTAGGAGTCATCCTTCATCACGCTTCCACTTTATCCATTGAGGGACAAGGCTTTTCAGTCAAACCCAGAGCTTGCAGACATGCCTAGTCCTGATAGACAACTTGCTTTGGGGATCTCCTGTCTCTGCCTTCTAAGGCTGGAATTACAGGTGGCCTGCTACCTTCAGACCGCATGGGTTCCGTGGGTTTTAGGGATTGAATTCATACTTGCACAAGGACTTTAACCACTGAGCCATCTCCCCAGCCCTACATTACTTTTTACTAATAACTTAATCGTGGTGTAATTCAACACGTGGTGATGTGGTCAATTCATCACACACACGTGGTGTATGTGCAGGTCTCAATATGAAGTACCTCTCCAAAATCCTCATGTATCCAAGCTTCGTCCCCATGCAGTGCTGTTCAGAGACTGGGCTTTGAGGAAGTGATTGGATCACAAGGGCTTTGCCCAATGGGTGGAGCCACGGATGGAGTCATACTTTGTAGGCATTATTGGGAGGTGATGTTAGCTTTCGGAGGTGGGGTTTTGTTGGAGGAAGTGTTCTACCTCACCACAGACAAGGACCATGAACAAATTTTTTCAAGCCAAACAAATCTACTTTCCTTTATAATCATTTCTCTCAGGTATTTGTCATAGTGACAGATATCACACTATGCAGTTCACCCATTTGAAGTCTGCAGTTTGGTGGATTTTACTGTGGTCACAGAGTTGGGAAACCATCTTTGCAATGAACTTTAGAACACCTGCCTCGCCTTTTTCCCAAGAAACTACCGTACTCTCCCGCCATTCATCTTCTCCAATGCTGGACACCACTCTTCCTTTTAATGAAGCAATTAAAATTTTTATGTGCCCTGGTGGGCAGTGTCCTGCCCTCAGTCTTGCCCCATGTGTCTGGAGTACCCAGCCCTCTGAACACCAGGTCCTGGTGAGGGTGCCAGGCAGCAGGCACAGCCAGGAGGTGGCTGCAACCACCCCAACATGCTCCATCCTGGAGCACCTCTCTTTCTGGGGCCTGGGCCTCTGAGCAGCCACTGCATAGTGCATCTGGGGTTGGCCCAACCAGCATCCTCCTCTCCCTCCTCCTCTTCCTCTCCTCCTCCTCCTCCTCCTTCTCCTCCTCCTCCTCCTCCTCCTCCTCCTCCTCATCATCATCATCATTCAGTGACTGTCAACGCCAAGCTGCATCCCTCAGCAGCAGTAGGAACTATAGAAGTCCACAGATTTCAGGAAATAAGCTAGAGGACCCTGGTGTAAAGCTCTCATGTGAAGTTATAAAACATTCCAGCTGCCACTCAGAGAATCTTGGGTTGGAGGCCTGTGAGCTAACTACTGCCTGCTGTGAGGACCTAGCTGCTGCTTTTACCTACAGTAAAACCCTGTGAGGAATCAACCTGCTGGAGAACACCTTGGTCCACAGTGGAGGGATTGTGCCGAGTGATGTTCTGCAACAGCCAAAGTGTACCCTGCATGTACTTGGGCTTCAGATAACTGACTTTGATGAGGAAACCCCAGCATTTCTGACCACTGAGAGGAGAGAAATCCGTATTTGACGTTCTTAAAACGTGTGCAAGAGAAATATAAAACAAGTGTGAAAATTCCATCCCAAGATAAACCTGGGCATATTCCGACCCTGAACCATGCACAAAGGAAAGAGAGTGGGCCCCTGCTTTGACCAAGCCACGTGTAAGGATTATAGACTGTTGACAGTCTGAGATATGACTTCTTTGGCACCCAGGTCAGAAGTTGTGTAAAAGATGGCTAGAGTTTTTCATTTGCTAATAGAGGACATAAAGTTGGGGATGGAGTGAGGTGAGTGAGGGTGGAGATGGGTCTGACTATGACCAGACTACATTGTATGAAATACTTGAATCAATACAATTTAAAAAAAATTAAAAAAAATATGAATGTTTTACCTGCATGTATGTAAGTGTACTACGTCACACAATACCTGCAGAAGCCAGAAGAGGGCATTAGATCCCTTGAAACTGGAGTTTTGGAGAGTTGTTAGCCGCCATGTGGGTGCTGGGAACTGAACCAGGGTCCTGTGCAAGAACAGGCATGCTCTGAACCACTGAGCCATCTCTCCAGTCCCTAGAAATAGTTTTGTTTGTTTGTTTTATGAGACAAGGTCTCACTGTGAAGACTTGGGTGTCCTGGAACTTGCCATGTAGACCAGGCTGGCCTTGAACTCACAGAGGTTTGTTTGCCTCTGGCTTGCAAGTGCTGGGATTAACAGCATGGGCTAGCATGGCCCACTTACCATTATTCCATTTAAATTCAAAGATCAGGAATGTAGCACAATGGCCTTCAGGACTTACATATTTCTATGAGAGTCCAAATTTTCATATTGCTTTTTAGAAGTCACTAAATTTTTTTAAGTCAGATTTTCGTCAGCTGCAGGGTTGATACAATGTACTGGTATCACAGCTAGTTACAATTATTGTGGTAGTAGTGAGGAATAAATGAGCTGACGTGTATGAAGGCGTCAGTGTAAGGCGTGCCCCACAGTGCTTTCAGAATGTTATTTTCTTTGCCCATCCACATCTCTTCAAAATTCAGCCCTTATTTGAGTTGATAAAAAGTGAATATTTCTGGTTACCTGGTCTCTCTCATCCTTTTATATGAGGAATGAGTCCTTTGAGGGTGCTGATCAAGTGTTCCAGTTCCAGAGAGCTCCTTTTGCATATGATTAAAGCCTATAGCTGTTGATGGTGACATTGACTTTGTATTGTATTGTTAATGCAAATATAAGGGCTGTGGGGCTGGAGAGATGGCTTAGTGGTTAAGAGCACCGACTGGTCTTGCAGAAGACCAGGTTTTGATTCCTAGCACCTACATGTCAGCTAACAACCATCCATAACTCCAGTTCCAGGAGAATATGATGCTCTCTTCTGACCTCCACAGGCATTGCATAACATGGGTACACTTACATTCATGCAGGCAATACACTCATACACATAAATAAAAATGATAAATAAAAAACAAAATATAGGGGCTTCCTTTTTTTTTTTTTTTAAGAAAAAGTGATGTCATCTATTTAGCCGTTGGAAAGTCAGCCTGAACTCTCACTTTATACCAACTGGGTAGTTTTCTGAGAGAGGCAGAGTCCAAGGTACCAATGTGATCAGTAAGGGTGACAAATATGGAATAAACACTGTGATCCTCTGAGTATTCCCATAGTACCTTATGCAAAGTAAGAGCAAAGATGGGGGCCACTGGTCCCCAACATCTGCCCACTAGTGTTTTCCCCTGGAAACTCCAACTGACTCATTGCCAACACCGTCCTTTGGAAATCCCAGAGACATCTGCCTGCTCCTTCTTTGCAACCCTTGAGCAGTGGGGAGAGGTGTGTTTCTGTTAATGTGACAGATGGTGACATGAAAGAGGAGGGTGATTTTTCATGGTCTCAGGTCTTAAGACTCCTGTGAAGAACATTTATGGTGATTTGATCACCAGTTTAACTCCTCTGTTTCTGTGTTTGCCAAAATTAGGATGCTTTTTCTCAGAGTTTTCCCTGTGTATGTGCATGTGTGTATGAATTCATTTGTGTGTGTGCATGCATGGTGCATATTTAAACATGTGTATGTGAATGTTGAGGTCAGAGCTCAATGTCTGGTGTCTTCCCATCACTTTCCACTTTATTTCTTGAGACAGGATCTCTCACTGACCTTGATTACAGGTTTGGCTAGACGGGCTCATTGGTGAGCTGTAAAGATCCATCTGTCCTTGCTTCCCAAGCTCTGGGGTCACAGATACGTACTGACACCCCAACTTCTTACATAGGTGTTGGGCATCCTCCCAACCCCTTGAAGTCTTTTAAAAAGCACTTTCAGTTATTATGTATTAATTACATAAAATAATGGATTTCAGTGTGATATTTTCATATATGGATATAATGTATTTTTAGCATGTGCCCTCCTACCATCTCTCACCCTCCTTCCCCCGTCTCCCTGGCTTCTTTGTCTCATTGTCCCCTTTCCACTTTAATGTCATTTATTTCACATCTAGATTCTACATATGAAGGCCAGAGAGATAGACTGGGGGTAAAAGTGCTTGCCGCCAAGCCTGACAACTTGATTTCATCTCTGGGACTCGCATGGTAGCAGGCGAGAACTGGCTCTCACAAGTTGTCCTCTGACCTCCACACACACGTCTTTGAGCTTGCACACACTCTTACTACACAAATGAATGAATAAAGAAAAAGCTTTAGGTTCTACACCAGAGAGAAAGCAGAATCCTTATGTTTCCAAGTCTTCACCTTACACGATGATCTCCAGTTCTGGCCTGTTTCTTGCAACCAACATGATTTCATTGCTCTTTATGAATAAGTAATATCCATTGACTGTTTGTACCACATTTTCTTCATCTGTGGATGATGTACACCTAAGCGGATTCATAATTTGGTTATTGTAAATACTGCAGATATTTATAGCTATCCTTTGGGTATGTATCCAGGCTCATATGGTAGTTCTATTTTAAGATTTTGAGGACTCTCTATGCTGATTTCAGTAGTAGCTGGACTAATTTACCTTCCTAGTAACAGTTTTTACAGTCCCTCCCACCCCCCACCCAGCCTCATCAGCTTTTGCTGTTACTTGGCTTGGAGATAACCATTCTGGTTAGGTTGAGATGGAATCTCAGTGTAGTTGTTTTTTTCAGATGTGATCTCTCTATAGCCCCAGCCAGGCTGGAACTCACTATGTAGACCAGGTTGTCTTGATCTCACAGAGATCTACCCGCTTCTTCCCCCTGAGTGAGTGCTGAGATTAAAGGCATATACTGCCACACCTAGCTCCATAGTGTGGTTTAAAAAATATTTATTTTTATTTTATGTGTATGAGTATCTTGTCTGCATGTGGTAAGTGCACCTGTGTCTCCCAATGCCTGCAGAGGTCAGAAGAGGGCATCAGATCCCCTGTAACTGAATAGAAGAATAGACAGTTATTAGCTGCCATGTTGGTGCTGGGAACTAAACCAGGGTCCTCAGAGCAACCAGTGCTCTAAATTGTTGAGTCATCTCTCCACTCCCCCAGTGTAGTTTTGATTGCATTTTCCTCCTGTCCAAATATGTTAAATATTTTTTTAATGTATTTACCAGTCATTTTGCAGTTTTTCTTTTGAAATATTTTTGTTCAGTTTGTCTACTTATTGATTGGGTTACTTGTTCTTTTCATATGTGTGTGTGTTTTAGACAGAGCTTTCTTTGTTATGTTATATAGTCCAGGCTGGCGCAGAACTCACTATGTAGTTAAGGCTGGTCTGAAACTTGAAATTCTTCTGCCTCAGACTCCCAAATAATAGAATTAAAGGCATGTACTTCCATGAGAGGAAATTATTTTTGTACATACACATTTGTGTGTGTTCATGAATGTGTGAATGTGTATATATGTATAGATGCAAATGTGTGCATATGTGTGCGCATATACGTGTGTGTGTGTGTGTGTGTGTGTGTGTACACCAGAGGACAACTTTGAGTGTTGTTCCTCAAGCACTGTTCACTTTTTATCAGAGACAGGGTTTTACTGGTCTGGAGCATACCAATAGGGTGGAATGACTGACCTGCAAGCCCCAGGGATCTGCTTGTCTCTGTGGCCCCAGAGCTGGGATAACTACTGCACACAGCTTTTTGTAGATGGCTTCTGAGGATGAACTTAAGTCATCATGTTTGTATCACAAACACTTTACCAACTGAACTGTCTCCCCAGCCAAAATAGTCAAGTTCATTATGCACTCTGAGTATTAGCCTCTTTACTCAATTCTTTCTTTTTTTCTGTATAGAACCTTTTAAATTTGATGCAATCCTATTGGTCAATGATTGTTATTATTTCCTGAGATTTTGGAGACCTTTTCAGGAAGTCATTCCCTGGCCCTACATCTTGAAGAGTTTCCTTTATGTCTTCCTCTAGTAGTTCCAAAGAATCATGTCTTACATTAAGGTCTTTGTTCAGTATTTTCAGTTGATAATCTGTGTAAGGTGAGAGATAAGGATCTAGTTTCATTCTTTTACGTACTGATATTCAGTTTTCCCGTCACCATTTGTTGAAGAGGCTGTTTTTTTCCAATATATACTGCTGACACCTTTGTGAGGAATCCGATGGCTGCAGCTGAGGGGGTTTAGTTCTGGGTCTTTGACTCCACTGATCTATGAGTCTGTTGTACCTTTACTGTGCTGTTTTGGGGTCACTGAATCTCTTCATTTGCTCTTTGTTTTAAAGTGGCCATGCCGAATACATCTGTTCACACTGTTTCTTGTCTTTTGAGGTTTGGTGACAGAGATACTTCACAGGTTAGGTAGTAACAGTGACTAATGAGAAAAAAAAGCTGTGAAGGGAGAGAGTTCTGGAGAGGGCTTCAAGTTTTTAAATAGAATCTTCAGGACTCACTGTTAAGACAACTTATTTCTATTTCTAGTTTATTTTAGGTGTGTGTGTGTGTGTGTGTGTGTGTATGTGTGTGTGTGTGTGTGTGTGTGCAGGTACCCATGGAGGCCAGAAGGGGGACCAGATCTCTTGAAGTGAGTCACAGGTGTTTATGAGCTGCTCAATTTGAGTATTGGAATTTGTCTGGTCCTCTGACAGAGTAGTAACCACTCTTAACAGTTTCCAGCCCTTCAAGGAAAATTTCAAAGAAAAACAAAATGTGAATGAGATAGCTACCTGGGCCAAAAGTAAGCCAGAAAAAGGAACCTCAATTACAGAAGATACAACATCCTAGTGTGTGTGTATGTGTGTGTGTGTGTGTGTGTGTACACTAGTGTATGTGTGTGTGTAAGAGAAGGCAGAGTGGCCAGTGCAGGGTCAGATATGGTTTTCCAGGAGAGAGTCAGGCAGGTCATGAGTAAACCAATCACATGGGGCCTTACAGGAAAGCCTGAAGATAAAAACCCTGTGCATAAGCTTATCATCCAGAGATAGAGTGCTCTATCTTTAACAGAGAATAAACAATACTGTTGATGTTTCAGGTCTTCTCCATATTTAGTCATGCCCATTTCTTCACATGAACCTCATTTGAAAGAATGATCGAAAAACATTTATTACTACTACTATTATTATTATTATAATTGTGTGTATGTGTGTATGTATGTGCCCTGCTATGGTGCACATGTAGAGATCAGAGAATAACTTTGTGAAGTCTCTCCTACTTTTACATGTGTTCTGGGATTGAACTCAGGTTGCTAAGCTTGACTGGCAAATGTGTTTACCCACTGAGTCATCTTGATGGCCCAAGAAGAGTGATTTTTTTAATAACTGAATTTAAATGTCCCATCATTTATTTATCAGCTCCCATTGGTGACCTTTGTTCTATTTCTATAAGTTCTTCTTTGCCTGATCTAAGCAGGCATGGTGTTGAGGCTGTCCCAGGACTTCTGGGACAGTAGTGTCTCATGAACATGGGCTGTCACAGCCACAAGCCCTTCTTGCCACCACGATGGGCTGCACTCTTGAACAATGAACCCAAATAAATCTTTCCTTCCTTAAGCTGTATTCTTGTCATACACTTATGACAAGAAACATATTAGACCTTCAGGACCAATACAGGAAAAGTGCTCTTCTTATTTAGAACATTCTTGAGGAATTCTCTCTTTCTTCATGTGCTATCGGTTGTAATCTCTTGCTTGTCTTCATTTATAAATTAATCTCTGGCATTGTAGTAACTCCTAAGAACACCAATGAAACTGTAAGGTGCAGTAAAGTCCATTTCCCCTGTTTTGGGGTGATGGTGGTATTATATTTTTTTCCTCTAGAAAGAAATATTAAAAAAAAAAACAATAGACACAATCTCCCAAATCAAAACAGTGTTTCCAGGAGGGGATGAGCTGTTTACATGGCTCATGTCTCTGGCCGGGGATGAAATCTAGAGCGTTGTGCAGTGTAGACAAGCACTCTGCCACTGAGCTACGTCGTGGACTCGTGCTGCGTCCTCTCACCTCTGATAGTCGTTCGTCTTTTCTTTTGATATGTGCTCTCCTATTTGCTTAACGCTACTTGATTATCTTTCTTGGTAGGGTTTCTACAGAAATTAAACATGAGTGTGCTCTTTCTTTACATGCAGACTCTAGATTAAAAAGAAAACATGAGAATAGGAAGGGACCTATGAGGAAAGAGGAAGGGCAACATGAGAGTTGGGGCAAGACGAAGTGGACATGATCCAAGTACTTGACACTCCTGCATGAACACGTCATAATAGAACCCATTGTTTTATATGCTTAATATACTGTAATAAACTTCAAAAAGCTAACCGTGAGGGTATGCGTTGATGAAAATGACCTGATAGATTATCTTTTATTTTGGCAAGAAATGCCAAAGGCAATGATAACTTCCTTGGGTGTGCCCACCCAGGAATGAAGTAGTGAATTGTCACCTAGGAAAGGTTTACTGGAGTGGTAACATCAGCAGAGTCACTGCTCTCTGAGATGAACTGCCAGTCTTCTCTGAGGGAAGCTGTCTCAGGGATGCTGCAGGTGGTAGTTGTGGAAAATTGTAGAGTAGCAGTGCCCAAGTGAGCTCTATGGAATGCGGAAGAGGAGAGCAGACAGCTGCTATTTGGACCTGCTGTGGACCAGTTCCTTCTGCTGCAAGCAACACCTTCACTGCTCTTTGAGAAAACATCTCTTCTACTGTTGGTCAGGTGGTTTGAGTCTGACTGAGACCACAGACTGTGTGGTGGGCACATGGCTTGAGGCCTCCAGTCCATTCCATCTCACATATCTCAGGAGGAATTGGTACAGGGGTTGACCCTGTGACCAAAGGCAGTCCAGTGAGTCTTCCTGATCCCTTTGTCTACAGAGGAAGATGAGGAGGAGGAAGAGAAAAGAAGGAAGGGGGAGGGAGGGAGAAGAAGCAGAGGAGGGGGAAGGGAGAGACGGGGTCGAGAAGCTAATTTTATTGGAGTTGCTGCAAAGAAAGATTATCAATAGTTTCTGGTCATCTTTCTGCCTTATGACTTGCTTGAATCAAGCCAACACAATGGAATGTACAGAGTGATTTATATGATATCGCCTAGGAATCCAAGTCTTTCCAGGACTGAGACTAGTCTTACCATCAGTTTAAATCAATTTATTTTCATACTTTGCCCATTTGTATTGGAATT
This sequence comes from Eospalax fontanierii, assembly GCA_035773235.1. Taxonomy (NCBI): domain Eukaryota; kingdom Metazoa; phylum Chordata; class Mammalia; order Rodentia; family Spalacidae; genus Eospalax; species Eospalax fontanierii. The sequence continues at coordinate 13,798,251 of CM069546.1, forward strand.
TTCTCACTTGGCACTAAAATTATTTTGGCTGATTGAAAAAGTGTTAGATGATCAGCCATGATGGTGCTTGCCTATAATTCCAGCACTCAAGAGGATGAGGCAGGAAGATCTTGAGTTCAAAGACAGTCTGGGATACATAGTAAGATCATGCTCTCTGTCCCCAAAGTGTTAGGTGAAGAATGGCCTGTTGTGTTGGAAATGCTGGGTTGTCTCAGAATAGGACCCTGCGGCCTGTTATGTGCTGGTAACTTATTGAAATGTAGGGAAAGGTGAGGAAATAAAGAAAAGACATCCAAAACAGGGAACCGTGTCAAGCTAGCAACCACTGTATCTGTGCAGATCTTACTCCCAAGACTATCAGGCCTGCTCTGCAAACAGGCAAAACAACATAAAAGAGGAAGAAGTCGGTGGGGAGGGGCAGGGAGGAGAGATGAGCTGAACCAGTGGGCTCCAGCAAGCAAGCATGGAGCAGCTTGAACCCCCGTACCTGGGAACTCAGACAGAGATAGGCAGAGACTGGTGTTTGGCCATCAGTAGGACTCTAAAGATATAATCTAACTGCAGGACAGTTTATGTACTTCAGGACTCCTTGGAACCCTTAATATGCTAATGTAAACACTGAATATCCACAAATGAAGCTACGGAACACTGTATTTTCTAGATTTATTTCACTCTAGGACTTTTTCTTTTTGGGATATCTTTGGTACTTGTACAGTACATGTTCCAGCTTTTAGGCTGTAAAAAGTCTTGCAGACTTCAATGGCATCTATCTAAAAAATTTGAAGTTATTGTTAGGTAAAATCTAGATCTGACCAAGAGCAATATATATATATATATATATATATATATATATATTTCATATTTTATTTATTTTTTTTATTTTATGGAATGAGTGTATTGCCTGCACGTATTGTGTTGATGCGCAGTAGGAGATCAGACCTCCATGGAGGTCAGAAGAGGGTGTCAGATCCCCTGGACCTGGAGTTACGGATAGTTGTTAGCCACCATGTCGTAACTGAATCCTGGTCCTCTGTAAGAGCAGCCAGTGCTCTTAACTGCTGAGCCATCTTTCCAGTCCCACAATTTATATTTAAAAAAATTTATCAAATGACTAAGATCAATGATTCAGAATCTCCTCGTTGTTTGAAAAGTGAGACAATAAAGACTCTTAGAGTTTCAGCCACTCGCTTAAGGCTGTTATTGGGAAAACGGTGTTGTTGAGCAGGTTGGACAAGGCTTCTTAGAGGAGAAATCTTGCTTAGTGCTCTGTATCTTGGGCTCTGAAATGCATTGCTAAGTCAATCACTCGCTCATTACCTGTGGGTCAATATCAAGTTCAATTTATGTGTTCTCATAGGCAGACAGAATGGAGTAGAGTGTCCTGCAAATGTTCACCTTTTCTATCCTGTTCAGACAGTATATTACATCATCTGTTTTTTTATTGTTCCCTTTGGGGTAGGAACTACTAAAGACTATGACATCATAATTCAAATACCGTTTTTTTTGGTTCAGTTCATAGCTCTTGAAATGAAATGACTTTTCTCAAAAGAGTAACATGATAAGGTGCTTCTGTCGGAAGATTGTTACGCTGGAGCAGAAGGAGCAGTGAGAGTGGAAGTTACGAGATTCAGCACAGAGTTCTGGACCTGGTGTGGCGGCTCATGCCTGTAATCCTCACATTTGGTAGATGGAAGCAGAAAGATTGTAAATTCAAGGCAAGTCTGGCCTACATAGTGGGACCCTGTCTCAAAAACAAAACCAAACTCCAAAAGAAAAACATAAAACCAACCAACCAAACAACAACAACAACAAAATGAGGCTTGGGAATACCATCCAGTGGTGGAGTGCTCACCTAGGATGGATAGGACCCTGGGTTCAATCCATAAAAAATAATATGAGTTGTGTGGGTGTCTGAGGCAGGTGGATCTCTGTGAGATCAAGGTCAGCCTGGTCTATACAGTGAGTTCAGGGCCAACTGGACTACAGGAAGACTCTACCTAAAAAACAACAACAACAAAAAAAAACAAAACAAGAAAAATGAGTGAAAGACCTTTCTAAGTTGTAGTCCCAGACACAAATATGAAGTATTGATTCAACCTTAATTCATTATTATCCTCATTTATAGAATGGAGACAGGAACTGTATTTATCTCACTTGATTACTTTCAGTAGGAAGTAGGATAAAGCATTCAAAGCCTTCTTCAGTAGTTCATGGCAAATATCAAAGACTTAATAAATCTAGAGATACCAGGCTAAATAACATAAAAGACTTCTTAATTAAGCTCTCCCTCGTAAAATTTCTGCTTGTGCTGGTTTCAATAATCAAAATTTGTTTTTATCTCCAAGGTCAAAGATGTCACCTTTAAGTGAAGCTGATCATTCACAAGTTAGTCATTTCTTCTTTTGGTCTCTGCTATTCTAATCCACAAGGTGAACTGGGTACATGGCTCTTCCCAGATGGTGGCCAGCTGAGAGTGGGACTTGCTTATCACCCTTAGAGACCCTCCAAGTGCAGTCCAAGGTTGGGCTCTTCCATTATTCATGCTGTAATCTGCCAACAGCCATGCTTTAGTTTCTGACATAAATTAATAATTTGATATTGAGTTAATAATTATCCTATTGAACACAAACCAGACATCACCTCATTGTTGCTTAATTGAAGGCAGGGAATTTGTCCCAGGGCACTTTGGGAAGGTTTTCTGAAGATGAAATGGATGGATTTGGACTGTCGGTCATGTGTGTCTTGATAGAAGGATCTCTGGATGAAAGCCTTTGTCATACTGTGGACTGGCCCTCTTCTGATGCAGTCTTCTGTAAAGTGGCCAACTACAAGTGGATGATACCCATAGGCCCTGAAGAAACCATCTCAGTCTTCATCAGGGCTGGGAGCTGTTTTGTCCAAGGCTTGCATGTCTTTCATATGGATCTAAGACCTTAGTTTCTTTTACAGAGGAGGGAGGGTGTGGAGTGGTAAGAAATTTCCTAAAGGGAAAACCAGGATTTTTCAGATAGATAAAATGTCCTGAAGGTACATAATTTTCTCTCCAACCGAAGGTAATCTTTATGGAAAATCCATCATAATATAAGGTATTCATGTCTTCAGCCTTTGTGTCTCCAAGAGTGACACTTTTAGGGGCTGGAGAGATGGCTCAGTAGCTAATAGCACTTATTGCTCCTCCAGAGGACCCATGTTTGGTAGCACCCACTTGGGTGGCTCACAAACACCTGTAACTCTAGCCCAGGGGTCCAACATCTTCTTTGGGCTTCTTCAGGCACCTATACCCATGTGCACACACAGACACACAGACACATGTATACACTCACACAAATAATAAAGCAAATCTTTAAAAAGCTGCACTCTTAGGCACTTGACAGACTGAAACCTTCAGGGTAAGTAGTTAGAAATGAAAGGAGCCTGGTTGGATGTGGGGTCACTAGGCATGTTGGGGTAAGTACATAGCTACCAGGCACCAGAGGCTGCTTACTATACAACTATTTCCAGGACACCCTACATATGCCAAAATCCATGAATATTCAAGTCCCGTATATAACATAGTATAGCCCAGATGTAAAACACATTTGTAATTTCAGCATGTAGGAGAATTGACACAAGTCTGTTATGATGGTCTACATAGTAAATTTCAGGCCAGTCATAGCTATGTAGTAGTAAGGACCTACCTCAACAAAACAAAACAAAACAGGACCAAAAAGCAAACAACAACAACGAAAAGGACTGGGGGATGGCACATGCCTGCAATCCCAGCAGCAGGAGATGGAACCGATCGAGCAGAAATCAAAGTCAGCTTTGGCTACATATCAAGTTTGAGCCAACCTGGGCTACAGGAGACTCTGTATCAAAAAGCCAAACCAAAGCAAACAAATACAGTGTACCACACACATTCTCTTTGTAGCTTTTTATTATTTGGAGACAGAGTCTCACTTTGTAGCTCAGCTGTATGTGAGCTTGAGATCCTCCTACCTCAGCTTGCTGAGCGCTGGGATTGGAGGCAAGTTCCACCACAGCTGGGACCCGCTCTTAAACTTGAAGCCATTGTTACATTACTTCTAATGCCCAATAGGGTGCCAGGTGTGCTTTCAGGTGTGTCTTCAACTGTCAGATTTCCCAGCATTTCGCAATCCTGATTCTTTTAATTCTTAACTAGAGGAAAGCCTCTGGTGGTCCCAACACCCGTGTTACCCAGGAGATGTACTAGATTTATTACTTCATAAAATTACTTCATAACAGTACCTACCGTTTCCTTGTCTGAGCAAAGCATCAGACTGTTGTAGAATGCTGTCTTCCAAACAACACCCAACCCCATGCTCATCAGAGCAGCTGTGACTTCTCTCAGGAGACCCTCAAGATCAGGTCTGCTGACCCTCCCTCACAGAAGGAGGGCCCTAACCTGCCATCTTCGTCACTCCCTTCTGAGTCTTCCTTTCAGCTGTACCTAATTCTGCCCCAGCTGCATGTGGTTGTGGGAAGTGAGAGAGCGCATGGAATATGGACGCTTTAACTGAGGCGATTCATCATCAGCTATGAGGAAGTCCTCATTCATTTCAGGGTGAGGCATGCCGCGATGCAGCTGTTTTGGGGTCACTCATGCTTCCTCTGTAAGCAAGCCCAATAAGCTCACTAGTTTACCAGGCTGGGCTTTATGGGATTGTTACTTTGGTCTGTGGTTGGTGCCTCATCTAGGGTGAGTGGATGTGTGTTCCAGTCTCTCCAGGAATAGTTCATGCAACAGAGACCAAAGGTGAGTTTTCGATGGGGTAGAGTGGGTGAGGAAAGGTGGACGTGTTTAGAATGACGGGACTCCCTGTGGATATGTGGGGTCTGAGTGGGAGAGTGTAATTCAGGGATTCCTGAGCACCTGGGAGGATGGTGGGAGGAAGCAGGGCCCAGGAAACTGGATTAATGGAGATGGAGAAGTTAGAGTTCGGCTCATTGGAAAAAAATCAGGGTGTTTCTTAGGAAAGGTCTTCTAGGCTTTATTTCAGACTGAGGTAAAATACTGAAGTGCCTCAAAATCATACCAAGAAAGAGTTTTTTCCCACTTTATGGATAGGATAAACGTTAGCGTTTTCTTCAGTTTATCAAATCTTTTCTTACTAAGCCATTAAACAGCTGGATTCTATTCCTTTAAGTATCCCCAAAGAAACCGAGGGAAATTAAAAATTATTTGGTCAGTTGTTGATGTTAGAAGTTAGTTGTTGTTAAGTTAGTTGAAGTTAGTTGTTTCTAACCTTCCTCAATAACAAAGGAAGATTAGAAAAAGAAATGGTTATGTGAACTTTTCCAAAGTGCTATGTGTGTGGTAGCCAGACGTCCCCCCATACCGTGGTCCTCTCCAGGACGTCCCCCCACACCGTGGTCCTCTCCAGGACGTCCCCCCACACCGTGGTCTTCTCCGTATGACTCTTCCAACTCTGTCCCTGTAGCAGTTCAAAGCCAAGTTTCACAAAACCATGCTATTAGCTAAGATCAAATAAAAGACAAGACACACACACAGAAAAGCACCCTATGTCTTTAATGTATGACTGAGGATTTCAGGCATGGCCGTTGGTTCTTCATGAGTCACTGGAATGTTTGTGGTTTTGAATTCTGTGATTCCCTACATGTATCTGTTTTGTTTACCTAATTATCATGGTTCCTATTTTTTATGAGCTCCCTTGCTTTATTAGCTATCTGCAGAATGTGAGCTCTTTGAAGGCAGAAACTTCAACTCTACGGTCCGACACAGAGGTCTTATGAATAACAGGGAGTAAATGTTTCCTTAGGAAGTCAATCAACTGTGAATTTTCAATGGTCGTTCTCTACCATGAGAGACCCAAGAAACTACCTTACTAAATACCATCTTCTCACCAAAAGATTCCCCTCAAAGATAAAGTCTGCAAAGTTGAGAGTGACTTTAACACACTCTTCCTGACTTGATTTCCATGGGGTCTGCCACCTGACTTCCATTAGTCTGATTTCTTTTGAGGGCCTTGACACAGATACATAAGGGCTTTTGTTTGTTTTGGCTAATATGTTTTATGTTTTCCACGAAAATGATTCCACCTAATCTTTAGAGTATGATTAACCAGTCACTTGTGTGGATGCCTTCCGGAAGTTGCTGGATCTTCTAAACCTGGAATTCTGAGCTTCTGTCATGATCCTGCCATTACTTCCTTCTCTGTGAGCCTTTCCTTAGTCTGTATTTCTCAACACAGTGTTCATGAAAGTATTAGGCAGGATATTGTCAACTGAAATAAAAAGAGGCCAGTGAAAACTGGTGTGAACACCTGGGGTTTCATCATGTCAAGTGATAAGTTATGAGACAGGGAGCTGTGGCTCTGGTGCACTGGAAGGCTCAGCCAGGGCAGCACCTAGGATATGCCCGTCTTTCTGCTCTGCCTTTCCGTTCAGCATCTTTACTTAGTTTTCAGGTTGTCATCTGTCTGTGATGAGTGTGAAACAACAGCATCTCCAAGTCCCACCTCCTCACCAGTCACAAGAGAAGGAAAATAGAATCCCTTATTCTTGCCCTTTGGTTTTAGGAAGAAGGAACTGTTCAAATTCTTCTGCAGATATCCCCTTAGTCTTACTGGTTCAAACTGGACCACATGGCTAATTCACTGGGCCCTGCAAGTTCCAGTTCCCCAGAAGTGATTTTTGAATGACCACAGTAGGCTCAGCTTCATTAAGATTGACCCTTGGGAATGGAGAAGGAGCTTCTTTGAAGCCTATGATTATAAATTGTCAAGGAATAAACTGGAATGGTTCTAACAAGTAAACGGGTCATTGTTGTGGGCTGTCCAGGAAAACACTGGCTTCAGGGATGGAAGGTGGTGGTCATTCAGGAGGTGGGCTGCGCCATGGCTCAGCACTGCCTCTGTTCTCCCTAGAATCCAGTCACACTGTAAAGTCCTGTGCTTGCAGGCTGACTTGTGTTAAGGATGGGCATTAACTCCCACCCTGAGTCTTCAGATTCCCTAGTGGACAGTCACAGGGTTAAAAAAGAAACTTTGTTAAATTCCAGGAAGCAATTCGAAAATAGGAAATGAGCTCTGCTGTTCTCTGATGCAAATCCCACTGTTTTTATCCGTCTAGACTTCATGATAGAAGGCTTAAAAAATATACAGTCAGTGGGCTGGAGAGAGAGCTTAGTGGTGAAGAGCACTTGCTGTTTTTGTGGAGGGACTGGAGTCCAGTTCCCAGCACCCATATTGGACAGCTCACACTGCCTGAAACTTCAACCCCAAAGGGATCTGATACTCTCTTCTGGCTTCTGTGCCTATACAAGCATACACACATATACACATCATTTAAAATAAATTGTTAAGAACGTACACAATCAAGATGTGTACAGGAATGGGTTGTATCTCTCTGCAGGTGAAGTTGTAACAAAGGCCCTTCTGAATCATGCTCCCTTGTCATCCCTAATTCCACCTAGTATTGGGTACCCAAGACCAGGATAGCCCAAGGTTGGCAATATTTAGAACAGGACCAGAAGGTGCCTCTCTTGGACAAGGCATTACAGTTATTCAACTTCAAAGTCTTAGACAGAGATGAACTGTTCCAGCACACTGCATCCACTTAAAATAACATATATTAGTACTGTTGTAAATCATTGAGCATAGCTCATCATAGCAATAATGCTCCTGAAATCTGAATCCTGTCACCAAAGAAATGGTGTGCTGGAGTGCACAGGCTGCCCTTGGCTTCACCTTGGGCTATTAACTAACAAATCTCTTATTAGCTTGTGGTAATGACCAATTTTCAAGAGATGATTGCTTAAATATCACCCACCTTGAAAAGAGAATTATTATTCAACCGAGAACTGAACTCTTATTTTCAACTTGGAGGTAATGATGTTATCTCACTCCACTGTGTCTCCCTCCCCAGTGCCTCCCACGTTCCCTTCCTCTTATCAGCCTCCTCTTGCCTGGGAGGTGTGTCTGGAATCACATGGTTACATAACTGCCTCTCTCTTGGGCTCAGTGACTTGAGTCTAGGAAAAGTTCCATATTTAATGTTTATTCACCAAGCCGTGGTAGATGAAGACAGATGGTAATGAAATCAATCTTGCTGAGAGTGACCACAGTGATAATAGATCCTTTATGATGTCCAGGAATTCTGGACTCCTCGTCTCTGCTTAAATGCACAACGGCGCCAATTCCGTCGTCTTACGCTTTACTGTTACTGTCATCCTCCTGACCTCTCCTTAGACCAGAGCAGGCGGACTGTGCTCAAAGCATTAATCTGTCCTTCTCCTTATACAAATGCTTTAAACACCTACAGCTGCAAATGACTTACCAGAAGAGACTTTTTTTTTTTTTTAGAAAAGGAAAAATAAGATTAAATGACAGAACACCTTCAGAAGAGGGAGTGCGGACTGGCAGTCCTGTGTGGACTGGTTTTGCTGATGTTACTCATCACCTGTGACTGGTTCTTCTGAAGAGCTTCAGTTACCTAGCTGGGCCTGCTGGAGATGTCAGAGTTCTCCCTCCAATGTAGCTTTATTAGTTAGGAATGGAAGAGATAGAGATAGAGATAGAGATAGAGATGAGAGAGAGAGAGAGAGAGAGAGAGAAAGACAGGGGAAAGGGGGATGAAGCCTGTGGCTGAGAATCATACCCTGTCAAATAAGTGAACTTGGCAACTGAACTGCAGATAGCCAGGCCCGGGGTCAGACACAGCTTTTTGAAGCAATCTGGCAGCCCCTTTTAGTAATAGGAAGTAAATCACCCTGACGTCCCTTGCTATTTGAGGCATTAATCATGTCGAATTCCTCTGTTATGCTGGGGTCTGGATCAAGTGTAATTCTGTTGGAATGCCATTGTAATGTAGTATTAATTAATCTCTGTGCTACACAATGGAGCCAGAAACCATTCTCTGCATGTGTTTTTGTGTTCAGCAGTTACTAGCTTTGTTAGTTCTGAGCTCCAGGAGAGGAACTGTCACCCTTCTCTCTCAGGCTTGGTCATTTTCTTTGGGTGGGAAACAGGCAGTTGATCTGTTATACAAAAGCAGGAGAGGATGACGGGGATAGGGAGGATCAGAGGGCTGCTTACTGTTGCCTGAAAGGGCCAAAAAACTAGGCTTTGAACTTCAGCTCTGCGATTGCTGGCTGTGTCACTTTTGAGTAAGTTATCTAACCTCACTTTCCTCCTCTATAAAATGGACATTACCATGGTTTGTACAACCAGGCAATTTTGAGTTTAAGAACAACTCACTCTCTCTCTAATAACGATAAAGATTGCTGAGGGAGGGGAAGACTCTGGGATGGGTGGTCCTCAGTGACAACTGTCTTCAGGATGTAGAGTGTCAGGATGTATATTACAGTTTGCTTCCAACTCAAAGATTTCGAGAATTTGCAGCAGAAGGCACATGTTATTGGCTCCAGGAAGCACTTGCCCATGTCTTGGACCTTCCCAGAATATGCCTGAGCAATAATAGAAGGTCAGAAGCCAGGAGTCTCGGCTTCCCAGTGGTAAATAATGAATGTTGCACCAGCTGCCGGCATATTCCGAGCGTTATATGTTGAGATGTGCAAGGGAAGAAAGAAAGGAAAAAAAAAAAACAATAAAAAACACCCAATAAACATTTATCTCATCTGTCATCTTCAAATGGCTCCCTTCAGATTTCAAAAAGGCATCGCTATCCTCTCTTGACTGACTTTCTGTGTCCTGCCATGAAACAGGACTCCTTGGCCCCAGATTTTTGACCTGGTATAAAAAGCTGTATATTTTTATGACCTGGTAGCAGTCACATTTCTGCAACATAAAATATTAAAGAAGGCGAGGCAATGCCTTTAAGATCTTTCAGGCAGGTGCTATCAAAGTGTGCCCCTTTATTATTTATTTATTTGACTCTTTGTATGGTGAGGCTTAAATGATTTTCAGGCCAAATAATTAAATTCCATTATGGAAGATGGCGATTGTTGGCAAAATGTACGCTTTCTATTAGACCCTTAAGTCCTCAGGAGAAGTCCATGGAAGGAATAAAAGAATGGCTACGTTTGCATGGAAGGGCTCAGTATGACAGATACTGGGCCCGCAGGAGTGATGCATGTAAGAAACCAAGGGGGGAGGGGTGCCACCCAGCAGTCCCATAGAGCAGGATTCTGTGTTCTTGAGCCCTTGAGCTAAACCCAACCCACTGTCTGTTTTGCACATTCTATGGACAGAGTAAGGCTTTTACATTTTACATGGTCTTTAAAAATAATATTTTCTAGCATGAGAAATGAGAGGAAGTTGGAATTTTGTTGTCTATAAAAATGTGATGTGAGTCCAGCCATACCCATTTCTTTCCATGGCCTGTGCTCAGTGTGCACTGACACCATTTGAGTGTTGTGAGAGACTGTGTGTCTGCAAAGCCAAACATATTTCCTATGTAGCCCTTTTCAGGAAGAGTTTGGCAGCCTCTGATCTGGAGGAATTTAAACTTGGGCTCTGGAAAGGATGTGATATTGGGTCTAGAGGAGTTCACGTGTGTGTGTGTGTGTGTGTGTGTGTGTGTGTGTGTATACATGTGTATGTGGAGGCCAGGGGTCAGCGTCAGGTGACTTCCTCAATTGCCCTCCACCTTATTTATTTTTGTTTTTTTTGGGATGGGGTCTCACTATGTAGCCCTGGTTGGCCTGGAACTGGCTATGTAAACCAGGCTAGCCCCAGACTCACAGAGATTTTCCTGGCTCTACCTCCTTAGTTCTTAGATTAAAGGTGTGTGCCCTCATGCCCAGTGCTACCTTCCTTTCTGAGACAGAGTCCCTGATCGAAAGCAGCACAGCTAACCTGGACAGTAAGTCTCAGGGGTCCTCCTCCTGTGTCTGACTCCCCAGTGTTAGGATTACACGTATGTGCAAACTGTGCCTGGCTTTTTACGTGGGTGCTGGGGATCTGAACCCAGGTCCTCATGCTTGTGAGGAGTACTTTACTGACTGAGCGGGCTTCCTGTCTATGAGTTCAAGATTCTTTGCACTGTTTATGCATGGGTATGACCTCTGATGCTGATGAGCCTGGCTAGTTTCTAAAATGTACAGATAGGTTAAGAGAAGAGGGCAGGCATACCCTAAAGTAGTTTTTGGATCCCATCACCTTGTCCCCCAATGCTGTCCCCAGGTGATAACCTTTTGCTCCAGCCCCAGTGCCTCTGATGTTATCTCATCACATCTACTGTTGGTACCCAAGGCTAAGGCATGAGCATCTCCTGTTGGCTTTGGGAAAAGCCTTCTGAAGTGTCTCCATAGTTGACGACAAACAGGTCATCTTCCACATTAAAATTGCATTGATGTTTTCAAAAACAACACAGAGCTATTCATGGGTATATTCCCCACTTAAGTTTCTGTTCAAATAGCATCTAGGAAAAGCGCTCCTTTGCTCCATCCTGGAAGGACTGCCCTCCTCAGCCTGTCACTCTGTATTTCACTATTCTTTTTATTGTCCCAGCATTTGACAGTGTTTGACCTCATCTGATTGGGTTTACCGGATTTCACTTGTTTTCTCTCCACTAGAAAGGAAGCTCTTTAAGAATAGGTACACTGGCTGATTTATTCATTAAGGTAGTTCCAACATTTTGCATGGGGACTCAAGAAAAGTTTGTTGCATGAATAATAAATGAATGCCTCTCCCTGGCAGAACTCATTTCAGGTTTGGCTTCACATTTCAACTGCTTGTAGCTCCAGGGGTGTGGTGACTTTATTTCTGTGTCTTTGATCACAAACAGGCCCATGGGGACTAGGTCTGTACCTTCCTCTCAGATCCCGCTCTTTGGAAGGTTAGCTTGGTTATTTTAGATTAGCCCACTGTGGTGGTTACTGACAGAATCTAGAACCACTTGGAGATGGGCCCCTGGGTGTGCCTGTGAGGGGTTCCCTTGATTGTGTTGGGTGGGAAGACCCACCCACTGTGGATAGCACAGTTCCATGGCTGGGTCCTGGACTGTGTAAGAGGACAAAAGACAGCAGCAGCCTGCTTTCACCACTCTCTGCTTCCTGACTGTGGGTGCGATGTGAGTAACTTCTTTGAGCTCCCTGAAGCTGTGTTGGCTTTGATTCCTTGACAGACAGTGCCTTGAACTGTGCACTAAAACAAGCCCATTCTCCCTTGTTGCTTTTGCCAGAGTATTTGGTCACAGTAATGGGAAAAGGAACCGAAACACTCAGAGAAGTTTGAGGAAGCTTCCTGTTTGCGGCACTCAGTGGGGCTACGAGCAGATGTTCTTGGATCCATTTCCTGATGATTTTTCTGGTTACTTTGCTTTTATGACCAGCCTACTTTCTTTGGAGGATACTATTTGGCTGTTGGGGAACCTTTGCCCAAACTCTCAGGTCTAAACACACAGACTTTACTCACCAAAGGCTGCTTTTAGTGAGTGATGACTTGACTATACAGGAAAACAAGAGACTGGCTTCCTTGCCTTCAGTGGAGACAAACTAGGAGGTACACAGCTTGCATTCCCCGTTCCCTGCCCAATCAGCTGAAGCCCCGCTCTGTGGGAATTTGCTGGAAATCAAACACTGTCTTCCTTTCTCCCTCTTCCTGCATCTGCCTTAGTGATTTCTCTTGGGGCCATTTTTAAAGCAAATCACTTACTCATGAATCTTCCTGCCTGGATTTTTTTTTTTTTTAAATCCTCTCTGCTAACACACCATGTTTTCATATCTTAGAAAGTTACCCAGACATTTAGTTTCAAGACAGAATACAAAGTGAACGGCAGCCACTCTGACAACTCCAGTATTAATATAGTTTTTTGGTGGGCATAGGACAGGAGGACTTTGGAGCATCCTCCACGTTACAAAAAATGCCAGTCATTTATTGTTTTGATAATGTATGGTGCTTGTTCTTAGGAAGCTAGGAATGCCCTTCTGTGGCCGGTGAATGTGGAAAAAGCAGTAAAAGCAAGCATAGGGCTGGGGGGATGGCTCAGCTGGAAGTGTTTGCCTGGCAAGCTTACCTTCCAAGCATAAGGACCTGAGTTTGATCCCCAGAACCCACATAAAAAAAAAAGCCAAGAGTGGTGGTGTGTGCTTGTGCTCCCAGCCCTGGAGAACCAGCTAACCAGCCTAGCCTACTTGACAAGCTCAATGCAAGTGAGAGAGCATGTCTTATAAACAAACAGAACCACACTCACCCCCAAAGAGAAAACAGAGCAAAGGTAGATGGAGTCTGAGGAACGACCCTTCAGATTTTCCTCTGGTGTCATACTGTGCATGTGCAACCGTGAACACATGTGCACTTGCACACATATGAACACACACAAATATAAGACTCTATGTTGTTTTACAGTCTGAACAGGGGTTATGGATCGGAAGAGAGAAGTTTACATTTAGGCAACTCTGCTTTAAGGTCCATTATGGCAGATGTGCTGAGGTCTCCAGTAGCTACCAACATGTCACCCATCTTTTCTATCTGGCACAGACTGGCAACTTATTCAAGATCATGCCCCAAATGACATCGTTTTTGTCCTCTACCAGATAGTTCAGTTAGTCAAGATTCTACAAAAGCCAACTGGAATGTTCTTTACACACTGTGTCTTTAAACTCACCAACACTTCAAAGCTCAGTGAGGACTGAGAGAGCAATGTATTTACCCAGCCCCAAGGCATCAGAACCCTTACTTTCTGATGGTCTCCTGGCGGGCGGGGAGGGGAGGCTACCAGTGTGCTTTATGTGTGGGGTAATGCCAACACCAAGTAGAAATGGGGTGAGGAACTTGCTTTCTGCTGGAATGAATGATGCGTGAAGGAGTCAGAATGGAAGAATGCCTTTCACTAGGGCCCTACCCCACACCCTCGAAATCAGCCATCACACTCGCCTTGGATTCCTTAGTATCTTGGCAACACCTGGATGCCTTTATTCCAGTGATACATGGAATTAGTTCCACATTTCTTCCCTCACAATTAGCATATTAATGTGGTGGGTTGATGGTGTTGGAATGCTGGGTGCTGGAGCACACAGGCTGCTGTTTTGTTATTTTTTTTTTTTTTTGTGAGGATGCCAAGGACCAGCCTCTTTTTCTCTAGTGAACCTCGGTGCAATGGCACCAGGTCACAGGCTTTAAGATATAAAGGCACCACACCGCCTCCTTTAACCTCCTCAGTCCACTTCAAGGAAAACTAGAGCTTTGAGTGGACTCAGGCGAGGCTCACTGGTCCTGGAAACCTCAACCTGATTGAAAGAAACAATTTAAAGTTTGTAATTTTGTTAATTTTTTTTGTGTGCATGTTTGTGTGTTCATACATATGTGGGCCTGTGTGTGTGTGTGCATATCTATGCACGTGTATGTGGAAGCTCAGGGGTGATGTTAGGTACCTTCTTTGACTGTCTTCTGCCTCTTCCACCTACTGTGTTGAGGTAGGGTCTCCATTTGTATACAGAGCTAGCTGATTTGGTTAATCTCTCTATCCTGCTCACTCCAGGGAGTCCCTGTTTTTGCCTCCCATGTGCTGGGATTATGGGTGGCCCCCAGGCCCTCTTGACGTTTACATGGGTACTGGGGATCTGAAGTGCAGTCCCCATGCTTGCATGGCAAGTTCTTTACCCACCGAGCCAAGTTTGTATGTTAAGTGCTTGGCCCACTGCGATAGCTCCTCAGCCCACGATTTTTTCAACTAGTATCTCATATTTTAAGTGACATGGTAGTGCCTATAGGAGGAGTGAGTCTGTGCTTGCTGCTCAGTAGAACTGGGTTCGCATCCTGACCTCCCTACTAGGTATAATTTGGGTCACATGTTCAAGAACATTGAGCATTTGTTTCTTCAGCTTTAAAAACCGGAATGGAATCTACACTTCGAAACTCTGTAGGAAGAGTTAACGCAGTTTGCCGGTAGCAGGGACTGTGCAAATGCTCATTCATTCCCTTTTTCCGAAGGCACATTGGTAGTCAGTCTGGTCCCCAGGTCTGCTGACTTCTGGCCAGCTTCGACTTCACTTTGACTGATGCCTTGATTCATAAAAATACTCCTCCTGAGACTGGGTTGGAGAATAATCTGTAAACCTTTTGAAAATTAAGACTATTATACAGGTATTAAAAATTACTGCCAACCAAGACTCATAATGCAGTCAGATTTACAAGGACAATCGCAAGAAATGTAGTGGCTTATGATAGACCCAGAGTAGAAAGAATGGCTAATAATGGCCAAATTGATATTGATTATTTACTAAACTGGACATATTCTTATTGAGCCTGGATATTAATTGGACACCAAAGGGGATTCCGACATGAATTCTCACTGCATGACTCATTGGGGTAGAGTCAGGGCAAAGCTGTTTTTCAAACCCTGACTCACCTCTACTCATTACCGCTTCAGAAAGATGCAGAGAACCATAAATCTCAAAGAAGCAGCGTAGCAAGCACAGCTTATAACCGGGAGAATGTGGTACCCAAGAAAGTGTGTCAGCTGAAAACAGCTTTTGTTTTGCCCTAAGTTTTTGAGACAGGATCTTGTTAGATAGCCCAGGCTGGCCTTCAATTCACTTCAACTGAAACTTGTTGCAGTTCTGCCTTAGCCTTTTGAGTACTGGGATTACAGATGTTCACCACCTTGCTTTGCTGAAAATGTAGCTTTTGAAAATATTTAGGGAGGAGCAAGATAAATGGCTCAGCGGTCAAGAGCCCTTGCTGCTCTTTCAGAGGACCTGGGTCCTGTTCTTAGCACCCACAGGGTGGCTCACAGCTGTCCCATCTCTAGTTCTAGTGCTTCTGACACCCTCTTCTGGCCTTCGTGGGCACCAAGCACACATGTAAATGCACATGCAGGTAAACACTTGTACACATAAAATTGGAAAACAAATACTTAAAGGTGTTTAAGGAAAATGCTGATGGTAGATTACTAATCAATTATAAGAGAAAAGAAGGACTTAAATTTTTATCATTTTCAGACAGGGTTTGAATGATGGCTTTGAACCCTTTCTGTAGCCAAGGATAACCCTGAACTACTTTTAAAAATACTTTATTTATTATTTTTATTTCATGTGTTTGAGTATATGGCCTGCATGTATGTAAGTGTACCTGGGTCATACAATGCCCATGGAGATCAGAAGAGGGCATCAGATCCCCTGGAACTGGAGTTACAGACAGTTATTAGCCACCATGTGGGTCCAGGGAACAAAACCTGGGCCCTCTGCAAAAGCAGCTGGTGTTCTTAACTGCTGATTCGTCTCTCCAGCTGTAGCCCTGATCTTCTGACAATTCTGCTTCTACCTCCCAAGTGCGGACATTACAGGTATATGTTTTAAAGTCTGCTTTTATGTGGCTCTGGGGGGCAATTCAGGGTATCCTACATCCCAGGCAAGCACTCTATCAACTGAGCTACATCTTCAGGCCAGGGAAAATTAGGCCAGGCCAATTTTTTTTTTCTGATTCTGGGCATGGAACCAAGGCCTCATGTATGGTAGGCATGACCACCTCTGGGCTACATGCCCAGCCCAAGAAGGACCACCTTTGGGGTTGGTGTTGGAGAAGACACCTGCTTCCACACTGATTGTTTCAGCAATAGGGTAGAGTGATGCTAGCTAGCTTCCATTAATGGATCCCTGCAAAACACTAGGTATTGTGCTGCATGGTTTAAACACATTGCTTCAATATTTACAAAATGGGGTGTTAGCTTTTAATATCACCTTCATTTTAGCTAAGAAATTGGAATGCTAGGAATGGTTGCTTAAAGACTCAGGGTCAGCCTCAGGGTCTGATTCAGGCAATTTGCCTTTGAGAGCCCATAGTATGGAGTCAGTTCTCTCCTTGCTTTAGAAGGAGACACAGCTTGGTAGGCTCTGCTCTGTGACTTGCAGTTGCACAACTTGGGCAGCTACTGAGTTTTCCTGTCATCAAGTTTTCTTTGCCTGTAAAATGAATTCTGTCCCAAGTTGTATTAGGGATCAAATTAGATAGTATTCATTCGAGAGAGTGTGTATTGGGACGGAGAAGATGGATCAGTGGGTAAGAGCCCTTGCTGTACAAGTGTAAAGGCCTGAGTTTGGATCCCCAGCATACACATAAAAAGCCAGGTATCCGGGGCATGGTGGTGTACTCCTTGAACCCCAACACTTGGTAGGCAGAGGCAGGCAGATCTCTGCGAGACTGAGGGTGATCTTGTCTACATAGGGAGTTCCAGGCCAGATGAGGCTATAGAGAGACCGTGTCTCAGAAAACAAAAAGCAAACAGTAACATCAGCATTCAATGGCAGGAACAGGTGGGTCTGGGGAGTTTACCGGCCAGTCTACTTAAAACAGTGAGCCTCAGGTTCAGGTAGAGACCCTGTCTCAAGGGAATAAGGTGGAGCGTGACAGTGGGAGACATCTGACAGCCTCCTTTGGTCTTTATATTTGTATACACACACACGCACACACACAATTTTTGACATTTAAAAATAGATTTTTTGTTCATAAATTCATTTAGATTGTATTTAGATTCCCTCTCCATCTTCACCCTCCACTATCCCCACTATCATCTATCTATCATCTACCATCTATCTATCATCTATCATCTATCTATCTTCTATCTATCATCTATCATCTGTCTATCTTCTATCATCTATCATCTATCTATCATCTACCTATCTATCATCTATCTATCATCTGTCTATCATCTATCAATCTATCATCTATCATCTATCATCTATCAATCATCCATCTATCATCTATCTATCAATCATCCATCTATCATCTATCTATCAATCATCCATCTATCATCTATGTATCATCTACCTATCATCTATCTATCATTTATCTATCATCTATCTATCTATCGTCTATCTATCAATCAATCATCCATCTATTATCTATCTATCTATCAATCATCCATCTATCTATCTATCTATCTATCTATCTATCTATCTATCTATCTATATCTACCTGCCGATGGAGTAAAATTTGTGTCCCCAGATGCCCTTTGTGTGGTTTCATTCACTGGAGTCTTCCAAGAGTCTCACCTTAAAAGAGACTGACGATTCCCACCACCCCCACCCCAGCAGCCACCAGTCACCAATAGTTCCTCAGGTTGGAATTTCTTCTTCACTTCGTGTATATGGTAAGGTTTTGTCTGGTTTGAGCCTAGGTAGGCTGTGACCCTTGCTGTGAGTTCTATGAATAACTGACCAGCTGTCTGAAAAACTGTTTCCTACACACACACACACACACACACACACACACACACACTAAAAGAAATGTGTCTGTGTGTCTGTTTGCACGAGCTGTAGGTGATCTACTATCCTGATTCTCCAGAGACTTTCCCATTGTACCTGCAGCTAAAGCAGCGGGTAAATCAGGATAGCTGATCACATCCATGTGAGTCCCCATCCAGCTTACAGCTTATTTAGTCACAGTGGTAACAGACTGGGGGACAGGAAGCAGCTTTGGGAGACAAATGAATTTCATCTGGTGTTGGAAGCAGCTGTCAACTCCTGTGGGCTGAGAGGCTTCAGGGTAAATCTCTCTGATAATGACTGTGAGAAAAGTGGGGGAGTGAGAGGCCTTTGGGAAACAGGATGCTTGTCAAGCTGTGGGTCTGTGCACTTTGAAAGCCTCGGTGCACAGCTCTGAACCATAGCTCCGAGTCTTGGGATGAGTTTTTGTGTTCAAGTGTGGGAAGAAAGAGGGTCTAGGTGGCAGACAGCCACTCTCAGAATCTTGAAATACAGCTTTCCCCCATTTAAACATTTATTTATTTAGTTAGTTATGTGTGCACTCGCCTGCCACTGTGCATGTATGGAGGTCAGAGCTCAATTTTGTGGAGTCTGGTCTCTCTTTTCACCAAGTGGGTCCTGGAAATTGAATTTAGGTTGTCAGGCTTGGCTGAAAGTGTCTTTTCCCTTAGAAGCACCTCACCACTCCCAGCTTTCTCTAGGCTAGATTTATGCCTGTCCTTTGCCACTGACTATATGATATTGGACAGCTTGCTTTTCTTCTTTAATTCTTAGTCATCATATTCATAAAAAGGAAATAATGATAATCCTAACCTCCAAGAAAGTGTGTGTGGCATGAGGAAAACATTCAGTAATTGTGGTTGGTACTGCTACTCCCAGGGTACAAATATACTTTTCCTACAATTAATTACTATATTAGGGTAAGATTGTCAGATTATTCAAATAAAAATATAAGATGCCACATTAAATGTGACTTTTAGCTAAACAGTGGCTATTTACTTATTTATGATTTATGTATGTATTTATGTATAGAGTCTCCAGTCTAGCCTGGAACTTACTATATAGACCACGTTGGTATTGAACCTGTGGTGATCCTCCTGCCTCTGACTCCTGAGTGCTAGGGTTATAGGTGTGTGCCACCACACCTGGATTAACCATAACTGTTGATCAGGATGGATTTATACTAAAAATTGCTCATTATTTATCTGAAATTCAAATTTATCTGAAATTCAAATTGACCTATATATTCCACATTTTATCTGACAACTATAGATTCCTGTGACAAACCGTCTGATTAGCCAAGATCTGATGGGTCTTCTAGTATGTAGGACTTTCAGTCTAAATGAGAACAATCACAAGCAGAGAGGCACGACTGGTCTCCTGTGAAGGTAGCAGCCGAGCAGTTGTTTAGAGGGCCATACCTGAAGCTCAAATTCTGCACATTCTTTCGTGAATGCAGTGCTTTGCATACATTTTCTAAAAAGACTTATTTAAATTTTGTCTACGTGTGTGTGTGTGTGTGTGTGTGTCTGTCTGTCTGTCTGTCTGTCTGAGTGTCTGACTTCTGTGTGAGTGTCTGCAAAAGTCTAGAAGAAAGCAACGATCCCCTGGAGTTGGAGTTACAGGTGGTTAAGATCTTTCTGATGTGGGTGCTTGAAACTGAACGTAGGCCCTCTGTAAGAGCAACAAGTGCTCTTAAGCACTGAGCCATCTCTCCAGCCCCTTTGGCATAGATCTTAAGGAATTTCTCAGACCCTTCTTTGTCTGTCCGTAAATTCCTCATTAAGATTATGGGCTCTCAGAAATCACCCAGGTCTGTCAAATGGAATCTTTACTATTTAGAGGTGCGTCTGATCTGACACCACAGCAGCAGCCGCACAGTTGATGGAAAAAATGGCACCATAAAAAATGCATTTATACATTTTATTCTAACCTAAGCCATGTGAAGTAAGTGTTCTTGTGCTCATCATTTGGTATCTGGCCAAGGTCTTTTTCTGGCCATGCACTCTATGATCTGTGACTACTAGTTTTTATTTTATTTTTTAAAAATTGCGGTATCAATTTAAAAGAAACTTGGGAAGGACTCTCAGTATAGAATCCTTCCAGAGGTTTATTACTAACCTTTTATCTTTTATTCTGATCTTTTTTCCAAAGATCAAACCTGACAGAAATTTCTCTTTAAGTGTCCTTTTACTGTGTTTGTACTGAATGTTCAACTTAGCTTTGGTAGGAGAGCTGGATTTTCACACCTCTATTCTTCCTCTTTGTATATAAAGGATTGTTATGTCATCAGAGTAGCAGCTGCCACAAGCAAGGCTGGGGATAGCCAGTGCTGGGAATCAGTTATATGGAGGGCAAAATCAAGGGCAGCCATGATTTGTCCAGAATGACTCATCTCAGTTAGCAGAGGTAATTGATGGTGGCATCTAAGCTGGCTTGCTGGATCGCATGAGTTGGATTTTCTCTGAAGCCATCCATGAAATCGCATTCTTCACTATGAGTTCTCTGAGAGAATTCCTTGGGGGCCAGAGAGAAGGCCAGCTGGTTCCCTGGAGCTGGGAGAGAGGGGAGTCAGCTCCAGGACTCACAGGAATCTTTGGGAGATGTAGGGCTTTTCTTATACCATAAGAATTGGAATTCTGAGGCAATCCTTCTTAGATCACAAAGGCTTGAGAAATCCTGGATGGCATTATAAAGAAGCAAATGCATTTGTGGATTTAACAGAAATTCTCTGGTACCTCTTCAAAGATGTTTGCATGCTACAAGACCAAGTGACTTTACGAGTGGGATTTTCCATGGGCCATGACTTCCTGGTTTTGCTGCCTTTGCAGTCTGTACGTGTGGGGCTGAGCCTAGCTGAGGTGTGTGTACAGAGTGTGGGCCATGCTGTCTTGGTGTGGAGCTGCCTGTGCTGGCGAAGCTCAGGCCTTGTGTTTATGGTCCGAACCACGATTCTGGGTCTGACTACAGCATGATATTTTAGTTAGGCCTCTTGAGGCAGGCCTAATTAATGCTTGCTCATAGGAGTGTGAAAAACCGGTAAGATACAAACTTGAATGGGACCTCCTTCTCTGCTGTAACACTTTTGAAGAAATTATGTTTCTGGAGTAGTGAGAAGGCAGACTCCAGTGAAGGGAACATTTGGCAGGTTTAGACTAGAGGAGGCAGGAGTGTTACCAGAAGGTTCAAATGGCCTGAAGTTTCCTGAGACAGAATGTGGTTAACTTTCACACCCTGGGCCTCAAAAAGGCAGCGTGAAATATTGGGTCCCCAGTTGGGAGCGTGTATTCTTTTTTTTAGTTGACTTTTTGTGTATCTCACATAGAACATCTCAATACTCCTTTCCCACACTGACACCCTCCCACCCCCGGAATTCATACATTCTGTCATCTATGTTAAGGCCCATTGTATCAAGCTAGCGTCCCCAGATGTCCATCAGTGCAAGTTCATCCACTGGGGTCTATTCAGTCTTTTCAGAAGATCAGCTCTTCTGGGAGAGTATATTCAAATCTATCAACAAAGAGTGTCACAAAATGCTGAACAAAACCCAGGTCTTCGAAATTCTGCCTGGTGGCTCTGGCCTACCTCTAATTCCACTGGCTGACTTGCTGTGGGTAATTTTCCTTGGCTTCTTCCTGTTCTCTGGAAGAACTGTCAACTGGCCTTGTGCAATTATTTTCTTATACACCCAATGAATATTGGCTTCCATTTTCCTTGAGCACGAGAAAGCTCTGGCTCTCGGGACCGAGAAGGACAAATTTGTATTTATTTTGGACTGAGCAGAGTCTGGAATGACTACGTGTTGGCACAGGGTCTGGTGTTTTTTAAATGTGTGTTCTATAGATGAAATCACTGGGCAGATGTTGGTTTAGCTGGCTTCGTTATTCAGGTTCTGAATTCCCAGGGTGCCTGGGCTGTTTTCCATTAATAATAAGAATTGTTATTTTAATAGCTAACCTCCAGTTTGGTTCTTACTGTGAACAAGGATTAGCCTAGGCACTTAAAACTATTTTTGCCTTATTTCTATTTTACATGTATGAATATTTTGCCTCCCTTTAGTAATGTGCAGTCATACGTACGATACCCAAGGAGCTGGAAGGGGAGTAAGACCCTCTGGAACTGGAGTTATGGATTATTATTGTTAGCCACCACGTGGGTACTGGGAACAAAACTAGGGTCCTCTGCAAGAGCAGTCAGTGCTCTTAACACCTGAGCCATTTCTCCAGGCCCAGCCTAGATACTATTAATGCTTTATCTCTTTGAATCTCTACAACCAAACTCTGAGGTGGGTACTACTATTTTGAAGCAAGGGAGGTTTCTTCAGTTAAATGAGAAACAGCAGGGACAGAGCCTTGATTTGCACTTGGTTTGTTCAGTATGAAAGCTGGTGATCTTGATGGCCAAGCATTGCCTTGTGAGCCACCAGGTATGCTTGTGTCTTGTGTTCTGGAGCGGTCACAGGACTGTCTTCCTACCCATTCTGCACACTTGCCTGAGCTGAACTCTTACTGTCAGCTCAGGAGCTATCAACTGGGCTTTGTCCAGTATGTGAGGAATGTGGAGCTGCTGCTCCTTCTTGGGATCATCGTGTCCTTGTCAGGGAAATAGAAAGGACCAAATACCCTGAGCCCCAAAACACTGTGCAATGCAGGTCTTTCTAGGTCAAGGGTGTGGTAGCCATGGGAACAATGCAAACAGGAATGGCCATCCAAGGAAACCCACCCAAACAGAGAAAAAGAACTTTTTTAAGGGGCATGTTTTTGTGACTTTCTAGAGCATTTTGAAATTGCAGGAGCTTTTAGTTTTATGTATTTTAAAACAGTATGTACTTATTTCTTCAAAACAACTCAAGGCCAAATTTCTCAACACGGTTATAAGTTCAGTCCAGTTTAAACCTTGGGTCTATCTCTCTCCCTAAACCCTGAAGGATTAGTGGGATCCACAGTAGAGTCAAGGTAAGGCAGAAATCATCTTAGGTTTCTGCTCTCATTGGCCTCCAAAGGTCTCCTATCTTCTCTTTTAGTCCCTGAGAACCTCCTTAAAGTTCAGAGACATTTTCTTCTTGGTTCTATTAGAGCAATTGCCTCTAGTTTCCAACTGTCTGCTCTTACCTCTGCAGGACTCCTGGCATACTGTCCTCCATAAGCTGAGGTCAAGAGTTACAAGCTTGTATGGCAGGCATAGGGGAGTCACACAGCTGGGCAGGGGTTCAGTGCACTAGAGGGCACCTCGTCTGTCTAGAGGGGGTTCCACCTAGTTCTGGCTTATGTCACTCTTGCTGCTTTGTGTTGGTGGCTTACTTATTTTTATGCTTAAAATTTTATTTTATGAGTGTACTGCCTGCATGTGTGAAATGCCCATGGAGGTCAGAAGAGGGCGTTGGATCCCCTGGAACTGGCATTACAGATGATGGTTAGCCACCATGTGGGTGCTGGGATCTGAACCTGAGTCTTCTGCAAGAGCAGCCAGTGCTCCTAAATGCTGAACCATTTCTTCAGTCCCAACTTATTTTTCTTTTAAATATATTTATTCTTATTTCGTGTATATGAGTGTTTTACATGCATGTTTGTGAGTGTATCCAGGAGTGCAATGCCTATGGTATATCTCTCCAATCTGGATCATTTATTTTCCAAGAAAGAAACCCCAGAAATACAGATTTTTATGAGTAATCTCTTTTGGGTCAAAAGTTGGTTCAAATATTTAACGTGCCAACAGTTCTCATCCCCGGTATAGATGTTTGAAGATAAAATCCAGGGAGGAATATAGTCTATAGTGACAAATCTCCTCTTGGACAAAGAAGCCCTGAGCCTGGAACCTGAAGACACAGGAGAGTAAAAAGACTGGAAAGAAAAATATAAAATAAATTTTTTAAGTGTCCAGCTGAAAACATCTGGCATCTGCTGTCCCACGGAGGATGATGCTTTAAAGTTTGTGTTTCCCAAATCCATTGCTTGAGATTAACAGAGTTGCTTTTTCACAAATGTTTTATTATTTTCATTTTATGTGTATGAGTGTATTGCCTGTAAGTGCCCAAGGAGGTCAGAAGAGGGGTCGGATCCCCTGGAACTGGCGGTACGTTTGGTTGTTAGCTGCCATGTGGGATCTGGGAACCAAACTCAGGTTTTCTGTAAGAGCAACTACTGCTCTTAACTGCTGAACCATTTCTCTAGCCGCAAAGTTGCTTTTTCAAAAAGTTGGCCTGAAACTCACTATATAGACCAGGCTGGCCTCAGTCTCACAGAGATCCACCTGCCTCTGTGTCCCAAGTGCTGGCATTAAAGCAGTGTGCTACCACGCCGGCAAAAGTTGCTTCTTTTTGATTAAGCCTAACTTGTTCATCCAAGTCTTGTTTTTGAGTCATCTCGAATGGTGAACAGAGAAGGAATAGATTCCTGTTGGGTGCCAAAGTCAGCATTATCCTTTACATGGTTAGAGTCAAGCTCTGTGGGTTTGTCTGGGTCATTCTCGGTCCTTCTGTTCTTCAGAGCACACTATCAACTTTGGAGATGTTTCGCAGGTATATGCCATCGATCCAGTCATGAGAGAGTAGAGAAGTGCTACGTAGCTAATCTCTCCTGTGACTGTAATGAATAACACAGGCACTCCTATCAGTCCAGTTAAATTTGGCTGAAAAGGACTGTCTCTAAACAAAAAAAGCTTAAATAGAGAAGGGATTTATATGCGAGGGTGAACATTTTTCTCTCTCCCTTGCTATGCTTCATGAGCGATGTGGTCAATGGCTCAACAGATGTCATGAGGTCCTGGTTTCTTTCCATTTCTCAAATCTGCCTCTTGTCATGATGGCTTTACTCCTAGGGTCCTTCTGATAGCCTGGGAGCTCTTCAACTCCTTACTACTAGCGGACCTAAGGGAAAGCATGATGTTTTTCTCTTACCAGTCTCAGACCAGCTTTCCTGGTTCTGAAAATCCCAACTGGTTTCTTAGGTCAGAGAACGAAGCTATTTGATTGACGAAGGCTAAGTCAACATTAGCACCTGTCTCCTCATTCTCCTATCACAGCCTAGAGTGGAATTAATTCTCTTCAAAGCAAATTGACTGAGAGTTGGAGGCTCCAGAGTAAAGCTGCATCCAGAAAGGAGTCTAGATGGCAGATGGAAGATTCCAGATGTCTATGCCAAGTGCTTACTCAGAATGTGGAGTGTATAATCTCACATTATATTCCAATCATCTTGTGTCCTCTTCCTAGCTAATTCCTAGCTAATGTTTCAATGGCAAATAGTGTAAACTTTCAGTAATGGAAATAGGGCTTTTGGAAGTTAGACGTGAGGGAGAAAGCTGAACATTGTGTATGATGAGAGCAATAACTCACCAGGTGTCTACATCTTGTCTAAACAATAAAACTAAATGCTCCATGAAGGTGAGAATTGTGTCTCACCATGCTTGGTTTTACTCACAAATTAAGCACACAAGAAATATGTGACAGTTTGAATCATTGAGGAATTTATGGCACAAGAAACAATACCAGGATACTATGTCCCAGCACCAATCAGACCTGATTTGAAATTCTAGTGAGATCAGCAAATTACTGAATTATCCCCTGTATCATCTGCACAATAGGACTAATTGTATATTTGTGTTAGGTTGTTGTAAAGCATAAGTGTGCTGCAGAAGGCTCTTGACATGGTCTGAACCCAATAAATACTAGTATTTACCTTCTGTGCTGGAAATCACACACAGGGCCTTGAACGTAGTACACAAACTCTGTACCACTGAGCTTACCACAGTCCTTAAATGATTATTACAGTAAGCACTTCTTCTGTTCTTATATTTTATTCTTCCAACAGATTTTTAAGGAAAATACTACTTCACTTCTCTGTTTTACCAATGAGAAAGCAGGCTTGGAAAATTTAAGTCTATATATGAACCAAGATCATATATAAGCAAAGACTGGAGGTAGAACTTGAACCCCAATTTTTCCAGACTCCAAATTTCATGTCCATAATTTTCTTTCTTTCTGTCCTTTAATATTCTGAGGAGATGTAAGGTTACTAAAGCCCCAAATTTATGTTTCTTGAACCCCATTTTTTATGAGACTCTAAATTTCATGTCCCTAATTACTATTCTTTCTGTTCTTTGATAAACCAACTGAGGAGACATAAGGTTACCAAAGGCCCGAATTTCTGTCTCTATGTGGGTGAGTAAGCCAAACCACTGGGAATGTGGGAAGAAACCAAAGAAACACTTTCTCTAATGCACTTATCTTTTTCCCACACTGTGCCGTTCTGAAGAGTCCTAACACCAAAGCTTTGATAGCAAATGCCAGTGAGTATGCAGAATTAGTCTGTTCTTTTGCTAGACCAGAGCCTCTGATAAATGCTTTGGCTTTGGCATCTAGATAGAGATCAGTGCATGGTTCATCTCAAAGCTGTGACTGCTGAAGCTGGTGGTGCTATTACCGAGTCCTCTTCTTCCCAGTCATGGGTGCCCAGTGGGGACTTTGTGGCTCCAGCCGCTGTCCTGAGGGTCTCACCTATATCTTGTGTAATCCCTACAAGCAACTGTCCAGGATAGACAGCATTGCTAGTATCTCTGTTTTATAGGTAAAGAGACAAAGTACAGGAAATGATGAATTTTGCCTCAGGGTCATACAGATGGCAACTGGTAGTTCTAGGATTTGGACCCAAGCAACTTGACCTTTGAAGGTAAGCCCATCACCTAGCAGGGCTGTCACTCCCCAATCTTGTGTTGTTTAACAATTCATAATTCTTTTTTTAAAAAATGTGTATGAGTGTATTACCTGCATGCATGTAAGTGCACCCATGCTGTGCAGTGCCTGCGGAAACCAGAAGAGAGTGTTGGATCCTCTGGAATTGGAGTTAGGATGGGCTTATGGCTGTCTTGTGGGTGCTGGGAACCAAACCCCAGTCCTCTGCAAGAGCAGTCAGTGCTCTTAACTACTGAGCCATCTCTCTAACTCCAACAATTCATAACTCTTTCTGCTTGTAAAACTTTAAGAAAATAAGTACAGTATCTCTGTCTAATGTGAACCCAGCAGATCCTCAGCTTAAACTCATTGAATTTTCTAGAAGAACTGACTTAGAGAACTAGAAAAGTAGAAAGAACTGAGGATTGTTAGCTTTGGCTTCGGTAGTCAGGAGCCACTAACTAGCTATGTACCCTTTAACAAGTTGCCTTTTTATCTTTGAAAATAAAGGCGGTAATATGCTTACCTCATAGGGTATAATTAGCACATATTCTGGGAGAAAACCATGTGAATATGTTCTGTAGTGCCCACAGGGAATAAAGATGACAATAACTAGATGTATTATTATTATTATTATTATCATTGTTATTGTTGACAATACAATTGCTGCAATCAGGCTTTTTCTTAAGTGCAAGCATACTGTTAAACATGGCCTCTAAACATCATTGCACATCTCTCTATTTTTAAATTAATGACCTGACTGTGCTATCAGATGAATGCTGGTCTCTTTCACTGACCTTTAAATTCCATTAGATTGTAAATTCTGCTATTCTGTGAACTCCAGGGTATATTTATATTGTTCAGTTATTTTTGGTGTGTGTGTGTGTGTGTGGGTATATGTGTGTATTTGTGTTCATTTGTGTCTGTGGGAGTATAGGCATATGTGTCCATGTTTTCCTCAGTTCCTGTTCATCTTAGTTTTTGAGACAAGGTCTCTTACTTAACCTGAAGCTTTCTATTTGACTAGGATGCCTAGCCAGTGAGCTCTAGACATCTGCCTGTCTGTCTCCCTAAGGCTGGGATAACAGGTAAGTGCTGATGCACCCAGCTTCTCATGGTACTAGAGATCTGATCTTGGGTCCTCATGCTTTCACAACAAGCACTTTACCCACGGAGCCTCCTCCTCGCACCTATTGTCTAGTTTTAATACAGTGGCCTGACGGGATGCATGGGTATCTCTTATGTCCAATCATGAACCAAGTTTGGACATTTTGGAATAAAGCCTTTATACATAACTCTGGGTATAGTTTACAGAGCCCAGATGGGAATTGTGTCTGTGGCATATGGGATCCATGACATTGGATATGGGGTTTTCTGTTTGTATTTGTTTCCGGACTTGTGTGGCGTGTTGGGCTTATGTCAGTGCTCTCTGAAACTCATCTTCCACCTGTTTGTGCCCGATCCTCCTCCTCTTTCACTCTAAAATTCCTTGCCCAGAGTGGCTCATGTTCTAGCTCGTCAAAAAAATAACCTGTGTTTCGGACGAATATTTAAGCGTTACATGCCATTCTGTAAGATTGTGTGGTTTAGCTCATTTCTTTCTTTTATTCAAAAGAACAAAGAAAGAGAGATATCTGAACAAATAAGTTTTCGTGTGAAGCTGGGACGATCAGCCCTTCTAAACCTACCCTTGTAAACAATAAACATTTTTTTTTTCCTTAATGGTGACATTTTAAACTCCTTCTGAAATGTATTGATTTGTTTCTAGTGAGTCACTGTCAGTTTCTTCTTATGGTAAAAAAATTAAATATCAATGTGACGATAAAAATATATGTATGTGTGTGGGTGGATGGGAGAGTGAGGGGAATTTCCTTTCAAGAAGGGAAATAACTTGCTCCTAAATTCCCACACCATCAATCAACTCATCACCGCCTCAATCTACTGCGCTTTCTCCTTCGAAACAAAACTGAACAATCGCTTCTGGTTTGAAAGCTTGAGGGGGGAAAAAGTTCAGAAAGTTCTGGAGATGGTCCTTCATTTGGAGAAAGGCACCCCCTCCCCATTCCCCTTAATTAGCAGGAATTCGAGGTGGAGGGGGAATCAGGCTGCTGTTTCTTTTTTGGGCAGTAGAGGGCAGGCGTTTCCACTTCTGCCCAGCTGAGACTACCCAGGCAACATTATGTTTATGCAAACAGCCTTTGACATAATAGCTTTGAAACAGCTGAAAATTGAATTGTGCCTTTAGGCCAAACATCTAGACCACCACCTCTGTTAGATTCCTCTGCCACAGTAAATTGGGCTCACCCCTTGGCTCCGGGAGCTACTTTTTCCTAGATTCCAGACCCACAATAGCTTAGAAGGAAGACAAATGCTACTTCCTAACACAAATAGTCCTCAGGATTTTTCTTCAAACTCTCATCTGAGGAGACGAAAATTGCTGTGTGGGTTTCTCTAGCCAAGTTTAGAAAGAAAAGAGAATGAGAACTGGAAACCTACGCCACATCCATCGAATTCTAGAATCTCTCTGTGGGTTTCCATAGTTTTTTTTAGCTTTCTCCACTTAATCTAATTAGGACTTTGCCTCCCGAAATAAATACCTAATAAAGAATGAACCTATTAAAAGACTAAATTTACTACACAGCCATTTGTGCAAGCCCTCTGCATGTTTTCTTGAAGTGGTAACGCCGATGAAATTGAATGTTATTTGACTGCATAATGGTCTCCCGCTGTAAGACGGATTATAGAAAATAAACGTGGGGGGGGGGGAGCCGGTGGCTTTATTGAATTCCATCGATGATAATGCTATCACCTGAAATAGCTCCTGAAAAGAGTGCAAATAGGAGAGAAACAGTGCATTCACAGCCAATTTGCAACCCGGGAATAGCTCATATTCTTAAAAGTAATCTTACTCTGTTTGGGGTTCACTGCCCTGGTTTGAGGGGTTGACAGAAAGATTTTTTTTTAATAGAAAATATTTTATTTTTTTATTATGTGTCTATGTGCATGTGGGTGCAGGTGCCTGCTGAAGGCAGAAGAGGGTAGTGAATGCCCTGGAGGTGGAGTTCGAGGCCGTTGTGAATCACCTGATTTAGGTGCTGGGAACTGACCTTGGGTCCTCTGCAAGAGCGGCAAACACTCTTAACCACTGAGCCATCTCTCCAGTTTCAGAAAGAAGTTTTTGAGAGATATTTGTTTGTGGTCATCATGGATGTTTTTCACAGGGGGGCAATTTATCATTAAATATTTCACAGAGAGGACTGGAGAGATTGCTCAGAGGTTGAGTGCCTACTGATTTGGCAGAGGACCCAAGTTCAAATCCCAGCACCCACATCAGGCCACACTCACCTATAACTCCAACTCCAGGGGATCCACCACCCTCTTCTGACCTCTGTAGGTGCTGTACTCATGTACACAGCAATCACCATATATATATATATATATATATATATATATATATATATATATAATTTAAAAATAAAAAATTAGAATTAAAAAATTAAACAAAATCATTCACAAAGGCTTATTCTGTCCTAGGTACTATTTAAGAGCTGGGGGCAATCAGCAAAACAGATCTGCCAGTACTAGCATAAACTTAGAGTCGGGAGAGAAGGTAGACTTCATTCACTAGCAAACATGTACCAGACGCCTATGCAATCAGTGCAAAGTCACTCTGAAATCGCAGTCTGAATGAGAAACAGGAAGGCAGGGTGGAAGGATGCTAGACCAGGATGTCCAGCCTGGCAGGAGGATGCTAGACCAGGATGTCCAGCATGGCTTTGCAGTACCTTCCGAACTCCTTTTTGCTCAAGAAATTTTGACATATAGGAATATAGGTGTATGATGAATCAAACATGTGCCCATAATGAATTATTGAAAATGCTTTTAGAAGTTATTTTATACATACAATTTTTCTATTAAAGACAAAGCAAATTTGTATGCTGATGAGATAGATATGCTTGTTTGTTATTTATTTTTTTAAAAATTTTGATGTATTTATCTATTTAGTGTTTTTGAGACAGGGTCTCCCTGTGGGCCCAGCTGGCCTGGAACTCAGTCCATAGACCAAGCTGAGATTAAAAGTGTGTGCCACCATGGTGGTGTTACCAATTTTCAAATTAAAACATTTATTTGTTTGTGTGTGTGTGTGTGTGTATGTGTGCAGGATGTGTGCGTGTGGAGGCCAGAGGACATTCTGTTCTTCTACCACATGGTCTTAGGGATCAAACTCAGCTTGTTAGACTTGGCAGCAAATGCCTTTCCTCACTGAGCCATCTCACGAGCCCTGTTATCATTTTATTTTTTTTGTGACTCACAGTGGGGTTACAGTTCATAGAGTAAAAAACTAGACCCCTTAAAATTAATTTTAAAGGTTATCTTAATAAAAGAGAGGGCTGGTGAGATAAGTCAGTGGTTAAAGATGTTTGCCACCAAGCCCAGAGACCTGAATTTGATAGCCCATAGCATACCCTGCTAGTAAATTAATAAATGTACAAAGCAAAAAGTGAAAGCGTTGAGGAGATTGTCCTGCTAGTAAAGTGTTCCACAGGTCCCATGTAAAAATCAGCCGGGCTTGGCAGTGAGTGCCTATGATGCTAGGGCTGGAGAGGTAGAGGCAGGAGGATCTCTGGGGCTTGCTGGCCAACCAGTCTAGTCACTGAGGGACGGAGGACAGCTGCATTAATGTAGGCTGTGAATTCGCTTATCAGATTCAAATCGAGATACCACATTGTCCTGGGACTTGGGTTCATTTTCAGGATAGAAATCTGTGATTATTCTTGTTTAGTTTGCTTGATCAGATAGATTTTTGAGTCAAATTGGAGAATATGTGTAAGAGTACTTTTGTAGCAGAGGAAAGTGATGAGGATTATTATGGTCTGGTGCTTTTCCGGGAATTAACAACCAGGGTGATAGTCTACATAGACATGGAGATTATGGATTGATCAACAGTGAGCCGTTCAGTGTGTGGCTATTGAGAACATGGCCCATGTGATGCAGCGCACTGAGTGAGGTTACAAGGTGAACTCTAAAGTATGGGTTTGTTCAGAAAGGGAAGTGCAGGAGGCCAAGGCTGGTTCATATTCTGGGCTAATGGGGGGCTGGTGAGCTCTCTTGCGGTTAGAATGTGCTGAGTGGGGTAGAAGTGTTCGGCCCAGTGATACTCCTGTTCACGACCCATGTTAGATTGACCACTAAAAATTTCCTTTCCATGTCATGAATGTGTGTTATCAGTTTGGCAAAAACACTGCTGACAGATGAGGGACCGTCCACATTTTATCCGGCTTTTCTGAAAAGATGCTTGAAGCCAGGGCTTCATAAGCTTGTGTCAGGCAAGGAGTGTTTCGAAAGAAACAATTTTCACTCACTTCCAAAAAAGATGACCCTCTGTTACTTAACATTGCTTTTTAATTGTCATCACTAAGGATAACATTTGATTTGTTAGCTGCTAGGATTCTTTTTTTCTTTTAAGATGATGACTGAAATGAAAACACAATTAAAAATGTTTTAAAAACTCTCAGGTCCTTGAGAAAATGTGCAAAGAAAGGAGGACTTGAGCACAAGAGCAAGACCAGCAATGAAGGAAAGTTTGTCAGTGTGATTTTTGGAAGGCTGTTGGGGATTCAGTAGGGAGCTACTTGGGGTCTCTCCTTGCACTTTAAGCGCGGTGGGGGATCCCCCATACCTGAGAGTCTTGGCTTCCTGTTCCCTTCCTTTTCTTCCATCATGTTTCTTCAATAGCCAGGAAGAATTCCTTTGATGAGTTTTGGTATGCTGGTGGCCCTGATCCTGTGATGACTGTTACCCAGGGAGGACTTCAGCTCCAGTTCAAAGACACAGTGGTTGTTTCCACTGCTTGTTCTATAGGCCAGTTTTATTTTTGTTGTTTGTCTATAGGGCTCCTGTGCTGGCTCAGGGGACACCTTGACTATGTGTCTCAGCATTAACTTCTTCCCCAGTCTCATGGAGAAATCAAAAAGGAAGAGGCAACCCTTTTGAGAGATGTATTTCGAGTCTGGATCCTGTAAGTTCTATGGAGCATCTTTGTCCTTGAGTGAGTGGTTGCACCAAACATTCTTGCTTGTCCTTTTGTTGTGCCTACATCATGGACAGCAAAAAAGGAAAGAAACAAGATACAATATAATCAATCAAGGAAGAAAGAAGAACAAAAGATGGTAACAAGGAGGGGGAGAGAGAGAAAGAGAGAAATGTTTCCTTATATTCTCCATAAAGACCCTGGGCAGTGGGACTTATATGTTGAGTGCCTACTGCATACCAGTGTCCTGTGCTGAGTAGGGAGGAAATTCCACATACAAAATGAGCTCTGTGATCCCACTAAAAGTCCTGATGCTGATGGCTAGAGGATGACCTGGCCAGAGGCATCCTGGGAGTTCCTTTAACTTTACTGTTGCTCTTTCCCATGTCCGTGCAGTGATGCACTAAGATTCTAGGCTTTTTCTTCATGTCAAATAGAGGGGACCCTTTGGTCACAGAGGTGAGTGCCTATCACTTTCACAGATCTCCTTGCTGGTTCTTAGTGTTGAGGATTCTCTGGAAGCCTCTTTCTCCTGGGCTGGGACTCTCTCAGCCTGCTGCATGGATGTGCTTTGCTGTTGTTACTGCTTAGATGTTACCTTCTGATTATAGAGATTTTTTTACTTCCTTATTTGCCTAATAAACCACATTTCTTCATTTCCCTTTGGGTCTCCTGCCACCATCTCCTCCAAATGCCAGTGCAGAGCATTGAAAGAACCACTGAGACGGTGTTCTTTACCCAGTGCAGCATCAAAGGCAAGGACTCATCGATCTGAATATGTGTTTGGAGAAGTAGATGGAAAAACAAAGCAGAACACTAAATTTTGTGTTTTTTTTTTTTTTTTTTTTTTGCCAGATTGTAAAAATCGGCCTTTCATGACCATGTTAGAATTTGAGGAGAGAGTTTGAATATTTGTCTGAAATTATTGCAGCTTTAATAACATCTCTTGGGGACTGGAGACATGGCTCAGTGGTTAAGAGCACCCATTGCTCTTGCATAGGATCCTGGTTCGGTTCCCAGCACCCACAGGACAGCTAACAACCACCTGTAACTCCTGTTCTAGGGGATTCGATGCTGCCTTCTGGCCTCATTGCATGCATGGGTGCACTTACATGGAGGCAATGCACTCATACAATACACACAAAACAGAAATAAATTTAAAAAAATTAAAAGTACCTTTTGAATAGATGCTTACCCATATCTTAGAATTCAAAAGATACATAAAAGATACATAGTAAGAAGTTTCTATCGTCTGCCTGCCTTAATTCCCAGCTTGATACTTTTCCTCCTCAGGGAAAACTACCACCTTAGTTTCTTGATATTCTTCTCAGGAAGATTCTGTGAGCGTGTGATCCAATATCAGTATATTATATCATTATACAAATTTTGGGTATTTTGAGTTCGTTTTACACAGTCAGAAATACTTCCCTGATATTAGTAAGTTCACGCTCTGTTCTATTAAATTATTCGCCTTAATTTCTCATACTGAATTTCTGCAGATGGATGCTTAGTTTTTTCAGTCTCTTGCTTCTGTAAACAGTGGTACCATAATACTTGAGGCCATGGAACACATGTAGGCATATTGTGACATGGATCATTAGAAGTTTAGTTACTGGTTAAAAGAAGTGTGTATTTAAATTATGTTAGTGTCAAATTGTGTTTCTCAGAGGTTAAATCAGTCCAAATTCCCATTAGTAAACAATACAAATCTTTTTCATCTTTAATGTAAGATGCTATAAAGCTTTTTAATTGTTGACAGGGTGATCAGTGAAAGGTTGTATTTCTCTATAAATTTTACTGTTTGTTTCTCTTGTAAGGAGATTAAATACACCTTTTCTGTAAACTGTCTTAGCTATTTGTGAGGTATTCATGTCCTTGACTAATTTTTTCTTTTGTAGTTGAATTTTTCTTATTGATTTCTGAGAATTCTCTATATGGACAGGATAGCTTTCTGTCTAGAATATACTTTACAGCTTGTTTTTCTCCAACTTGTTATTTATCTTTGACACCTTTGCTGGTGTTTTCTTTCATACAGGACATTTTAAGGCAGTTGTATCTCTGTTTCATTTGGCGTGAGTTTTGCAGAGAGCACAGGAGTGTTTCTCCCACTCCTTTCCCACAGGTCTCCTTGAGAATCCTGATGGTGTCACAGTTTACTCTTCAACCTATGATTCATCTGAAATGCTTTCTGGTTCAGGAAAACAGCTGAGGAGCCAGATACCTTGCATTTCCTGCAGCTGGTTACTCTCCTCAGTGTTCTCAGTACTGTCCTATGGCTTCTGAAAACTTAATTTGGGACATGTATTGTTTCTGCATTGTGCTTCAGGAATGATTGACAGGTAAGGCACGCATCTCAGAAACTCAAGCAGTGAATGCCTCCCATTGATAAGTCTGGAAAGGAGTGTGAAGTTTGTTTGTATTTCTAGCCCCTCGTTTATAGCCTTGAGAAGAATGGGCTGGCCTTAGAGCTAATACTCTTGGGGCCGAACCTTGGCAGCAAATGAAAACCTACTTAGAACTGATAGCAAACTTGGTATAATGAGCCGGTGTTAAATATGTACTTGACTACCCTGAGGGAAGGTCATTTGGCTTAAAGTGGCTTTTTTCCTACCATAAATTATTGCCTGATATTCTTAAGGAAAAAAAAAATTCACCAAAATATCTTGAGGTGATTTTTATCTCTAGGGGGCCTCTCTCTGGGCAGTTTCCTTTCTGTTTCCCTCACAGAATGATTTACTGTGCTGGCTGCATGTTTTTTCAAAGTCAACGTTGTTACACTGAAATTCTTTGTCCTGTGTCACAGTCAAAGTCATTTATTTTGGTTATTTTTGGGGAAAAAAAGATCCTTTCCAATAAAATGTAGTTATTCTTTCTCATGTTCCTCCACTGTCCCCATCTCTCTCCGGGCCCACGTCTACATGGCACTCTGAGATCATCAGTCAGCCTCTGACTGGCCAGTTCATTGAGGCAGAGCTTTGTCTAGTATTTCCGTTTGGGCGGGCCAGGCAGTTGGCATCACGGGGATGGACCAAGAGCATCTCTGCAGCAGATGGTGACCCCCTCTTGAGGAAGAATTTAGTGCTCTGAAGATTGGAATATTTTAACTTCTACAATTTTATTTTTATTATTTAAAAAAGTTATACAAGTATGTACTGTGCTTTGAGCGAATTCTCCTCCAGTTCATGTTCTACACCTTTTCTGTCCCCTCCTCTTCCCATCAGTTCCCTTTGTTCTCTGAGATAGTGTTGCATCTACCTTTGTGACACATATATGTACATGATTTTTATATAAATTCCAGGAGCCATACATGAGAGGAAAGATGATATTTGTCTTTTTTATAAAGACTGACTTAAGTCACTTAATATGATTATTGCCAGTGGCATTCATTTTCCTGAAAATGACATAACTTCATTCTTCTTTGTGGTTGAAAACGATCATGTACACCACATTGTCCTTATGCATTCCTCTGGTGTGGGACAGCTAACATCTACTGTGGATAGTGCTTCAAACATTGTTATGCGGCCATCTCGGTGATGTGTTGACTGGGAGTCCTGAAGACTTCTAAACAGAAAATAGAAGAGATGATATTGGCATCTGAAATGCTCATTAGGAATTCTCAGGAAAGGAACTTCTTCCAAGTTGCTCTGAGATTAAGGAGAATAAAAAACTCGATGGTTGTGAGCCGTGCAGATTCTCGGATTCTGTCCCTAGGACTTCTGATGACTGAAATCAGATGACTCCTGGGAATCTTTATGTGCTCTGCTCTGTGCTGTCCACATATAACACTTAAGGCTTCTTAACCAAAACACACTAGTTTGACTGCACTGGCTTCCGGGGCATAGTGGGCTGCAGGCCAGGGTTGGGCTGTGGACTTGTTTCCCTGTGCTTTCCCTGTGAATCCCTCTGTTCATGTCTTCAGTCTTCATTTGCACATCTCCCACCAAGCCCTTTAGGCTTCTCCTTAGCAGCCTGACTGTGGACTCTGAAAGTAGACTATCTGACCTACCATCTGGGAGAGTCCTGATAACAAATCTGGTGGCTGATTCCATCCAACTCATCACTTCTTATCCAATCAGTAATATTCTTAGAGTTCATAACATACACTAATTTACCTCAAGTTTAATAAATGCCTCTTTAACTGGTGCTCCATGAAATTTTATTTATAAAAATTAGTGGTGGGCTCCTGGCCCTCAGGGCATGGACCAGTATTGAGTTATACACATTGTGATAAGACTAGAAAAATGGCTAGGACTAGGGACAGCAACTGTGCTACATTTCAAGAGCCATTTCTGGGGCTGGGGCTATTGTTCATTTGGTAGAGTGATTCTCAGCACCACATAAACCTGGCATGGTGGCACATGCCTTTAATTCCATCACTTCCGGGGTGGAGGCAGGGGGATTAGAAGTTTCGGGTCATCCTTTGCTACATGGAGAGTTTGAGGCTACAAAAAGGAACTACAAAAGGAAAGAGCCGGTTCTCATCAGTTGGTAGTAATTGTCCAGCACCTTGGGTTTTGCTCATCTACCATTCGCACAGTCACTCAGCATACCTTTCCACATTTATTGTCTTTATAGTTCAGGTAGGCTGGAACAAACTACTATTGCTTATAAACTTTGCTTTCCAGTGATAAATACAGCAGTAGGATGATCTTTGTCACCCAGGGACTAACGGCTAATGGTTTTGTAAGAGAATAAGGAAATTATGACATATTGTATGAGGTGTTCACAGTTCTAGACTGATACTATGTGTCCCATCTGTAGGTGTAAAGGGATGCTTGGAAATGTGCTAAAGACCACTCAGCCAGTGTGGAGCAGAGCATCCACAGCTGTGACTCTTGCTCACAAACTTTCCCTCCACACCCGAGCGGTTTTAAGCCAGGATTTACAGTAATCAGACCACAGTTTTAATTGTACTATAAACCAGAGGTCAACAACCTTTAGAAACTGGCTTTCCAAGATTCTAGTCCTTTCTCTGTGGCTTGCTTAGACAAGATCAGAACTGGAGCAGATTGTGACATTCTTGTCCCCAAGGAAGTTGAGAACTTGGGTTATTGAGTTCTTGCTGTGTCTCTAGGGTTGGGAAGGTGAGTGTAGGTGCACATGGAACCCTGCTGAAGCCAAGACCCTTACAGTCCAGTGTCAGAGCTATGCCAAAATGCAAGAACATCATCAAAACACACATGGCAATTCAAAAAATGACTCAGATTTTTATGTAAATTCTTCAAACATCTTTAAAAGCACTAATGCCAATTTTATCTTCTAAAGTTGTACATATTTAATTTCTAAAACTTGATGAGTTTGGGGTAAGTTATGAACCCATCACCATGGTTGAGACAATGCATCCAGTCACCTTCTGATGTGTCCTCTTACTGCCCTTTCTCCCCTCCCCCGGTCATTTTTGTGATAATATTTAACATAAAAATCTAAGCTAAAGGAAAAGTTTAAGTATACACTAGTCAACTATGGGCACTGTGACGTATAATAAACTTGTAGAGCTTGCTGACATACATACCTGAAACGGTGTCTCCTTTCACCTTTCCGTCTGTCCCCTCTCCTTCCCACTGTCTCTAATATTATCATATAGTCCTTTTCTGTGATTGACTTTTTTCAGATTCCACATATAAGTAAACAAAGTGTTTTTGCATATCTGATTTGCTTTATTTAGTATCTTCTTCAGGTTTATTCATGTTACAAGTTGCAGGATTTCCTTTTTATGGCCAAATAATATTCCCTTCATATGTAAGGGACTGTACTCTATATCGTATACATAACTATATAAATTTAATTAAGTATATATAATACCCCATACATATGCTGTGGTATATACCATAATTTCTCATTTCATTCTTGGTAGACAGATTGTTTTCAAATCAGGGCCATTGTGAGTAATACTGCAGTAAACATTTGAGATCCTGATGGTTTCTGTAACTAGGAAGCAGATTGCTGGGTCATATGATGTAGCTGTTTTTGAGTCTTTGGAAAGCTACCATACTGCTTTCCATAGGGTTTTTACTGGTTTGATTCGAGGCAGCAGTGTATCAGGATCCCCCTTCTCCACATCCTCACTAATACTCGTGTAAAAGATAATATCCATCTTAACAGGTGTGCAGTGAGGTGGTTGCTTTCTGCATTGTCTGATGGGCGTGCAGGTCAGACATCTTTTCACAGACCTCTGAGCCATTTGGAAGTCTTCTCTGGAAAATATCTATTCGGGTCTTTTGCCCATTTTTTGTTTTTCGGTCTTTTTGAGACAGGATCTCCCTGTAGTGCCAGTTGGACTGGAACTCATTATGTAGACCAGGCTGCCTTGAACTCCCAGAGATCCCTCTACCTCTGCCTCCTGAGTGCTGGGATTAAAGGTGTGCACCACCACGCCCTGCCCTTTGCCTATTAAAAATTATTTACATTTTATGTGTATAAATTTATTTATATTTTATATGAGTGCGCTGCCTGCATGAACAAGAGCAGCTAGTGCTCCTAGCCACTGAGCCACCTCTCCAGCCCTGACCTTGCTCCTTTAAAAACTGGGTTACTTTTATTTTCACTTTGTGCTGTTGTGTAGTGTGAGTTCCTTATCGACTTTGAATATTATCCCCACACCAGATAGGTAGTTTGCAAATATTTCCCCCAGAGTGAGGGAGAAATTTATATTCTTGTAATTCCTTTCCTTTGCACAGACCTCTCCAGTTTGCTTGTTTATTTTTGCTTCTGTTGCTTGTGCTCTTGAGGTCACATCTACCAAAACCATTGCCAGACTCAATGTCAAGGCTTTTTCTCAGTTTTCTTCTAGGAATTTTTTCACTTCTAAGTCTTCAATCCATTTTGAGCTTAGTTTCATATATGGTGCAAGGTTAGTGTCTGATTTATTTATTTTTTTTACATGTAGATATACAGTTTCTCCTGTAGTGTTAATTGAAGAGTCAAGCATTAAGAAAGGGATACAAATGCCACAGAGTTCTTTTAAAAATACTCATCACCCAATCATCTAAATCCTTGTAAACTGTAGCTTCTTTTCTGCAATTCTATAAAATTCCCAGTAAAGACTGTCTCAAATTCTGACCTTGAATCCTTTCCCCACCAGTCTTTCCTCTCTCTCCTGTCATGAAATTTACAGCACTAATCTCATGATGGCAGACACTGTCTCAAAC
This sequence comes from Eospalax fontanierii, assembly GCA_035773235.1. NCBI lineage: Eukaryota > Metazoa > Chordata > Mammalia > Rodentia > Spalacidae > Eospalax > Eospalax fontanierii. The sequence continues at coordinate 13,838,222 of CM069546.1, forward strand.
AGCAGGGAAAGGAGGAAACTCAGCAAACAAAGTCATAAAGGGGTTTCTAGATCAAGGTGGGACAGATGAGACCAGGCAGTCTAGGTGTGTGTTCAGATATACCCTTGTCTACCTGCAATTCTTCCTTCCTCCCTTCCTTCCTTCCTTCCTTCCTTCCTTCCTTCCTTCCTTCCTTCCTTCCTTCCTTCCTTCCTTCCTTCCTTCCTTCCTAAGTTATTTATTTTATGTGTATGAAGGTTGTGCCTGCATGTATGTGTCCCATGTATGTGTCCCATGTATGTGATGCCTGTGAAGACTAGAATAGCATAGCATTATAGAATAGCAACTAGAATAACAGTTGACAGCCACCATGTAGGTGCTGGGAACCACACCTGGGTCCTCTGTAAGAACAACCAGTGCTCTTAACCGTGGAATCATCTCTCCAGCCCCTACCTGCATCTTCTTCTGTATCTCTATAACATCTATTCCCTATTGATCATCCGTCTCTGCTGAGGAGGAACCAGCTGAGACTCAAGAGGAAAGAGCTGGCCCCCTGATGCATGTATACTCAAGTTTGTGTACCTAGATGTCCCTCAGTCTGTTTCACCCTCTGGAGTTCAGTTAGCCTATCTAGAGTCTCTCCCTTAGAGAAGATCAACTCTCTCTCACCCAGCGGTAATTAGCTGCCAATAGTTCTTTGACTAAAGTTGGGGTTGGCTACCCATTTCCTCAGTAGTATGCTGGGTTTTTGCTGATTGAGTTTGCATGGCTCTTATGCATGCTGACACCATTGCTGTAAGTTCATATGAGCAAGTTCCCAGTCACCTGGAAAATTCTGTTCCCTTGCAGTCATCCACCACTCCTGCCTCTTACAGTCTTACAAACTCCTATTCCTCAATGGTCGCTGAGCTGTGGGTGGGTGAGGTTTAATCTAGGAGTCCTGTCCAGGGACATGCTCTCTGACATCTCTTCTTCAGTTGTGGCGTTCTGTGTGTATTGTCGCATGAGGAAGCTTCACTGGTGAGAGTTGAGAGAGTTATTAGCATTCTCTATACCTTTTCTTCTGCCATGTTCTGTGAGCCTTAGGTAGAGAGGTTCCATTATTGAACTTAAAGCCCTTCCAAGCTGGAGGGAGCTCATGCGTGGCAGTATAAACATAGTCAAATGCACATTACTGGAGAGGTCATAGATCTTACAGAAAACACCACCCCTGTCACATCCCTAGACAAATGTAATTCCTTACTATATGCTAAATACAGATTTTTATATTTACAGGCAAGTATACCAGTCATCACTCATCAAAGAAGCTTCTTTTTGCAACAGATGGAGACTATTACAGAGTTCCACAAGTGGCCACACACAGAGAACAGTGTCTGAGAGATGCCTAACTTTAAGTGATACATCTCTATCAATGTTTTAAATCTTTTGAGTTTTTTAGAAATTTTATTGGTTAGAATACCTTGTCCCAAATAATCTGCAAATAATGAGATATTAGGCTCTGGTATGAAGCGTGTGGGGGTTATAGTTTGGACATAAGACTTTCGTGGTTTACTTTTAGTCAAAGGTACATGAAGGATAACAGCGTGGTACATTATGAACAGGCCTGGGCACCTGCTGATCTCCCTCATCCCTCCAGAGGCTTGCAGTGCTCTCACTTGGGTGCAGCCATTTCATGTAAGCATGTTCTTTAGATGAAACTTCATGACTTCAATCAGGTGCTTCAGAGTTCCAAGATCTTCCAAATTTTAAGAACTCCAGTGCTCCAGAGTTACTCCACTCACATCCAGGATTTTTTACTAACTTTCTCTGGGTGTCATGCCTCCTTGGGAATTCAGAGAGGAGTGAGTAGTGGTAACTGGTGGGGAAGGACCACAGTTCTTTGCTATTTCTTTTCTTTTGTGTGTGTTGGAGTTTCTAGTAGTTGCTTATCATGAACTCATGGGATTTGCATTTCAGCTTTTCTCAACATGCAAACCCAATATTTATACTAGCATATCCCCATGTAGTTAAACAGCAGCAGCAAACTGGTAACACTGTATACACGAAGTTAAATTTTCCATTCCAATCCCATGTTTTAGGAATTCGTTCTGTAACTTTGAAATACGTACTTCTCAACTTTGAGTGCAATTATTAATACAATTTTATTAGTCGCAGTTTCTACAACGGGAGATATTATGACTGGGTTAAGGAGAAACACCTGTTGAATGGATGAAGAAGAGAAGCTAAATTTTTGTGTCTAGTTCTGTTTTCTAGTATCAAGTACAGCCAGGCAAGGACATCATAACTGTAGACGCTACAGCAGTGGTTAACAATGAACATTCCCAGGCATTGGACTGCTGCTTAATTTTAAGCCTCACAAATCCTCTATGATTCTGTTATTAGCATTATTTTAGAAGGCGAGGGCATTGAGGTACAAAGAAATAAATGACCTTGCTTGTGTTAAACGACAGATCTCCCTACCTGACGTCAAAGTCCACTCTTTTGTTTTTGAGTCCAGGTCCAGAAGGAGACACCCACATAGTTCAGTTGTGTCTGTAGCAGAAAAGGAACTGCTCACTTTAGGCTTTTTCCTGGTAGGACATCATGAGATTCCTTCCCAGCCCCTTTTAACTGGAGGAAGGAATGGATTGAACTCAGTGTGAATTCTGCCAATCCAGTTTTCCCAAATGGAGGTCTGAAAAACTCAGATGGGGGTCTAGAAATTGAACTCTGCATCTTTAAAATTCTCATAGCAAATTACTTCTTAAGACAAACATGTTAATGTCTCCTATAACATAGGAGCTTTCTAAGCAGGAGTGGGACCTACAGCTGTTCCAGGAAGGAAGTTAATGATGTAAGGTAGGAGCCACGCAAGCCAGGGCTTCTCCAAGTTATTAATGGTACCAATAATGGAAATGATAATTGAATATTTGTTAGACCTCAGCAAGATCCTAACTGCAACATAAACACAGAAGAGGGCACCGTCCTAACAAAGCTGCTGGGGTGTGAAGGGGGCTCGCTGGCTCCTTGTCTGCTTGCCCACACTTCTGGTCCCAGTCAGTGGAAGCAGCTTTTTAGGTTCTTGTCTGGGAAGATTAGTACGCAGGCCATTTTCAGGCTGAGAACCCTATAGATGAGAGGTAGCTGTTCACATGTTAGTCTCTTCCAACTAGGTTGGAATCTGCCAGTTTCATGGTCAATCGATCCATTGAAAAATATGCCTTAATTCACTCTTAGTTATTTGAGCTTGAGAGGGAGAACTTATATGCCTAAGCTCACTGACTTGCAGGGTTGACGCTCTGCATCTCTGGATCTGTCCTAGGATGACTGTGCATACCATTCCATCTCTTCTTGCTCTGTGTTTAGAATTTGTACTGTTTGTTTCTGTGAACCAGTGCTTTCTGGGAATCTATACATTGTTAGAGCATGCATGCCCTTCTAAGTTCTTTGATTCTGCTCTTGAATGGTTTTATCACTCTGTATAGTATAGAAATTAGGTAGAAAGGCAAAGTAATGGTTGCCTCTAGACATAATTGCCTCTAGAAATGAATTCTGTCCAGTGAAAGAACAAGTATTTTCCCTGGGGAAATCTGTGTGCATCCATTTCAATATTGTTCAAAGTACACAATTTATAATTTCATATTTTCAGTGGAAAATTATTCATAAACAGAATTATCTTCATGTGTTGAAATATATTAAGGAACTAGCCTTAAAAAAAACTTATTTGTGTGTGTTCACATGCTGCAGTGATGTGTGGAGGCCAAGGGATGATTTGTAGGAGTTAGTTCTTTCCTTCTACCATGTGATCGAACTCAGATCTTCAGACTTGGCAGCAAGCACCTTTCCTTACTGAGCCATCTTGCTGGCTCTCTGGAGATATCTTCTACTCAGTATCTTTGAAACTGATTAATTTTAAAATACAGGTGCTCTCTGGGTTACGACAGGATCATATCTTGGCATTGCACTGGAAATATGTAGGGTAAGGTAATGGAAATAGCGTGGTCAGGACAGCTAAACTACTGAAGACATAGCCTAGCAACATGGAGCACTGTGGAGTATTGGCTTTTTCTCCTTGTGACCATGCAGCTCATGGAGAGTTTCAGCTTGCCACCACTACTGAGTGTCACGACAGAGTCCAGTACTATATGTCAGCCTGGATAAAGATCAGAATTCAAAGACTGAAGAATTCTACTGAACACCCATTACTTTTGCTCCATTGTCAAGTTGAAGAATTGCAAGTCAGAGGCCATCTGTATTTGATTTGTTTCAGAAGGACATTTGGTATTTGTATTAGCTAACTTGTTATTGTGACAAAGTAGCTGACAAAGGCAACTTAAAGAAACAAGGCTTTATTTTGGCTCACAGTTTGAGAATATAATCCCTTTTGGCAACCTCCTGCAGCCTCAGGAGGTTGAGGCACCTGGTCATTCTGGGCCCAGCCAGGAACGAGAGAGCCAGGAATGCTGGTTCTCAGTTCACTGTCTCCTTTTTATTTAGCTCCAGCCAATGGATGGGGGTCACCCACAGTTAAGATGTGTCTTCTACCTCAGTTAATCAGGATAACCTCTGACAGGCAGCCTAGAGACTTGTCTCCTAGGTGGTTCTAGATCCCATCAGGTTGACAATGAAGATTATTCATCGAGCATCCATGTTATGGAGGGGAATGATTGGTCATACATAGAACTAAGTGTAAAAATAAATACAATTAAGTAGAAAAGCATTATTGCGTTCTAATTAGAAATTGTGACCGTGGAAGGTTCTGAAGGCATAGCCTGCTTTATTGTTGCTGTAAGGGGATGCTAATGGGAATAAGAGTTCATTGAGGGCAGCATCAGAGTGAGTCTTTCTCCTTGCAAAGACCTGGCATTGGGATTAAAAGAACATAGAAAATAACCTCTCCTATGGAAACTCAGTGCTATCTAGGGCCATATCAATGCATCACCTCAGATTACCTCATCTCTTACCTATAGGCACCTTGAGTGCTTTGGATAATTACAATTTTGCCAATCCTATATATAGAGGCAAACCCTGGCTTATATCAGCTACGATAGCACACGATAGAAAAAAATTGTTATGTTCAAGCAAGTTATTGTAGCCTTGAGTAAAGCTTTAACTAGAACATATCTGTAATACTGAAAATGGAAAAGACCCTGAATCGTGGTGACAAAGTCTTGGCTTTTTTTCCTTCAGGAAAAGATTCTTTCATGTCTTTTACATATTCATTTGTAAAATAAAGGTGGTTAACATGCAGGTTTTTGGAGTGGGGAAGTAGCTCAGTTGGTAGGGTTTATCCAGCATGCATGAAGCCTTGGGGTCAATCTCCATCATCACATAAACCTGGCATAGTGGTACATACCTGAATCCCCAGTGCACTGGGGATAGAGGCAGGAGGATCAGAAGTTCAAGGTCATCCTCCATTACATATTGAGTCTTTCGGGCTAGTCTGGGGTTAATGAGATCCTGTCTTAAAACAAAATCGCCATCTTCGACCTGTGGTCTAGACCTGAAATGCTTTGCCAATGCCCGAGATCAGCCCAGTGAGTTAACCAGAATGCTACCAACTCCAGACCAGCCTTGGAATCACCCATCTCTCCAATAAAAATCAAAAGTGAGGGGCTGAAGCACAGACCATCTAACTATTCATCCCTGCTCAGAAATCAGCCAAGCTGTGACAACAATAAAAACAGAACCAAACTTTACTCAACAAAGGCAGACTAGAATTTCATATCAGACACACAACCAACAAAAGAAGTCCATCTCCCCAGGTCACATCATAAAGCACAAATAGTATGAAAAACCAAAATAATATGTTCACACCAAGCCAGTCCTGTAGACATGTTTTACAGTGAGAACTACCCAGAAGAACCCCAGGACATACAACTTAAAAGAACACACAAACACCTCAGGGGACTCAGAGAAGATAGGAGTAAAATTCCCCACTGAAGCTCAAGAAAATACAAATATACACATGAATGAAATGGGAAAGACAATTCTGGATTTGAAAAGTGAATTTATGAAAAAGAGAGAGATGGATGAAATTGAAGAAAATTCAAGCTGAGATGAAGATGGAATTGAAAAACTCAATAAGGCCATTAGAGAAGATAGGAGAAAATCTTACCAGCAGAATGGATGGAATGGAAAACAGAATATCAAGACTTGAAGATAATACAGGAGAATTGGATTATTGAAGCAAAGTATATGAAAGACAAAAAAAAAAAACTCAGAATGGAATATGCAGGTGCTATGGGATACTTTGGAAAGTCCAAATTTATCATAGATGTAGAGGAAGGAGAAAAATCCCAAGTCAATGGCTTTGACCAGATCGTCAACAGAATTATAGAAAAAAATTACCCTAAATTAAGAAAAGGCACACACATACAAGAAACACACAGAACACCAAATAGACAGGACCAGAACAGAAACTCTCTACAGCATTTCAAAGTAAAAACACTAAATATACAGAACAAAGAGAAGGTACTGAAAGCTGTAACAGAAAAACAAGTTATATATAATGGAAAATCCATCAGAATAACAGTATAATAACTTCTCAATGCAAACTTTAAAAGACAGAAGAGCCTGGAGCAAAGTATTCAAAGTTCTAAATGACCACAGATGCCACCCCAGACTAATTTACCAAGAAAACCTGTCTATCATAGTTGAGGGAGAAAGAAAAGTTTTCCATGATATAAATGGGCTGAAAGAATTTGTGTCCACCAAAGCAGCCCTACAGAGAATGCTAGAAGCAACACTACTGATAGAAGAAAGGAAGATACACACCCAAAGAAGTTCCAGAAAGAAAACAAATGAAGCATAATTATGGAGACACAAAACAGGACTAAGAACATAAACAGAAAATATAATGGCAGCAACCAACACATATCTTTCAATAACTGTAAACATCAGTGGTGGCATCATGTCCCGAATCATAACACATGGGCTACTTGAATAGATTGAAAAACAATATCTTCTTCTATAAAAAACTCATCTTACCTTCAAGTACAGTCACCATTGCAGAAGAAAGGAAAAAAAATATTCCAAGAAAATGTGACCAAGAACCAAGCAGGTGAATAAATCTTATACCTCACAAAATAGACTTCATACTAAGATTAGTTAGAAAAGATAAAGATCGTTTTACTCTGATCAAGGGAACAATCAGTCAAGATATCACAATCATGAACATATATGCATCAAACCATGGCACATGCAATTTCATAAAAAGAGTGTTACTGGATTTCAAGACACAGATTAACATTAACTCAGTGGTAGCAGGCAACTTCAATACCCCACTTTCTCCAATAGACAGGTCATCTGGACAAAGAATAAACAGACATCTGAATTAAATGCTACAATATATCAAATAGACCTAACAGAGATCTACCACGCACCAAAGAACACACATTCTGCTCAGCAGCCCATGGAAGTTTCTTTAACAATGGACCACATACCTGGGCACAAAACAAACCTCAACAAATAGAAAAAATTGAAACAATTCCATGAGTCCTATTAGACCACCATGCAATAAAGCTTAAAATCAACAACAGAAGAACTAGGAAACACACGAACTCCTGGAGATTAAACAACACACTCCTGAGTGATGAATGGGTCAAAGAAGAAAATAAAAAAGAAATGAAAAATATTTCTGGAAATAAATGAAAATGAATGGATAATGAAAATGTGGCACCTTTGCACAATGGGTTTTTACCCGGCGATAAAGAAAGATGAAATCATGAAATTTGCAGGTAAATGGATGGAACTAGAGATAACTCAGATTCAGAAAAGCGAGCCCATGCATGCTCTTGCCTCCAAATCCTTAGATGTGAGTGTATATTCTTATTGAACCACAGAGAAAAGAAAACAGAAAGAAACCAACAGGGAGAAGGGGAAGACAGAACTCAAGAAGGGGCCATAGTAGGAGACAGACATTATCAAGGGGGGCACGGAGAAAATGGGGACACATTGGGGAAGCGGGAATAAGGGCTACACAAGGTGGAGAGAGGAAGGACGTAAATGATGCTTACTGTGAAAAGTCCAAGGGAAATGGATTACTTAATAAGCCTACTGAAAAGCACACATATGATATTTATGTGAGTTCACGCATGCAGCTGAAGGCTATATAACAAAAATCCCAGTGCCAGGTATGGGAAACTTCCCTTTGACTTGTTCAAGGTGCTCCCAAACATAAAACAGACTATTGCCACAGCCTTTGACTGCATCCCACAACTTGAAGGTAAGACCCTATCACTGAAGACATGACATATTTGGGACACGGGACTTAAAGCAAAGGAACTGGAATTGACCTGGAAGCTTCCTCCCTGAGGACTAGCTCTCATAGTAGCAGAAGATACTATGCAAACTGCTAAGAGAGAAAGCCAATCAATGATACTCCTCATCTGTAAAGTCTATGAACAGCAACCTAGAAAATTACCTCTATTGGTGTAATAGTGACACTTTTATCTCGGGGGTAATCAATAGCCGTCTAATTGGACTTAGGCCTGCTCCATAGAGGGAAATTATGCATGATACTATAAGCATAGCCAAGTGCACATGTTTGGAGAGTTCATAGCCCTTAGAGAAGAACATACTTCTGTTACTTCCCAACATGATTTCTTATTATATTTACAAATGAGTATTCTTACCGTTCATCAAAGAAGCTTCCTCTTGCCATAGATGGAGACTATTAAAAAGTTCTACAACTAGTCAAATGCAGAGAATAAATGACTGTGAGGTGCCCAGCCCCAAGGGATACTTCTACAGTGCAACCTCTATATCGTAAGCTCAGGGAACATCACAGAAGAGGGGGCAGAAAGATTGAGTCAGAGGGACAAGATACCTGCTGCTAGTTAATGCATTGTAGGCATGCTAGCGAAGCTACACCAATGAAATCTCCACAGTATGATAGTATAACAAGATCTGAATAACAACAAAACCAGCTGACAGGCCAAGGTGAATGGGGGAAATTTCAAGGGGTCCCACTCAAGAGGGAGAGCTACAGGTAATCAGTGGATGCTGACAGAGGGAAAATAAGTTTTCTTCTTGGACTAGCTCCCTGAGAAGTCATCTAATCCAAAGTGGGCATCCCTATACACTGGTACACATGAGCATCACTAAATGGAGTTGGTACATTACATACATATGAATATTTATAAATGTGTATATGTAACAATAAAGAGGATCAGAAATTGACAGGGAATGAGGGTCATGGGAGGAATTGGAGGGGGACTGGGAAGGGTAGAAACAAACAAACAAACAAAAAAACAGGCCAGAGAGAATCAGAACAGTAACGCAAGTCTTCCATTTGTCTCTGGCTCCACCTGGTAGCCTTGAACAATTCTTTTCGTGTCTTTGGATTCTTTTCCTATCTTAAGAGCTTAAGCTCAAAATCTTCCTGCCTCAGCCTCCAGAGTACTGATGAGAAATAGGAACCACTCCTCCCCGCTCTGAATGACCTCTTGTTCTCATACCCGACATCCAGTCTTCTTTAGGTAAGTTCCTCAAAGCTCTGCCAACCCAAACTTCCTTTCTGTTGTAATAGCAACTGAGAGGCAAAATGTATTATGGAATATTATAGCATAGCAGACATATTAAGCTCAAACTGTTGTCAAACTGCTTGGATTCCCATTCTGGCCCTGTCATTTACTGGTTGTATTACACTGAACTTCATTTCTTCTGGCTAAGCTTTCTTTCCATATTTTGTTTTATGTGTATGAATTATATTCCCTGTATGTATGTAAGAGCACCCATGCCATGCAATGCCTGTCGAGGTCAGACAAAGGCGTCAGATTCCCTGGAACTGGAGTTGTTAGCTGCCATGTGGGTGCTGGGAATCAAACCTGGGACCTCTACAACAGCAGCCGGTGCTCTTAACTGCTGAGCCATCTCTCCAGCCTCTCAGCTTTCCCATATGTAAAATATATGCAATGTCGTTCATTTTGCCAAGAGATATGTTACCTTATCTTGGTGTGGATGATTTGGGAGTAGGGGCATGTGGGTGGGGATATTGAGAGAATATCCCAGCACAGGTCCCTTTCTTGTCAAGAAGGATCTGTGCCTATGGGAAAGCAAAGAAAGCAGCTGATATACTCAACTAGGGGAGTTGGTTTGGGACTAATTAGGAGATCCTATTCAGCAAATGCAGTTGGGGAAGCAAGTGAAAGGGTGTGCGTGATAACAATACAGTACCTGAGAGGCGGCGGAGGAGAGTGGTTGAATCTATACAGCCTTTGCTCTGGACGTCCATCAGAGAACATGCAGTCAGTGTCTGGCTAATGGCGATGCTAGATTTTTAATGTCCTGCTGACTTGGCAATGCATGCTGATTTGGCTCAGTGCTCCCTTTCTTTGTTTTCAGGTTGGGGGTGAGGCAATGGAAACTTATTACAGTAGCAGCTTTAAAACCCCGATAGAAATAAATCTGGCGGAGTACAGGAGTACAACGAATATACGGCGAATTTTCCAGGGCCGAAAGACAAAGTTTTGTATTATCTGATTGTTGGCGTTGTTTCCATGTCGCTTCCCTCCCACAGTGGGAATAATTACTGTTATGGGGTGGAGAGAGCATGGGATTTAGAATGGAAATATCTGGGGTTTAAGCCCAGGTTTCTCTCCTTTACAGCTGTGTTCCCTTAAGCAAATCCATTAACTTCCCTATGCCTCCATTTCCTGTACTTGAAAGTATAATCAAAACGTGTTACAGTTATAGTTACTCAGAGGCTTGCCTCAGGGTTCACTCCCGGGGTCAGGCAGACTTGGCTGGGTTCATCCTAGCTCTGCCACTTACTGTTAGGTTTTTCTTTTGCTAAAGTGTGTGTGCATGTTTGCATGTGTGTGATCACTTGTGTATATGTGAATACGCATGTACACATACATGTGGAGGACCAATGTTGATGTGAGGACTCACCCTCCATTATTCTTCTACCTTATTCATGGAGGTAAGATCTCTCAGGCAAACCCTTAGGTTTGACTGCACTAGTCCCTTTAACCTGCTCATTCTGGCGATCCGCTCTCTCCCCTTTCTGAGGTTCACCATGTCCACCTGGCATTTTAGAGTTCTAGGGATCCAAACTCTGATCCTCAGACTTTCCCAGCAAGTACTTTAACCACTGAGTCATCTCGGTCAGCCCATTAGTTTTTTAATCTATCCAAACTTAATCTCCTTTTCAGAGCGCTCTCATGAGCCAGTGAGTGAGTTATTATGAGTGTCATGTGTAGTATAGTGCCTGTGTTGCATAGAGCTGAGGGCACAGTTCCCGTATTGGTATGTAATAATCACATTTGTTCTAACTTTTGGGAGTTCTCTCGAGGATCCTTGTGAAGCTGCTACGTAACTTCAGAATGTGAAAATTGGAGACATGTAGTAAGCATTATGTAGTCAGCAAAGTAGCAATGTGCATATTATATATATTTGTAAACTTGCATTTCCTATGGACTCTCTTTTCAGTCTTCTCAGATAAGTCCCAGTGATGTTGACTAGCGACGTGGCTATGTGGCTGGCCAGTTGTCTCACCCTACAACCATAGCCTTTCTCTGAGTTCTTGTAAACACAGTCAAGACTGCACTCTGAAGCTCTTTGTAACCTAGTACTGAAAAGGGCTGGTGGCAAAGATATAGTATTAGTTACTTTTCTGTTGCTGTGATAAAACACTGTGACCAAGGAAACTTAGAAGAAAGAGTTTATTTGGGCTTATGATTCCAGAGGGATGAGTCCATCATGGTGCGGAGACATGACAGAGAGCATGCATAACAACAGAAAGCAGAAACGTGAGTGCTCACATCTTCAAAGGCAAATGCAAACAGTCAAAAGGAAGGCATACTCAGATATGAACTCTCAAACCCTCCCCCAGTGACATAATTTTTCTAGCAACGCCACACCTCCTAAACTTCCAGAAACTGCACTACCAACTGGAGACCATGTGTTCAAATACGTGAGTCTGTGGGGGACATTTCTCATTTAAACCACCACAGGTAGCAACATTGTATTTTTAGGTAGCAAGTTCACCAGTAATAACCATTAATGACCAAAGAGAATTTGGAATCACAAGCCCTTTATAGAATAAAAGGTACAAGGTGAAGACTGCTTGATGCTTTCCATCAGATCTGAGTTATTTTAAAAAGTTAAACCATGTAAGTCTTGATCATTTTTGTTAGGTTATTCTTAAAAATTTTTTTGGATTTATTTTATTTCTGTTTTATGTGTATGACTATCATGCTTGCATGTGTACCTGCGTTGTGCAGTGCCTGTGGAGGACAGAAGAGGGTATCAAATCCCCTGGAACTGGAGTTACAGGTGGTTGTTAGTCATCATGTCAGTGCTGGGATTCGAACCTGGGTCTTCTGCAAGAACAACCAGTTTTCTTAGCTGCTGAGTCATCTCTTCAGCTCCTGTTAGGTTATTCTTTTTATGTGTGTGTGTATGTGTATGTATATGTGTATGCATGTGCCAGGGGGCCAGAGTCAGCCTTGGGTGTCATTCCTCAAGTTCTGTCTACCTTGTTTTTTGAGACAGGATCTCTCTGAAACTTGACAGTTTTAAGCTGGGTTGACTTGCTAGTGATCTTCTGTTTCTGCCTCTCCAGCACTGGGATTAAAAGAATATATCACCATACCTGTCTTTTTTTTTTTTTTGAGATGGATTCTGGAAATCGAGCTCAGATCTTCATGTTTGGAAAGCAAGAACTTCATCAATCAGGTTTTCTGCTCAGCCTTTTTAAAGACAGTCTTACCTTCTAATTTTTATTACAGATGAAATCATCTCTCTTCAACATGACATTTTCTAAATGATTTTAATCAGCATTGTAGGAAAGTTATTAAGTTTTTGACATACTTACGTTGTATCTTAATCCACTAATCCCTTATTAGTTGAAATAGTTTTAAGGTGATTTCTATGGAAAATAATTGTGAAAATAATTAATAGTAATTTTGTCTGATCATTTCTTTATATATTTTGAATTTTTTATTGAGCTTTCATACAACAGTTTTTAATCAAATTTAGACCCTCCATCCATTTAGACCCTTTCCCCATCCACGCCCCCTCCCACTAGACCTCATGTATCCCGCCATACATATCCTGTCAAGCATTTGCATCCAGGTGTCCTTTGGTGCAAATTCATCCACTGGAGTCTGGTCAGTCTATCTAGAGATTGTAAGTAAGGTCTACTCTCCCTCACCCATTAATAATCAGTCTCTAATAGTTCCCAAACGAGGGCTAGCCGGCCACCCATATCCTTCATTCCACTCTGGGCCCCGTCTGATCGAGTTGGGATGGATCCTGTGCTCGATGCTGCCATTGCCATAGGTTAACATGAGCAAGCTTACTCATTTATTTTTGAGATAGAGTATCTCAGGTGAGCTTGAAGTTTTGATTCTCCTACTTCAGCTTTTTCAGTAGCTGGGATTAAACATAGGTACCACCATACCTGGCTCTCCAGTATTTACTCAGTACATTGTCTGGAACCTCTACAACCCAGCTCAGTGTCAGCAGTGATGAGAGCATCTTTACTTTTTCCTGATTTTAAGGGATGCATCTTTAGCGTTTCACCAGTATGCATATTTATTGCTTATGTCTAATGTATATTAAAAATCACATTAAGAAAGTTTCTTTTGATTTCTAGCAAAAATAAGAGTTCATAACTTGACTTCTTTTTTGCTTTTAGTAGAAATGACTGTTCTCAGATATTCAGACTGGGGCCACTTTCCTATTCTCTTTGGGTCCATAAAACCAGGCCTAGGAGGCAACTGGGATGTTGGGATTAATCCTAAGCAACCACAGTGCTTTTCTGTGTAGATTCTTCAGGGTTAGACCAACTACAGGAACTTTGACTGAACTGATTAAATGAACCACTAAAAAATGAATACTAATTTTTTGAACTTTCAAGCCAAGCCCAAATGTTATTTTTTCAATTGAATGATGAATCAAACAAAAGCTCTTTTCTCTTTTCAAAACTCCCTAGGAAATTAGTTCAAAAGCCAGTTCTTTATATTTTAAAATGCTGTTGAAATGGAACAAAGCAAGAACTTCAAATGTCTTTAAATTCAATCTTCTGGAGACAGATGCTCATTCACGCACAGTCCCTGGTAATGGGGGAGCAGAAATGCTTGGGGCTAGGGGTGGCCAAGCAGAAATGGCAACAGAATTTTAGCTCCTATTTCTGGTTTTGAAGTGTTTTGTGACCCTCTCATCCTACCATCACTCTAGGACTTAACGGGATGCTGTGAATCAGATCAAGCCAGTATTTCCCAGCATATATGATTTGAAGGTGAAGGATATAGCATAGGCATATGTAGGCAATTCATCTACAATTGTCCTGTCTTTGTGTCTAAACTAGTGGCATTATCTACATTTCCTTTCCTTTGAGGGTGTTTTCCTATGGAAAAGTTTGTCTTCAGTACTACATAGTTTGGTCTCTGTTTTTTCTCTCTCTTTTTGACAGTTTCTCCCTAGCCCTAGCCTTTCTGGAACCTACTGTGTAGACCAGGCTGGTCTTGATCTCATAGAAGTCTGCCTGCCTTGGCCTCTTGAGTACTGGGATTAAAGGTATGTGCCACCATGCCTGATGTCTGTTCTCTCATTTTCTAATCCCCACCTCTGATTAAAAAATTATTTTTAACTATGTGTGTGTCTATGTGCATGTAAGTGCAGGGCTAGAATAAGCCAGAAGAAGGTGTCACATCATCTGGAGCTGAAGTTATAGGTAGTTGTGACCTAACTGACAGGGTGCTAAGAACTGAACTTGGGGTCCTCTGCAAGAGCAGTACTTGCTCTTAACCGCTGACCCATCTCTCTAGCTATCTCTCTGATTATTTTGAGATAGAACCTCAAACAGGCTGGCCTGAAACTTGCTATGTGGTAGAGGCTGACCTAGAACCCTTGATCCTCTTGCTTCTACCTCACAAGTGCCCTGATTATACATGTGTGCCACCATGCCTGGCTTCCTGCCATGCTTTCAAAAGAGGGCAGAGCTTATTCACCTTTGTCCTTTGAGGATCTCTCTATGCACTGAGTACTAAAATGGTCTCAGCATTAACAGTTTTACTGTTTCAGGGAAGGCTTCTTTTATTGTTGGTCTACATATTATACATGGTATTCACAGTGCTACCACCACTAAAATAGAAATCATTTTTATGTCTTTGTGTCTTTCTTGACTTAATATGTTTTCATAACTAGAAGTTATGCTCCAGGAAGGCATTCATTTGGAATGTGACTTGTCCACAGTATGTGCCTAATAAATATCAGATGGAAGGATAGATAGATGGATGGATGGATGAGTGGACTGATAGATGGAAGATGGATGGATGGTGAGTGGGTGAATGGAAGATGGACAGATGGTCGGATAGATGGGTAAATGGACAGACGGGTGAATGGGTGGGTTCCCTACAGCAGCCCAGAGCTCTTAACACTGCCTTTGCTGTTGTGCAAGCAGTGGTTGTCAACTTTTTGACCATGCCATACTTTCTCTCTTTTTCTCTTCCTAAATATTCATCAATTTTTGATGTCCTCCCCTACAACTATAATTTCAACCAGGGTAGATACACTTTTGGGTGGTATAAGCCTTAATATTATTTTCAGTGCCAAATGTTGAAGTTAGTTTATGAGATGAAATAAACCCATTTTGAAATTTAGTCTCTGTTTAGCCTGATTTCATTCTTTAATCTCACTTTTTTTTTCTCTCAAATAACTTGTCACTTTCTCCTTTTCATACTTTCTGCATCCAACTCTTTTACCTTTTCCCAAGTCATTCCTCTGCAATGACTCTGCTGTCTCTCAACTAGCTCATGCCTATCATCATTCTAGGAACAGCAATCCTACCTCCTTCAAGCATCCTTCTCTTGGTTCCAAGTCTCCTTCTCTCTCCTTCTGGAGACTTGTCAGGCTTCCTCTCTGATATTCTTGTTAGATGTGTAACATCTATGATATTGAATTTAGTTCTGTAGAAGACTGTATCCCCTGGGAAATAGACTCTGAGATAGAATTGAGCAGGTTGGATATTTATTAGGAAATGACTTTTGGTATAAGATTATGGAAAAGAGAAAAAATAGAATGAATTGAGCGCCCAGTAAGATAGCTTAGTTGGTGAGGTGCTTGCCACCAAGACTGATGACCTGAGTTTGACTCCGGGACCCACATAGTAGAAGGCGAGGAGATCAACTCCTGCAAGTTGTGTTGACTTGACTTGTGCATATCCACCCCTACTATCATAATAAATGAATAAACATAATGAAAAAAGAATGAATTGGTAGAGAGAGAAACTGACCTAAGATGTAGATGTTAAGAGTGGATCCACCCATGAACACAGATCTGGGCAGTTGGAGATGTCCTGTGTTGACTGAAACGACTAGAGCTTACATGTGTACAGAGTTCAGTCACTGGACATAGTCATTCTTGGCAGGGGTGGGGAAGACCTTGGACTAGGCTGCTGTCTGCATATGTTACAATCCAGAGTGACTACAGCAGAAAGTCTTTTGAAGATGGGACAAGTGTTGTGTCTACCCCAAGGTGCTGGAGGCATGGACTAGGTCCTGTTTATCAACCAAGACCATAGAGTCTGTCACTCTGCTTGGCACTGACTTAGTGCATCAGTAGATGCTAAATGAATTCTTCATTGTCATGTGCTTCCTTGACTCTTATTTCTATCCATGTAATGATTCTTTCAGGTCAAGAACATTTAGTCCTCCAGACCTTATTCTTAGACCTTTCATACAATAGAGCTGATTGATCTGCCTGCTTCTTAGGTCTGATGTGTAAGTGGGTGCTTCGTAAGTGGGTATGTATCCGAGGTTGGCCATATGTATATGTAAAGTCATCCGTACTATCCTAGTTACTTCCTGTCACTTTGATGAAAACACTGACCCAAACAACTTGAGGAGGAAAGGGTTTATTTGGCTGATAGCTCACAGTCCATCATTAAGCAAAAACAAGGGAGGAACTCAGGGCAGGAACTTAGAGTACAGACCATGGAGGGATGCTGCTAACTGGCTTGCTTCTCTGGCCTGTATTTTCTTATTCAACTCAGATTTTCAACTCAAGTCTACTTCCTTATTCAACCCAAGACCACTTGCCCAGGGATGGCACCATCCACTGTGGGCTGAGCCCTCCCACATCACTCAGCAATCAAGAAAATGCCCCACAGACATGACCAAAGATCATTTCAATAGAGGAAATTCCTCAACTGAGGCTTCCTCTGCTCAGGTGTGTCAGATTGACAACTGAATCTATCCAGCACGTATGCCATGGCTGTATGTTCTGGGTAGTATGGATTGTGCTGATATATGCATGTGGTATCATCAAATGTTCATGTTGATGGCTTGCAGGTGGCATAACATGTTGTTTAGGCTGTTTGGAGGAATGTATCTTGGTTGGTGCTTGCCTTTCTATGACTCAGTATACATATGTTGTGATTATTTGTATATGTGAGTCTTGGATAACATATGGATTTGTGGCGACTGAACTGGATTTTAATAGTTGTGCTCTGAGTGGTTAAGTTGTATGGATGTTTGCATGTTGTGAAGTATCTTTATGAATGTGTGTGCATGTCTCTGCTAGTGTGAATGTGGTGGCCAGAGCACAGCTGCCTTGATTGGCCTGATGCTCGTGGTACTTATGATTGTGTGATTCTGGTGAATGTGGAGTAATCGTTGAGTGTATGATGCTGGCAGCTGCATGGTGCTGGTGGTTACACAGTACTGGCAGTTTCATGATGCTGGCATTTGTTCATGGGTTAAGGGCTCAGAGTTGAAGCTATAGATGTCTCTCCTCTGGCATCTTGATACAGAGTGGGCCCCAGCCTCAGCCCTAACAGCTTGAAGTTCCTCCACTTTCAATAGACAAGAGTATCAACCATAATTAAAGCTAATTATTCTATGGTGCTCTGCATGTGTGTTGGCCTCCAAAGTCCCCTGGAATGAACGGCAAGGCAGTAAGGCTGTTTTTCTTCATAAAAACTTATGAGGAGCGCTGAGCAGATTAACAGCTTTAATGACAAAAATTACCGCTTACAACACTGACTTCAAATCAAAGAACAATATCCGCAGACAGATATTTTCATGGTTTTCATAACAATTCATTATAGGTGGCACCAGGGGATTACATTTTTATTTCCCTTGCGTCGTCTTTCTCAGACTCAGGTTCATTTCTCTTAATGAGGCGGCAGAAGATAAAGGGCAGAGACGGTGTCTCTGTGGTGGCTGCTAGCGAGAGGCATTTAGGGTCACAGAGCCGTCAGAGCAGGAGGGGAGGGGGCCGAGGAGAGAGAGTGATGGGAGCAAGAGCTTCCTGCCATAATGAACCAAAATTAAGACATAAATTCTCCCACCTTTGTTCCGACAGCTCCAACTCGGGGATTCAGCTTTTTAATGAGGAATGGATCAGAAGCAAAAATTATTAGCTAATTAATTGTACAGAGAACAAAAAAAAATTAAATTGCAAGAAGAGTTGGAAATGGGGAGCTGTCCCATCATAGTCTTCTAGATACAATGGAAGGGGCGGCTCTTCAGGCTGCATGAGGTGTTGGGGAAGTGAGGATGTGGGGATGATACATCCTTGGTTGTTTCCTGTCTGCCAAGCCTGTGGCAGTCAGTGTGGGGATGGTGTGGTGGAGGCTCCAAGGGCTTCCTGTGATGTCTGCTCTTTGCTTTCTTTCCTTTAGAAATTCACATAGTGCCACTGTGGTTAAGTCAGATGGAGAAAAATCATTCTAAGAGGCAGATGTAGCGTTGTGGCCCCGGAAGCATTGGATCAGCGGTACTCAAACTGGAGTGTTAGTAGAAATTCACTAGGAAGCCTCTTAGAAGGACCCCTAGAGAATCTGATTCAGTAGATCCAGGCTCAGGTCTAAGAACCTGCATCTACAATAAATGTGCTTGGACTAGGGAGATGCTTAGTCAGAAAGCTCTTGCCTTGAAGCACAAGGATATGCATGTGGTCCCCGGCACCTTGTGTGCAGACCAGGTGTGGTACGGCCCGTTTGCAGTCTTAGCGCGGGGAAGACACAGACAAGAAGATACCTGGGGCTTGCTGAACGGTCCGTCTAGTCTAGTTGGTCAGCTCCTGGTAGATGAGAGGAGCTGTCTCAAAAAGAGGTGGGTGGTCTTTCTGAGGATGCCTCCAAAAGTTGTTTTGTGGCCTTCACATGTATACATATGTGTGGACCTGCACTCATGAACACACATGCCCATAAAACAAACAGCAAGCAAACAAGCAAACCTATTTTCCAGGCGGCCTCGCTGCCCAGTGAAGATTAACAGCCACCATCCCAGTGCTCAGAACCGAGAATTCTCCGGCGCTGTCTGCCACTCGGCTTCCAGATGCGACTCTGAGTTCTTTACTTCCCTCTTTCTTCCGTGTCGGTTGCCTTGTCGATATACCAAGACTATAATTCCAGTTGAGAGATTACTTTGAGATGAATGCCTCATTTGCTTTCACTGTTTGTAAAACCCAAATTAAATCTTGAAAATCCTGGCATACACTTTACAATCCATTCAGATCTCTAACAGGTTTGGAGGCAAAAATAATCACAATAGAAAAATATGTGGCCTGCCATCAGCTTTTTGCTTTGAGTTTGGTCTTCAGTTTCTTTGTTACTGTTTTTCTTGATTTTGTAGAGGTAAAGGCTTTAAAGTTTTTATTTTGTCATGAAATTCTAAGGTGTAGGGCTAACAAAATAATGGCGGCAGAAATCAGAGAAAAGGCGGATGGTTCTATGATGCATTTAGAATGCAGCTGACAGCACAGAGTGTCTTAATTAAAATTTGTCGGATTATATATCTCCTATCATTTGCAACAGGTTAAGGGACATTAGCACCACTGCCGTCTGTGAGAGGCTGATGCTACTTCTGGGACCATCAATGACTGTCACTGACCCCGCACCATAGGGTTCTGATTGAAGCTTGACTGTGTGCCAGACACAGTGCTAGGTGTGGACATAGTGGAAATAATTGAGTGAGATGTAGCAATGTAGAGGAAATAGACCCTATAGTTATGGGATCATGTGGCAGTCCAGAGGAAGGACTGTTTCTTCCTGCTTCAAGGCAGAGGAAGGCAACGTGGAGAAGCTGGGGGAACCAAGCAGCACTGAAACATGAAGGGAGATTCTTGGCAGAAGAGCTACTTAGCAGAACAACGAGATGGATAAAGCCTGTGATACCCAGTGCAGCTTTGGTTCTACCAACTTGATTTCCACTTAAGGTGTTTCTTGACCCCCCAGGAACTCTGGGTTCCTCTTGTTAACATCACCAGGGCATTCTTTTCTCGGCTCTCCCACCAGCCAAGAGTGGCTGCCTGCCAACAACACTTAGCTGTGCTGTGCTCTGGTCCCTTGTGTTTCTGACATGATGCTTTAGAACAACTATAACTTCTTTTTCTAAGTCCCATGACGTCTATCTCTGAAATGTCCCTTGATGCTTTTCTCTTTTGCCTGACTTTCTCTTTCTCAATCTGATTCTCTTTACTTCCCACCTAGATTTCTTAATAGCAACTTTATTTTCTTAATGTATTTTTTTGAGTTTTTGTGTATTTCATATAATAGATCTTAACCAAATTTGTACACAGATGTCCCTTGGTGCAAGTTCATCCACTGGTGTCTAGTCAGCCTATCTAGCGTCACTTGCTTAAGTCAGATCAACGCTCTCTCACCTTATACTTATGTCATTTGGTACATTCTCTGCTTGGCCACATATAATGATGTTTGTTTATATATTTTCAAGTGACGACAGATTTATTTTAGCTCATGTTTTCAGAAGATACCATCCATCATGAGGGGGAAGGCATAACTGTGGGAGGCTTATCAGATCAGGAAGTAGTGAGAACAAGGAGAACAGAGCAGGGTTGGATTAACTCTCAAAAGTTTTTTTTAATTAATTTTTAATTATGTGTATAAGTGTTTTGCCTGCATGCATGTATGTGCATTGTGTGCAGGCCACCTGGGAACTGGAGCTACAGATGGTTGTGATCTGCCATGTAGGTGCTGGGAACTGAACCCTGGTCATCTGAAAGAGCAGAAAGTTCTCTTAACATCTAAGCCATTTATCCATCCCAGTAAGGTATATTCTATCTTTAAAAAGCTTAAAGGTTCTGAGAGATGGCCCAGCAGTTAAGAGCTCTTAATGCTCTGGCAGAGCACCTGAATCAGATCCTATGACCCACAAAGGGCGGCTCACAACTGCTTGTTACTTCAGCTCCAGGAGATACAACACCTTCTTCTGCCCTCCCTAGTACCTGCATTCAGGTGCACATACCCACATACGTATACATAATTAAAAACATCTTAAAAATGTACAGTTAGCATGTAAAGTGATGGGCTTCATTGCGGCACTTCTGTCCGTGCATGTCAACATTCTTTGTTCTTATTTACCCCTCTCCCTTGCCTTCCCATTGGTCCTCTTCTTCTGCCCAAATAGCGCTTGCTTCCTTTCAGGTCATGTGTGTTCTATTATCCCCACCCCACAACTTAAGATCTCTTCCTTCACTCTAATGACCCCTTTCCTGTTTTTATGACCCCCCCCCACTCATCTAGATTCCTTATATAAGAGAAAAATCGACATTCATCTTTCATTTGGTTTATTTCATGTTTCTTTACAGCTGAAAGCTTCCATTGTACATCTGTGTCATGCTTTCTTTATCCTATTGTTTGTTGACGTACACCTAGGCTGGTCCAGCATCTTTGTGGCGTGTTAACTTCATAGTCCTCTGACTATATACACTCAGGAACAACAGTACAGCTGAGTCCTATGGGGGTTCTCTTTTGAGCTTTGGGGGAACCTCCATATTGACTTCCATTGCAGCCTCACCAGTTTATGCTCCCGCCAACAGTGCCTACGGGTTCTTCTTTCTCTGAACCCCCATCAGCATACCTTTTCTTTTGGGGGGGGTATATTCTTATTTTATTCTGTTTTTACTTTTTTAATTGAATCTTTGTGTATTTCATACAGAACATCTCAATCTTCATCTTTATACCACTTTCCTCAATCCACAGTACCCCAACTAGAACCCATACATTATGTCATTTTGTGTTCTTTCATTTCATTTTGGGTTGTAGGGCACAATGCATGATGGACCTTAGCCAGGTCACCTGCTATGAGGAATAGAGGAATGGCTCCCGTGGGCATGGTACTCTGCTCTGGCTAGTCGTGAGACCAGCTTCTGCCCAGCATCTGGAAAGAACCTGTACAGAGATGATCTACCTGGGGACAGATTACTATTGGCTGTATTCAGGACCCCACCCCATAAGGCCATTGGCTAACCAGACCTATAAGACCCCTTGCACTTTCTTGATGAAACAGTGCTTGCAGCAGTTTGCCACTGCCTGCTTCCCACTCAGCCGGAATCTGTGTGTGTTGATTCAGTGCCTACTCACCCCCCCCTCCCACAGCGGAGACCCTTTGGTCCCCTCGGGCTGGCCCCAAGCACAGGGACCCCCAACATTGGGTAGGATGAGATGGTTAATGTTAATTGTCATCAGGATTTGCAGTCACCCAGGAGACAAGCCCCTGGGCAGTCTGTGAGGAAGCTTCTAGATGGGGTTCACTGAAGTAAGAAGATCCACCCTAATGAGGGCAGCATCATTTCATGGCCTGGGCTCTGGGATCAAACAAAAGGAGCGAGCAAGCTACAGCCATCTTTTGGCATCTTTTGGACATAGCATGACCACTGCCTCTCACTCCTGCCGCCATGACTCAGACTGGGAGCCAGAATAAACGCTTCCTTCTGCAAGTTGGTTTTTCCGGGTATTTTGTTACCGCAATGAGAAAAGTTACACAGACTCTCAAAATGATTTTAATTTTCTTGATAACTAAGGATGTTGAATATTTTTTTCAGATATCTTTTGTTTATGTGTAGGTCTTTTCAGAAGTGACCGTTAAGTTCACCAGCTCATTTATCGATTGGATGATTTGTCTTTGTTGCTGTCTTCTAGTTTTCAGTTCCTTTTGTAGTCTGTATATTAATTCCCCGTGTGATGTGTAGGTGGAAAAGATTTCCCCCCATTCCCAGGCTGTCTCTTTACTCTGTTTCCTTTGTTACTCAGAAGCTTTTTAATTCCATGTAATTGCATTTGTCAATTCTTGGGATTATTTCCTTTGCCTTTAAAATCCTTTTCAGAAAGTCCTTACCTATATCTTGAGATATTATCCCCGGGCAGTTTTGGATTTTATGTCTTACATTAAAGTATATGATCCATTTTGAATTGATTTTTGTGCAGAGTAAGAGAGATGGATCTAGTTTCATTCTTCTACATGAGGATATAAAATTTTCTCAGCACCATTTATAAAGGAGACATTTTTTTTCCCAATGTCTGTTTTTGATACCTTTGTTGAAAATGAGGTGGCTGTAGCTGTGTGGGTTATTTCTGGGCATTTTATTCTGTTCCATTGGTCTACATGTCTGTTTTTGTTCTAGTAACATCCAATTTTTGTTACTATAGCTCTGCATATAATTTGAGGTCAGGTATTATGGACACTTCCAACCTCACTCATTCTGCTTAGAATTATGTTGGCTATATATTTTGTGCTTCCATTTAAATTAAGTTTTTTTTTGACTAGTGAAGACTGTCATTCAGCTTTAGATGGGGATCATGTTGAATTTGTAGATTGCTTTTGGCCATGCGGTCATTTTTACAATACTAATTCTGCCAATTCATGAGCATGCGAGGTATTTCTGTCTTCTGCTATTTTCAGTTTCTTTCTTCAGTATTTTCGAGGTTTCACTGTAAAGGTCTTTCATCTCCTTGGTTAGGCTTATTGCTTGTTACTTTATTTTCTTTTTGAAATTCCTGCTAACAGGATTCTTTCTCTGATTTTTTTTTTTCTCAGCAGGTCATTATTGGGATATAGAAAGCCTATCCATAGTTTTAAATGTTGGCTTTGTATCTTGCTATTTTGCTGTGTATATCAGGCCTCAGATTTCTCTGGTGGAATGTTCAAGGTCTTTTAAACATAGGATCATATCATATGCAAATAGGGATACTTTGACTTCTTTTCACATTTGTATTCCCTGTATTCGGTGGTCTTACTGATGTAGCTAAGACATTGGGTGTTATATTAAGAACAGTGAACACCTTTGTCAAATTCCTTATATTAGAGGAAAAGTTCTCAGCGTCCCCATTTCATGGAATGCTGGCTATAGATCTGTCATACATAGACTTTATTAGCATATCTTCTTGAAATTCCTACCTCCTTCAGAGGTTTTATCATGAGGTGATGGTGAATGTTGTCAAGGATGGTTTCTGACATGATATAGATGATCATGTGGTTTCTGTCCTTATTTCTGTCTATATTACATTTATTGATTTGCATATGTCAAGCCATTCTTGGGATGAAACCAACTCGATTATGATGTATAGTTTTCTTAGTGTAGTCTTGCATTCAACTTTCAACTATTTTCTTGAAAAATTTTATTTCATCAGGGAAATGGGCCCATATATTTTTCTTATTGTGTCATTATCTGGTTTTGCTATTAGGGTGGTACTGGCTCTGTCAAGTGAATTGGTAGTGTGCCTTTCCTTTTTTCGTTGTTGTGGAGCAATCTGAGGAGTATTGGTGTTAGTTCTTCCATAAATGTTTAGTGGAGTTTGGCAGCAAATTTATCTGGTTCTGCGATTTTGTTGGGAGAATTTTTTTTTTTTTTTTTTGCTGCTGTTGCTTTAATCACACTGCTGGCTCCAGATCTACTCAAGTTGCCGATATCTTCTTTAGTTAATTTTGATAAGTCATATGTATCTAGGCATTTACCCATTTCTTCTGTGTTTTCCAGTTGTTTGAGAATACAAGCTTTTGAAGTAGTCCCTGATGATTCTCTGAGTTTCACTGGAATCTGTAGTTACCTCTCCATTTTAATCTCTAATTTCACTGATCTGGGTCTCCCCTTTTCTCTGCCCCCGCCCGCTGTTTCCTTCTCCCTGTCAGTTTAGGAGTTTTGTCAATCCTGTTTATCTTTTCAAAGAGCTTTCTGTGTAATTTATTTTGTTCATTTTTTAAACTTCCATTTCACCTATTTCTGCCATCGTCTTTATTATTTCTTGCCACTTCTTCTTTCTGAGTGTGGCTTCTTCTTGTTTTTCTAAGACCTTAATATAAACCACTAGGTTATGTATTTGAGATCTTTCTGGCTTTTTCAATACAAACATTCAGAGTTATTGAATTACTCTTAGAATAGCCTTGTCAGTGTCCCAAAGGTTTTGGTAAATTGTACTTCCGTCTTCATTTGGTTGTAGAAAGTTTTCCGTTTGCTTCCTGTTTTCTTCAACGACTCACTGGTCACTCAAATTGAGAGTTTATTCTTATATTTCTGTAGTTTGTCTTGCTATTGATTTTTGGTTTTATTCAATTAGGATCTGTTAGGATATAAGAAATTATTTAGATTTAAAAAAATTTGTTTGCTTTTAGAGAGAGAGTTTCCTGATAGCCTCAGCTGGCCTGGAACTCACTGTATAGACTTAGGTGAGCCTCCATCTCACAGGGACCTGACTGCCTCTGCCTCGTGAGTGCTGAGATTAAAGGCATGCGCCACCTTGTCCAGCTTAGATTCTTTTGCATTTGTTGAAACTTGCTTCTTGGCCTGAAGTGTGGCCTATTTTAGAGAAGGTTCTATGAGATGTTGAAAAAATGCATATTCTGTACTTGATGGATAGAGTATTTGTATGTATCTGTCATCTCCATGTAATCTGTGTATGGTATCTATGTATTAACTCTGAGGTTTCTTTGTTGACTTTCAGATTGTAGGAGCTACCTAAAGATGTGAGTGGGATAGTGAAGTCATCCACTATCATATATTAGAACTAATGTGACCCTACGTATTTAAAAGAAGTACAGAGAGGTGTTTTTTCCTTATATCTGTTGGGTAAGTGTCACAACTCTCAATGGTCCTGGAGGTCCCGCAAAACCAGTCTTTCAAGCACTGTCTTTTTTCTTTTTTTCAAGATTGTGTCTTCAGTCATGAGAAGTCTGGTGAGCCATGAGCACACAGAACCCTTTCAGGGCTTCATCCTTTGCAATGTGACTCCCTCTGCCTATGGTGTCTGCCAGACAAACTCGCATGCCTACCATCCTAGCAGAGTTAGAAGAGTCGAAGTGGGTGGAGAGATAGCTCAGCTCTTAAGAGCTCATACTGCTCTTATATAGTATCTCAGTTTGGTTCCTAGCACCCATGTTGGGGAGCTCATAACCGACTGTAACTCCTGCTCCAGGGGAGTCCGTGCCCTTTTCTGACCTCTGTGGACACCTTTACTTACATGTACATAACCACACATACATAATTAAAAATAAAATCAATTAAAAAAAAGAGCTGAAGTGTGAAGTGTGTATATTCTCCATTATAAGTCCACATAACAGATGAAGAGAGGTCCTTATGAGTTTGTCCAGTCTTTGTTCTTAAGAACTTAGCTTATCAATTATGCATGATCAGTGTTGGAGAACATTGCTGATCTACAGTTGCTTCTGTAAGCCACTTCAGTCTCTTTGAGCCTCTTCTACCATTCTGTTGAAGTCACAAAATGTTAGAAATAGCCTTCAGTGTTGGGCATCACTTCTTATTATTACCAGCTATAATGGTACATATTCATCGAATGCTTATGATATTCCAGACACGAGTCTGGGTTACTTATAAGAAACAAACCCATGAAATTCTCACATTAAATCCTGTGGAGTTCATTCTACTGCTGTCACCATTTTAAGTATAAAGAAATTAGAGCCAGAAGGGTTAAGCAATTGTGTGGGAAGTGGTGGTCCTCTGGCTTTAAAACCTCCATTCCTGTAAACTGAGCCAGTGTTCTAAATGGACAGAGCTGGAGTGTTAGGCAGGCATCCTCATTTCTGTCTGCTCTCATCCATGCCTCCCCCGAATCTAGTGGGGTTCTCCAAAATAAAGCAAGGTCAGGGGACCTTTTATTACCAGCTTGGCCCTCAGCTTCTTACCTTTGTGTACAGTCCTCTGTTCTCCCAGAGGACAGCTTTTTCCTTAAGTAGAAGGAGTCAGCCTAGAACCCAAGGCGGTTAAGTGTCTTACTTTGGCCCCTTTTCTGATCCAGACCTTTATCTTATCTCTATATTGGTGATGAAAGAATATTTATATATAAAAATATAAGTCAGAAAGTTAGGGTATTGGGGACAAGCATTTGTGTTGGAATCATCCAGGGAGCTTTTGTATAGAACACACTGTATATTCTACTTACTTAAAAATTAATATTCACATCATATCTACATTTGTGTCACAGCAGAATAGAGAACAGTGCTGACTTTGTAAGAAGTTTCAATAAATTTTGATAGAAATGGATTCAAGATTTTATAGAGAAACTCAGTAAAGTCTGTATGCATAATGTTCATTGAAGCCATTAATAAGATTTTTCTGAACTATTACAAATACTCATAATTAGGCAGTGTTTATGTAAATTATGGTTTATTCCTATAGTGGAATGTTTTGCAGTCATTAAAATGCTTTTTCACAAATAATTTTTAATGAAGTAAGAATTTTTAATGATATAATATTAAGAATATTAAGTGAAAAAGCGGGATGTGAGATTATTACATAATGTATTCTTGGCTATGTAAAAATAGGCATTAATAGTCATTAGGAAAGAATAAAGATTACAGTGCTGCCCTAGAATATATTGTTAAGGGATAACATAATGTGCGGAATAAGACTTATATATGGTGCTTTCTCATTTTGTGTCTATAGAACCTTTTTCCTGAAATACCACACAAAACACTGTTACTCTGGAGAATAATGTTGAAGCTAGTGGTAGATAGGGCTGAAGATTAACTTACTTTTTATGATAATTATTTTATATCTCAGATATTTTTTTACCATGTCCCTATATTTTCTTCTCAGTAAAATAGTTCTTTTAAAATATGTTTGTCTCACTCTTTATGTATCTATTCCCCCATCTGCAGTCCATCCATCCATCCATCCATCCATCTACCTATATGTCTTTAAGTAAATGTGCTAATTAGCCATAATGGGAACATGAGCGAGTTGGTGAGAAATTTAATTTTTTTTCTCTGCATTTAGAGTTTCTACAGTTCTACGATGTGTATGTCTTATTTTTATAATTTAAAAGTATCAAACAAGATTTGGGAGTGGCTGAAAACCTGTAATGGGGCCCAGGAGCAGAATGGGAAGAGTCTCTGTTCTGACCTTACGAAGACCTTTGATCATGCCAGTTCCTGTGCAGAACTTTGCTTCCCCAGAGTGACCTTGTCCCAAGAACCTGGTGCTGGCTGTGCCTGCCCAGCTACTGTCTCCATGGCCCCCTTCTGCCTTTCTTCCACTGTACTTTATTTATAAGTGTGTCTGCCTGGTTCATATTTGTGTCTCCTTTTAGACTAGGGAATCTGATCACAGATCATGTCTGCTCTTCCATCTCTTACATTCCACAGTCCAGGGTTTGTTTGCTGAGCTGTGGTTCAGTAAGAATGTTACGAATTACTGAATAAATAAAGGGACATTTATCTTCTTCACCACTCTTCCATTCCAGAATTAGCGATAAAAGACTTTGTAGAGAACACCAAAGTTTCCCCAGTAGCTTTATACATGCTGGCCATACCTGGTCCCAGTGGGGCAGCCAGGCTAGCGAGTAGTAAGTGCAGGCTGGATAAAATTAGTGGGAGAAGAGAAAGCTGTCTCATACTTTGGACAGCTGTGTGATGCTGGAAAGGGGAAATTCTCATTGGTGTAGTGGCAAGTGTCAGTCTGTCAGATGTGTGGTG
Organism: Eospalax fontanierii; assembly: GCA_035773235.1. NCBI lineage: Eukaryota > Metazoa > Chordata > Mammalia > Rodentia > Spalacidae > Eospalax > Eospalax fontanierii. The sequence continues at coordinate 13,866,865 of CM069546.1, forward strand.
AGAGCTTCTCTATTGTCACAGAACTCATCCACTGAAAAGCAGGGACGGAAACGGAATACCTGTTCTGAACTCTGCTGCAGGCCCATGTTTCCTTTGCAAGGAAATGTACGATATTAGTGATGGGAAAACATGAAAGTTAGTGAGGAATTTGGAGAGCTGCTTTCAGGGTTCTTCTAGATCTAACCAAGCTAGGAACCAGCTGGGTGTCTATTGCCATTTTGCCTGATTTTATTTGTGACAGGGGGCAGTGACTAGATGACCTTTGTTATGCCTTGGTTATGAAGAGCCCTCTGAAAGCGTCCCTAGCTAGTGGATGTTCTGAGAAGTGACTGGATTGTGAAGTCTCATTTCACCAATGAATCGAACCGTTGATGAGTTTATAGATGAATAGGCTATCATGAGAAACAGCTATTGAGAGGAGGTGTGATCTGAGTGGGTCTGTCTCATCCCTGGTCCCCTCACCCTCTCTGTCTCCATTTTTTTGCTTTCTTGCTGTCATGAACTGAGCAGATTTTCCACCATGAAGTTTCTGCCGTGGCTCAGGCTGAAAAGCAGCAGGATCAGCTGACCATGGATTGAAGCCTCAGAAAGCATGAGCCCAGATAAGTCCTTCATCTCTTATACCATTTCTCTCAGGCATTTGTCCCCGTAACAAAAATTACTTAGGTGTCTCTGAGGAACTTCAGGGTATGGTGCTGAGTGACTCTGTGAAATAGGAGCTTGCAGGACTTGGCTGGGAAACCCTAGAGTATAATTTCCATCCATCAACAGAGATCCAAGGTATGGAATGGCCTAAGAGTGGATGTGAGTCTGGTTGGTGAAGGACGTGATGTGAGAAAAGGCAGTCTTAACAGCTTTCCACAAAAAAGTGCCAAATGCCTCAGGGACACCAATCACCAATCAGAGAGGGGCCTGACCTGGACTTACCTATGTGCACAGGTAAATTCTCACTGTTCCATCTACTGTTTGGGTGGCTTTGGCAAATCTCTGCTTCCTCTGTGATAAAATGACAATAATAGAACAATTGTGAAGGTTTTGCTAAGAATCAAATAAGAGGACTCAGGAAATTACCCAGAAAGTTGCCTGGTTGTTTGTAATTGGACATCATAGTCCCCAGCCTTCGTAATGTAATGCGGTATTAGCTCCTGTGAAAGTGTGGACATGCGCAAAGTTGGCATTGGCTCTCCACAGCTCTTCCAACAGGCTTTCTAGAAATACTCGAGAGGGTTCTTTAGGAATGGCTCTCCCACCACTTCTCATACCTCTAGAGCAGGACCCTGGGTCTCTGAATGCCCTCTAAAACCCAGGACTAAACAAAGCTGTAGAATCCAAGGAGGAACACGCTTTTATAGCCATCTGCCTCCGTCTTCCCTCCAGTTCCTTCTCCAGGCCCCAGTCAAACCCTTGTGAGGCTGGTCTTCTTTCCTCCTGCGTGCTGAGACCCAGTTGTACTAGGTGCCTGAGCACGTGGCAGCGGCACGTGGAAACGGATGTCTGCTTTCTCCAGGGCCCCGCAGTTCGCTCGCCCCTGTGCTCGTCAGCCTTCTCTGACGACTAATGGTGCTTTCTTTGAGTGCTGTATCACTGTGGTCAAGAGCTGCCCTTAACCCTCCCTCTCCGTAACAGGCTCAGAGGTCTTAGGCATTCCATGGGTTTCCTGGGCCTACCTTCCATCTCTTCAAGTTTCAGTTGCAAATCACACACAGGGTATTTGACCCCAGTCCTCCTGGTGGTTCCAAATAAAAGAAGGTGACCCTGGGTTCAGGCCAGCACTGGCTGTCCCCAGAGCGTGGGAAAATGATCAGCAAAGGACAATACCAGTTTTTCTCCTGCAAGAGCTGTTTAGTTAGGGCTGCATTTTCCGATGTGCTGAGCACATTTTTTGTTAATCTGTTCCTGGTGGCAGCATCAGAGAGAGTAGACAGTGCTACGCTATCCACACCAAACAATTCGTCAAACAAACGCGGGGGATCCGAGATAGCCTCTAACAAAGCAAAGTCAACACTGATCTTGCTGCATGGGTCACACACACCAACTGTCCCTTTGATAGATAGGAGAGGTCATCTTGATGTGCTCTAGGGACCAGCAGGCACCTCATACTTTCCCAAACTCTTCCTGCCCCGGGTGACCTGCAGGTCTTCAGGCTGTTTGGGAGGAACAGTGGGAACGGAATGAATGTCAAGGACAGGCAGGACCACGGCATGGGAGGGATTCTGACTCTCTGTGGGGAGGACTGGCTTGGCCTCCTGAAAAGCACTGCAGTCAGAGGCTTGATCCCCTCATGGAAGGTCCTGCTTGAGAATTTGTTGAATTTGGCCGTTTGGGGATGGGAGAGGTAATCATGAAGGCAGGGACTGTTCCTAAGCACTTTCAGAGATCTGTACACATGGTGGAAGGCTGACAGAGCCCACCTCAGTTCATCTTCCTAACTGGGAGTCAGGGACATTAATTATCCTTTTGTGATATATATTTTTTTCAACTGGCAACTAAGGCTCTGAGAACTTAAATCATTGGCCACAAGTCACTTATCTAGGAAGCAGAGGAGGCAGGCTTTGGGGAAGGGAATCCTGGTTTTAATTTCATACCTGAAGTCCCACAGGAGTTGTGACTTGATCACAAGCTCAAAACTGGTTAGGGGCAGAATTAGAGATTTTAGGCCTTTCCCCTTTGCCATTTTATTCTGACCAAAGCACGTGACCTTCTGCTGTAAACTCCAAGAGGCAAAGTATTTTCAAAGGAGCAAAGCAGGAGCTCAAGATGGCCTTGAATTCAGCTAATTCAGTCACCTCTCAGTGAGCGATAGCTTAATGTTCTTCCTTCACGGTGTCAACATGACAACTGCGGTGAGATGTTCTGTCCAAATCTCTTAAAAATATTTGTTTTTTTTTTTTTGAGTATAAAAGTCATACAGACCCACTGCAGAAAGCTGGGAAAATATAACAAGATAAAATGAAGATAATTGTGACCTACAGCTCACTAAAAGAGATTTCCTATTTGACCATGTTTGAACACTATTATCACAGCCTTTTAGCATGACTTGAAGAGTACAGTTGATATACCCCTTATATATGTATATATAATTTAACTTAATATATTATCAATAAAAGTAGAGATTAATTCTAATATCCATTTTTAAAGATTTAAAACATTTAAAATTATGTGTATGTGTGAGTATGTTTGTGTGTATGTGCTCATAAGTGTAGGTGCCCTCTGATGCCAGAAGAGGGTGTTGGATCCTCTGGAACTGGACTTACAGGTGATTGTGAGCCTCCCAACTTGGGTGCTGGGAACTGAACTTGGGTCCTGAGCAAGAGCAGTACACACTCGTAATCACTGAGCCAATTTCTCCAGTCTGTCTAACATCCATCTTAATGGTCAGTGTTTGGAAGTGTTCTGAGGTCTCCTCTGGGGTCTTGGCATTATAAATAACCAATGATGGATCCTGTTGGAGCAGCCTTGGGGCTTCCAACAAGAGAAGCATTTGTTCGTCATGTCTGCAAGAAGTATATCAATGTTACTTTATTGAAAGATGTTTTGATGCACGTTATTTCTAGGAACAAGGATATTAGAGAAAAATGAGGATTATGTGGTCAATGAATTATTTGATTAGTAATTTTTGATTTGTTTTTAATCAAGGTTGCTCAAAGTTTTGAAAATAAAATCATATAATGAATACATATTAAGTAACACTGCTCTAAGATTGTTACATGGCTTTCTTCTTTAATTATCTCATATCTTGCTAGATAATTTACAGAAATATTTTTATTGGTACAGACAAGGAAATGAAGGCTTAGAGAAATGCATGGACTAAATGAAGGTCAAAACTTATTAACAATATTTGTCTTTCTGATGCAGAAATTGCTTTCTTATTCAGTGTACAAAGTTGCTTCTCAGTCCATGCTGACCTACATATTATATGTAATTTGAGAATGTACTGATTTATTGAAATCAAGAGAACTATGGTAAACCAGGTGAATGTGAGGTTGTAATACTATCCGGTTCTTATTTGGTTTATGGATTTATTTGTAGTCAGTGTCTTTTAAAGTTTTTACAACACTGTTTTCAGTAAGAGTGTCAACTTCCTTTTCAGTTTAGTGTTAGTTTCCTCCTGTCTCACTTCACCCAAGATTACAAAGCCGTCATTAGGATATGAATTTTGATTCTGTCTTATATTTACCGTGAGGATTCAGGGTGAAGGCCTGAGGAGATGGCTCAGTGGATAAAATGTTTGCTACACAAATATGAGGACCTGAGTTTGAATTCCCATGACTCATGTAAAGGGGAGCACATTAGCATGAATCTGTGATCCCTGTGGAAGGAAGAGACAGGAGAACCCTCCGCAGTTTATGGGCCAGCTAGCCTGGTCAACACAGCACAGCACAGCACAACAGACACTTTGTCTCAAGCAAGGTGGGAGGTGAGGACTGACACCCATGATTGTTTTCTGACCACACAATCGCCAGGGCACCCATATTCACACACATGGGTGCACATGCAGAGTGAGAGTGATTGAAGATGTTTTTCTTGGCTGTAAGCTTGGTTGCAGGACCTTCCCAGGGTCAGATATGCTTAGGAATATTGAAGCCAGTTCCATGTAACTGTAACAGGCTGATCTGGATGAACACTTGTGATCTCCATTGTTCAACTTCTCTTATATCTAAACTGTCTCTACTTAGTGGGTAGTGGGCTTTAGAGTGGGTTGAAGTTATGGACTGGAGGGGACAAAGGTGGCAGGGGACAAAGATCATGCACGTTGAGATCCTGCTTAAAAGCTCAGGACCATGTTTCTTCAAGCTGCTGGCTCTATCTCATCAGGAGCTCTGCTAACTTATTATTAAAATAAATTTGCTCACCCTGCGAAAGACGGCAGTTCAATCACATTATTTTTAGGCTATGTCTATTAGGTGACTCAAAGTCTGGGTTGTATCATAATAAGACCAATTAAAAGGAAAAACATTGCAAAAAACCAAGGCACATCCTCTGCTCTCCAAATGGGGTTCATAGCCCTCTGAGGACTTGCAAATACCTCTTCATCTGAGCTCAGAGTTTTTTCTTGGGAGCTAATTGTGCAGTTTTATAGGTTTCACTGACCTCATGATGTCCCACAGAGAAGGTGCAATGGAGTTAGAGAAGGTTAGTTCCTAATGTAGCCTACGGCACAGAGGAGCCAAAGGCACACCCCTAAACAACTGCATGGAGCTAGGGAAAAGAAAATCCCTTCCAGGAGACTTCATGGTCCCCAAGGTGAGGAGATCTAGCCAACTCCTTTTGGACATGTGGACATGGTCACTTTCCCCAGACAACTGATGGTACCCGAGCATGGGGCTATACTGCAGGGTCATTGGAGTTCACAGATCTGTCCTCACCCCAATAACAAACAAAGAGACAGCCTGACCAGTGAACTATTGAACACTACACCTAACCAGTGTCCACTACTGATTTTGCTCCCTTAAGCTCATAGTTATCACTGGCATATGTAACATACGGGCCCACGATGGACAGCACTAAGGGGTATTTCTGTTTCTTGGAATGCTGGGAAATTTATTTCGCTTAGGGCCCATAATCAAGACTGACTTTTCTTCCTTTTTACAAAAGATTTCTTTAAAGAGAATACTAATATCAAAACCAAAAAAAAAAAAAAATCAAAACAACAACAACAACAACAAGAAACCTTGTAGCCCATTTCTCCAGGGAGCTTGGGAATTCTAGAGGGTTCATGAAGAAATGTTTATCTTGGCCAGGAGGCACCATCAGAAAAGTGATTGCCTAGGGAGAGAGAACTGGTTGGGAGTCTGAGTCCCATGTTCTCACCCTCAGCTCAGGTGTCCATCTGCCAAGGGTGTTGGATGGATGCTTTTACCCCTTGTGACTCTGTCTTTCTCCTCTGATTGTAGGGCTTGGGGACATGTCACTGTCCAGGTTCCATGTGGCTTTCAGATGACAAAAAACAAGTGTTTTTATGACACAATTAAATAACTTTCCCAATGCTCAAGATGGCTGGGAAATGCTCTTTGAGGATATTTGTCATGCTCGCCACTCCCTGAAACCTAGTGAACTGGACTGAAAAGCCTCCAAGGGTCACTGTGAACCACATTTGCAGACTTCTGTTCTCACAGAGATCTGGAAGCTGAGAATTAGGGTAACCATAAAAAAAATCCAAGAAATCAAGCTAGAAGTAAAGGAGATAAAAGCGTTCATTGATAAGACACACACTTTTCTCACCATCCTTACAAGACTTTCCTCGGTGGAGAGATACTAACCTTAGGATTAAAAATGGCCAAAGCTTATATTTAAATATTTCGTAAGCAGAGTGGAGGGTGTATCTTAGGGGAAGAGTATCGTTCAGCATCTGCAAGGCCCTGAGTTCAGTGAATGGTGTGGCAGAAAGAGAAACAAAGCAGACCCAGAGAAATTTCCCAAATAGCAACTCTACAGTCATTGGTGATTTGCTCAGAAGGGGCAGGTGCTTCTTGAAGCACTGCACAGAATTTACCAACATGTCTGAATGTCTCCAAGCTAAAGGAAAGCCAACCAAATAAAATGAAACCCAAGAAACCCCACAGAATACTTGGATTCTGCTTCCCTCCAAACCAGGGCTGCTTCTCCATCTGTCTGGCTGTTCTTTAGACGAGTACACACTAATCTCTTTCTAACAGTCTTGCCTCACTTCACCTACATGTTTAAGTCTGTGTTCAGGACTTGGCTTGCCCTTATCCCCAGTAGTCTATCCTATCACCGGAGCTGTGCATCTCCCAATCACAGTTCTCACTGAAGACTCTGCCTTTATTGACAAAATTGCTTCTTAGTTCCTTTCTCTCCATGAAAATTTCAAGGCCACTTAAAAATTGTTACTGAAGTCATAATCTTTGTTCAGTATTGAAAATTTAGAAACTCAAAGACAAAATTACACAGAAGCCAACAATCTAGGATGAACCACATTTTTTTGTACTTCAGTTTGGTTGTTTACGAACTTTTACGGGAATTTCTTTATTTTGGTCATATGTATCCCTTACTCTGCCCTCCTACTTCTCACTGGTCCCTTCCCCCATAACCCCTGGCAATTTCATGTCTTCTTTACCACTCTCATATATATATATCTCCACATACATACATATATATGTGTGTGTATATGTATATAATCTACTGAGTTCAGTTAGTGTTGTCCACATATACCTGGGTGCAGGGCGGCCCACTCTAATCTGGCCAGCTAAAATGTTAATGTGTTCTTGGTATTTACAGGTGGGGAGAAGGTCAAGTAGCAAACAAAGCAAGGCGAGGCTAGAGACAGGCAGACACTGGACATGCGGAACCTCACAGACTTTGCCGGTGGTGGGGAGAGGTTGGGGTTTTAATAAGAGCACAATGAAGAGGCAAAGTAGGATTTTATTAGGGTCAAGAGAAAGTCTCATTGTGTGAGAGGAGGCAGTTTGTGCCTGTTCCCGGCACTCCATCTTCTGTCATTCCCTGGTTGGGAATGTTCGTTTTCCTCTCTGAGCCTCATGTCTCCCCCTCTTCCTTCAGATGTACCCCGGACACTCAGTACAAGAACTGAAACGAGGCCCATCCAAATCCCTCCTTTCCTTCAACCAGCTTGAAACGCCCACCTAGTTAACACTCTGCATCTCTCTCACCCCGAGTAGCTTCTCCTGGTTTGTGTGGCCACTCCTTCCCAGCAGCATCAGGCGTCCGGTGGAGCGGAGTTCACCTCTTCCTCTTTGCTTCTCCATCAGTGCTGCTTGCTTGGTTTCTTGAAGGAGCTTATCAGACCTGATTTATACATTCACAGGACAGTATAAATGAAATTCATCTTATTGCCTTTCCCAGGGTAATAGCTTTTAAAAGACTTCAAACTTATACAGAAGTGGAGAGAATACAGATGCTTTGTATGTCACCCCTCATCTGCACAGTACTCAAACCCTGTTTGTTTTTTGCAATGCCGTTTACTTTGATCTACTCCAGACACCTTCTGTGGGCAATTGCATTGATAAGAATAAAATGTAGTAACATCAAAGAATATATACGTGGTAAGAGCTGGCATCTGCGTACATGCGTGTGGATGTTTGTGTGTGTATGTGCACATGTGCGTGTGGACGGAGGTCAGAGGTCAACTTCGGGTGTTATTACTCACGAGCCACCCATTGTTTGTTGAGGTAGGGTCTCTCACTAGCCTGGACCTTGCTGATTCTAGACTGGCTGGCCAGTGAGTTCCAGGGATTCGCTGTTTCTGCCTCCCAGCACTGGGATTACAAGCTTGTGAGGTCACGCGTTGCCTCATTTACATGGGTTCTGGGCCTTTACCCACTGAGCTGTTTCTCTAGCCCAGCACTGCATTTTGAATGGGAAGGGGACAATGATTTCCAAAGGTGCTCTTTTGAACCACTATGTAGGCTATCAGGGAATTCAGTTCTTCCACTGAATATCTAAGGTACACACAAAGGAATTCTAGACAGATTACTACTCACAGAAGACAAATGTTTCCATAAAGCCTGGTACCATCTTCTGTGGAATTTGAAATAACATCTTAAAGGTGGATAAAGCTGTGCTTTTCAGAATAGCTGCTCGACAAAGAGCATCTGCCCAACACGGTGACCTTCTGTCCTTGCAGGGATTCGAGGCAGGAGACTCACTGGAAAAGTCGGCCTTCTGAAGGTGAGGGTGATGCTGGAAACTAGTGCTCAAAATGGAGAGATCTTAATTCTTTTCTTCTGTGCAACATAACTAAATGATAACAGTATCATGAGCACAGTTTTATGAAGCAATAATCCCGTTCCCAAGTGGAACAACCCAATGGTGTAGTCATTTATCCCAATGAGGTGCCTGATTATTGTGAGAGAAAACAGGGGATTACCCTGTTAGTGATTATTTTTTACAGGAACTTAAATAGGGCTAATGGTATGGATGTTTAGCCTGAGTGGGGAAGCTGGAGCTCTGAATCTAAGAGAAAGATGAAAGCCAGTGTGTGGAGGGGTGGAATGGGGGATGCATTTGGATAGCTTTTTGGGGTGATGTTCTTGCCAAAGGAAGGGCAGGAATTGCGCCCCAGAGTGGGGCAATTCAGTCAACATTATAATTGAAGAAAAATATTAGACTACAATTCTTTAGAAGGCCAGAAACTATTTTCTAGGGAAAATGGAGGAAAGAAAGAATTAGCTTTCAGGGTTCAACTACATACCAGTGTTTTAAAAGGTCTCATCTAACACGGCACCACCTACAGCAGGGTTAGTTTTCTCTGTTCTAAGGTTAGTGGAAAATGAAACTCAGAGGGGTTAAGTCGATTGCTCGGGACTGCAGGGCTCATGAGCTGAAGCCAAATTTGAAACCCACTCCTCTGTCCACTCCAGGTTGCCTCCCTAGGAGAGTTACAAGGAAGAGTCTCCCCTGAAATCTGACCTGGTACTGAAGGGAGGCTCTCTAGAATCCACTTAGTGGTTCCTGATGACAAAATATTCTTCCATTCTGGAGACCAAAGAAAGAATGCTAAACACATTTTTTTTTTTCTAATGGGAGAGATCTTTGGATCGAGAAAGGCAGCCCCCCTGCCATTCCTCACAGATCTGTTCTACTTCCTGAGCGTGTGATTCTCTCCCACAAAGCACTCCTTGTAGTCTGCCAATCACCCAGTGTATTTGTAAGTGCATAATGAGCTGGAACACACACCCTGCAGCAAGTCCACCAGTGGACAGAAAACCATCTACGAGTATCTCCAAACATGGGAATGATATTCTATTGCATTGCCTACAGAGGGTCAAGTCTAGTTATCTCACTTTCCAGATTTCTATAGCACTAAGTTTTGGGGTCATTTATATTGTCAACTTATACACCATAGTATTTTTTAATGATGTATTTTTATTTATGTATATTTGGGTGTGTGTCTCTGTGTGTGTCCATTTGTATACAGGTACCTGTTGAGTCTAGAAGAGGGCATAAATCCCTTGGAGCTGGAGTCACAGGTATCAGTGTATTGCCTGCATGTCATGCAATGCTGGTGGAGGTCAGAAGAGGGTGTTGGATTGCCTGGAACTGGAGTTACTGATGGCTGTTAGCTGCCATAAGGGTGCTGGGACTTGAACTCATTTCTTCTGCAAGAACAGTCGGTATTCTTAACCTCTCAGCTATCTCTGCAGCCCCCAATACATACAACATAGTTTTTATTCTTAGTTTGGTGTAAGAAATGTGATTCTCATTTTAGAGAGAAGTAATGTAAAGACATGGGTTCTTTCTTAATATTCAGCACTACATTAGAAAGTGCTCATGGAATGCTGAGTGATGGGAAGAGTCTAAATAGATTTGAAGAAGCAGCACCACAGAGCATGTCATCTGTTATCTTTGGTTGGCAACTTGACAGACCTGGGAAGATTGGCCTGTGGGCCTATCTGTGAGGCATTTTCTTGATTGTTGAGTGATGTGAAAGGGCCCAGCCCAGTGTGGGTAGTGTCACCTTTGGGAAGATGGTACTGGGTTGTATGAAAAAGCAGACTGAGGCTGCAGAGATGGCTTGGCAGTTAAGAGCACTTACTGATCTTCTAGAGGACCTGAGTTCAGTTCCCAGCACCATCCAGTTCCTGGGGATTCAGTGTTCTTACCTCTGTGAGCATTGCATGCGTTGCATGTACAGGTACACTCACAAGCAGGTAACATACACACACACATACACACACACACACTAAAATCTTTTTTAAAAAAGCAGACTGACATCATTAAAGGCCTCTAGTAAAGTCATATGGAAGTCTACTGTAGAAACTTCTTTTAATATATACATATATGATAAAAAGTTTAAATATAGTTATCCCAGGAGTGGAGAGATGGCTCAGCAGTTAAGAGCATTGACTGCTCCTGCAGAGGATCCAGGTTCAATTCCCAGCACCCACACGGATGATAATAATGGTCTGTAACTCCAGTTCCTGGGGAATCTGGCACCTTCTTCTGACTCAGTGGGCATTGTATGACATGGGTGCACTTACACACATGCAGGCAATACTCATAAACTACAAATTATAGATAAAATATCTAAATATACTTATCTTGTAACGGGGGATTGGTGACTCTTAATGGACAGCACAGGCTAGCAGATGAAAAGTCCAAGGTCAGGAATGGACTCCACCTTTTGGACTTCTTGACAAAGGAGGTCCCATAGACCCTTAAACAACATTGCCTATTGCTGTTGCACAGGGTTACCCACCATAATTTGATAGTCAGACCCTATTGCTAAAGACACTATGTATCTGAGTCATAGAACAAACTGGGAGAAATGAAGCTGGAACTGATCTCAAAGCTTCATCTTTACTGGCTAGCTTTCATAGTACCAGAAGGTGCTATGTATGTTACTGGCAGAGAACAGTAACCATCAGCCTTACCCATCTATTAACCCTGCAAGCTACAACAACTGACTTAGCAAAATATGCCCACTGGTGCAAGAGTGGCATCGATATTATGATGGTAACCAACTACCCTCTGCTTGGCTTTCAGGTCTGCTTTACAAGATGACACTGTTATCAGGGCCAAGAACCTGTGACTAGACAGGTCACAGGTCATAGGGGAGAACATAGTACCATTCTACTAAATAGACATAATATTAAACTGACTCCTAATGACTTACTGTTATAGCCATAGATGAGTGCATCTCTCAACTCTCACCAGAGAAGGTTCTTCTTGACACAGATGACAAAACACAGAGACTCACAACTGGTCAATGTGCAGAGACTAAGAGATTATGAAGTGTTCTGCCCTAAATGGGACACCTGTATTATATCCTCTCCTCCCAAGGCTCAGGGAGCATTGTGGAATAGTGTGTGGAAAGATTGTGAGGGCCAAAGGTGGTAGATGAATACAAGGAAACTGTATTGTCCTGATACCACAGGGTAGTTGCACATATGAACCCTAGCACGTGTGACAGCATGCAGAAGACCTGTGTAAACCCAAGCCAGACAAAAAACCCAGCATGAATGGGGGAGGTGGGCAAGAAGCCCCTCTCTAGCTGAGCATCTATTGACGATTGATAGCTTCTGGGAGAGGGAGAGTCAGTTTTCCTTAGTGGTGTGTTACCTGGTAGGTTGACCAGACTCCAAGGAATAGATCTACACCAAAGAATATTTTGGAAACACAGATTAAACTCCATAGGCCGTAAAAATGACAAATAATAATATAGGACATGAAGTTTTGGGGGGAGTAAGTGGTGGAGAGGGGGCAGGTCTCTGAATATGATCAAAATACATTGTATGAAATTCTCAAGTCAATAAAAATATTTCATAAAAAGCAGGCCGAGCACAGGCCAGAGCAGCAAGCCCATAAGCACCATTCCTCTGTGGTCTGTGCTTTAGTTCCTGCCTCCAGCTTCCTGCCCTGAGTTCCTATCTGACTTTCCTCAAAGATGGCCTGTGCTTGGAAGTGTAAGATGAAATCAACACTCTCCTCCCCCAGGTTGTCTTTGGTTAAGATGTTTTATCATGGCAGGGGAAAGCAAACTTGGACAGTGGGTGAAATCATAGGCTGCAGAGAGAACAGAACTATTAGAAACATTTCTCTGCCATTGGTAGACTTCAGAAAATCTCTTCTTCATCAGTAAAACACGGGCAGCAAGGGTAGCTGCTTTGTTGGTTGGCATGAGGATTAAGTGAGACGGAATGCTGCAAGTTCAAAAACACCACTTGGCATCTGGTCGACGCTCATTAGGTGGGACAAGAAAAGGGAAAAAGGAATGTAGGCACTGAGGAAGCACAGCAGACAGGGCTGTGGATATGGATGAATGGTGCAGGAACTCTGTTAACTACATCCAGCAGTGACGACCCTGGAAAGCATGGCTCGCTTGTAAAAAGTCAACTGATCTTGTAAGGTGTACCATTGTCATCTCTTTGCCATACTTTGAGATGCTGAAGAACCTTTGCTTTTTAGCTCTCATTTGGTGACAGTAAGTCATCCATACCTAGAAATGTCTCCATTGTTCTCAAATCTCTGAGACACTAATTTTTTCCTCATAATGGTCAACGAGCTCTAAGCAAGAATACCTCCAAACACCAGCCCCCCACCAATGCAAGAGCACAGTGTGGTGAAACAACAAAAGGAGGCCGGGAGCAATGGTACATACCTTCCATCTAGTAAGCATTTATTGAGATTACACACTGCTGCATTTTGTGAACTAAAATGGCACTAAAGAAATATTTAGGGCTGAGAATATAGCTTAGTAGCTATACTGCTTGCCCAACATGCATGAGGTCCTGGGTCTGATACTGAATAAACCAGGTTGATGGTGCACACCCAAAATATTTGCACTTGGAAGGTCGAGTGAGGAGGATCAGAAGTTCAAGGGCGACCACAGCTACATGAGGCTCTATCTCGAAGAAAGAAAGAAATTCTTAATGCTAAGTAGAACAGGGCTATAAAGAAGAAAATGAAGATAAGGTGAGAGGAAAATCAAGGGATTAAAGAACTGTTGTGAGTTATATAATGGGCTCATATAACTCATGTAACCACATGGCTCCTGTGGGCAAGGAACTGTAAGAAGCCAAGCCTCAGTGAACTGTTGGCAAGAAGTGGGATGGAGGGGTGCCGGGAGCCAGATCAGATCAGACAGGACATTGTAGTCAGTATTGACTCACCCAAATAAGAGCATCAGAGGGTCCTAGTCCCAGAATTCCTTAACAAGCTTACAGGCCTCTGTTGCTTGTGACTTAGTCTCAAGTGTGTTCAGAGACTACAGAGTATCAACAGTGTTCAGACACAGAGGGACCTTCTCCATTCTTTTGCCCCGTGTTCTCAAAACCAAACACATCTATATCCAGGTGCTGTGATGGTTTGATTGATGGACCTCCTGCTGGTGCAGACCTCCGAAACAGGTAATATCTGAGTGTGGGGGAAGATTTGAGAGGATGACGTATACAGGAAAGGAAATACAAATTAATTTGATGACTATTCCTTTCATATCTCAGATACCAAACAACTTTTGCTGAGTTGGGTGCTCTGGTGCATGCTTGTGATCTAAACAACCTGTGGTGCTAAAGCAGGGAGACCCTGCCTCAAAAACCAAAATAAACCAAGAAAGGTGTGGTGGTCAGGTTTCAATGTCAGCTTGCCACAGCCTAGAGTCACTGGAGAAGGGAGTTTGAATTGAGGAGTAGCCTACATTCGACTGGCCTGTGGGCATGTCTGTGGGGGATTGTCTTGATTGTTAACTGAAGTGGGAAGACCCACCATGAATGCAGTACCAGAATGTGCAGTGAGTGGAGAAAGCTAGCTGAGGAAAATCCAGCAGCTAACCAAACAGGCAAGGACGGTGACTTCCTCTTTGCTCTTGACTGTGGCTCTGAGTTGACTAGCTTTTCCAGTTCCTGTCTCAACTTCCCCTCAGTGATGGGCTGTAACCTAGAGCTGTAAGCTGAATAAACCCTTCCTGCCTCTGTGTTGCTTTTTGACAGGGTAATTGTCACAGCAACAGATGAAATTAGGACACTGGGAAACAGCTTTGTATAATGAGGTGATATTTCTTCTGACAGTGTGAACCACTCGTTTTCTTGCATTTCTTCATGTGATTCTGAAATTCCTGGTGAATTTAAGGAACATTTTGCAATAGTTAAATGCCTTATATTCCTTTAAAATTTGTACTTGTGTTCTCAGGTTGTATTTACCTAGTGGTAAAAAATGTGAAGGGTGGTACTCGGTCTTTATGATGGCAGTTGGATGACCTTTCAGACTAGGATTATGAATGGTTTCATTATAAAAGGTTTAACAAGTTTTGAATTAAAAATTTTAAATATAAATTTAAGATTCCTTTAAATAATTTGATTAAAATATTGACATTCACAAATATAATTAACCTTCTGTATTTTAATTTTAACAGCTGATTTGAATATTTTAGAACAAAAATAGCATTCTTTGCAAGAATAAAGAATAATTTTGTCTTTTGATTTTTGTTCAGTTGTGTTAATTAAAAATTTTGATGAAAACACTGAAACATGTTCTTTGAATGAGATTACTTTTCAAGCTTTTAGATCATTTCTGTCAATTGAACATAAATTATGTGAAAATCTTGCTTACAATAACATAATTATTAACTTTGCCAAAGTTAAAGCTAGAAAATTTTTATGGAACAAATGCACCATCATTTATGAATATCTACATATTAATTTTGTCATTCCTCTGAACATTGCTGGCCCATCAACAGAACTCCCAGTGTGAATAATATAATTACTACATCAGAAAGTTTTTGATATTTTGCCAATATTTAGGTATTTCAGTTTTAAACTTCTTGTCATTTAAAAGCCTAGTTTTTAAGTTCTTAGTTTTCGCAGTTTGCCATTTAATATGTATTTATCAAGTATAGAAAATATTTTAAAACAAATCAATTGTCTTGACTTAAAATAATTTAGAATTTCACATTTGGACCTTAATTTGAATTTTGGTCCTGGACCTTCCAGTGTCAGCAGAGCTCCATCTGTTGTCTGTGGTTCAAAACTAAGCTTTATTGTGTAGATATGGTAGACAGTCAGTCATTGGAGGATTTTGACATAGAAGAGGTGACTTGACACTGGTTTTTGTCATGATTGCTTCAGATGCTGGTACAGAACAGAGGCAGCTGGGACCAGGGACAGGACTTGGTGATAATGCCAACCTGATGGGATGTAGCATCACCTTGGAGACAAACCTCTGGGCATGCCTGGAGGGACATCTAAGTTAGATTAGACTCAGAGGCGGCCTGTGCTACATTAATCAGATTAGATCAGCCTCCACACAGGCCTGTGAAAGACTGTTTGGACTAGGTTAATTGAGATGGGAAGACCTACTCTTACTATGGGTGGCACCATTTAATGGGCTCAGGTCCTGGACTGAATAAACAGGAGAAAGAGCTGAACATGAGCATCCATTGCTTCCTGCTTTTGCACACAGTGTGACCAGCTGCTTCGGACTCCTGCTGTGATGACTCCTCCCCTACGAACTGTACCTGTGAGCCCAAATCAGCTCTTCCTCTCTTTGGTTTGCTTCTTGTCAGGTATTTTTTCAGAGCAACAAAACAGATAACTGGCATAACAGGGTACTGCCATGGCCCAGGCAGGGTAGAGAGCCCAGGTTGTGGAGACAGAATTGGTGGGATGGAATCTGCACCTCAGTTTTTGAAGGTAGAACCAAAAAGATCTCATGGAATGGTATGGAGTGTAAGAGTGACTTAAGAATGGCTCTGAGGTCTGACAAGCACTTTCCTTGTACTTTTTCGCTCGGGCTTAGTATAAGGATGATTGAACTGAGCGCCCATGTGTCTTGAGTAGCCTAGTGCCTGGTTGTAGGAGTTCCTCTATGTATAGAATCTCAGAGTATTTCCTACCTTTGTAAACTTTACTTTTATTGTTTTTATTTTATGCGTATGAGTGTATTCCCTACATGTGTGTAAGTGCACCCGTGTCATGCAATGCCCCTGGAGGCCAGAAGAGGGCCCTGGATCATCCCTGGAACTGGAGTTACAGATGGTTATTAGCTGCCATGTGAGTGCTGGGAATTGAACCCAGGTTCTCTGCAAGAGCAGCCAGTTCTCTTAACCGCTGAGCCATCTCCCCAGCCCCTCAGAGTATTTTCTTATCTGTTTCCTCTCTGGAGTCACTGCAAGTTGTTAATTTATACTTATTCCCTTTTCCCTCAGAAAAGGAAACTGGTCAAGAAGTTGAATGATGTGGCCAAGGTTACTCAACTTACAAATGGTAAAGCTCAGCTTAGGGCTAGAGAGTTCCCCTGAGATGAATATTTGAACCACCTCTGAGGGCGGCTGTCCCTACTCAGGATCTGGCACTTCATGTGGTGTTTGAGTATCTGAAATTGTTACTTTAATGTTTGGAGAGGACGTGGTAGCAATGCCTCTTCCTAGAGGCAGGGGCAGGATTCGGGGTCACTGGAGGACTGAGCCAGTGCTGATGGGAAGTTATTAGGAAGGTAGAGGGCTTTTACTCAGTCACCTGCCAAGTCCTTCCTAGGCCTGTTTGTCTCAGTAAGTTAGAGGGTTTAATGGTAACATTGCCCAATGTCTGCTACGTATTACAATCTGAGGATTGTTCTAGGCTTTCATATCCACACCATTTTTCTTTTAATCCTGAGAACCGTCCTGGGTGGTTAGTAGTACAGTTAGTTATTCCTGGTTCCCAAGGTAGGAAATTCAGGTACAATTTAGTTAGGTAACTTTCCTGAGGTCATACTGCCAATAAGGGGCACTCCCAGGGTTTCAACCCAAGTATCATAATGTACCCACCTTTAGGTTAGACCATTTTGTTTTGTAGATATCTAAACTGAAGCTCAGGGCAGTTAAGTACCTTAACAAGTTCACACAGCTTAAAACCCTGACCCCTTGCCCCCAGTTTGGGAAATGAACCCCACATCTGGAACAGTGCCTGCTTTGGGCTTCTTTTATCCTTTTCAATCTTTTTTAATGAACCTTGTTGGGGGAGCTTGTTTGCAGTTCTCTGCCTGGATTCCCATGTGGTCAACAGCAGACCACAGCAAACCAGTTCCAAAAGTTGCCTTTTAAATGTTAGGACGGCAAGAGAGCTGGAGTTCTGGCTCCTGCTCCCTCCTTCCCGCTAGAAAGCTCTGAGGGGAGGAGATTGCCAGAATGAAGGAACTGGAATAAACCCATCTCTAATCTGCTTCCCAAAAATCCACTGGGAAAGTGAAAGACTCTCAAGTCCAGCCTTGAGCCCGCAGACATGGGGAGTCCCTTTCAGCTATGCTAGAGGACATCAGAGGAAGTTTCAGAAAGGTGACTTAGAGTAGGATCCAGGCTGGGATGTAGCTCAGCTGGGAAAGTGCTTGCTTAGCATATGGAGGCCCTGGGTTCCACCCCTGGCGTGCCTGTCTTTCAGTGGGAAATGGAGTTAGGAAGATGAGGAGCTCAAGGTTATCCCCAGCTATGTAGTGAATTCAAGGCCAGCCTGGGCTTGAATCCTGGGCTCCATGAGACTCTGTTTCAAAAAGCAGCAAGAGTAGAGAAGAAGTAGAGAAGACAGATGTGGGTGGCTATGGGCTGTGACCCGTAGTGAGCTAGTAAATTATTTCCCAGTTATAAATAACTTGTGTGTTGTTTAGAAGGAAAACAGACATTTGCTTCCCCAATATCACACATCGCTAAGTACTTGTGTTTCTTATTGAAGTCTTGGCCATTTTTGCTCTAACGGAGTGAGATTTAAGAAGCTTATATATGGTGTGGACTCTCTTCATGGCTATAAAACATTTCATTTGTTTTTTGAGTTTTAGAATAACAAGGGTGATTACAAAAGTTTTGTGCTTCAGATGGGATGATAATCTGCACCAGGCAGTGTTTGTGGATCATAAGGGCCCCTTAGCTTCTTGCAATGTCTGACAAAATGTTTATCCTTATTGAGGCAGGCTGAGGTGGGGTCCTGTCATGTCCAGGTAAAATACAGGACTTGCTCTGTCAGAGATTTAATTTTAAAAGAAAGAAATGCGAGCCCAGCACTTCAGATTTGCTTTCTAAAGCCTGGTGAATGTGATTGCGTTCTGGGGACATAAGATGGGGCTACAAACTCTCCCAAACCTCAATTTATTGTGTCTAAATTCACTAGCTACAATCACAGCGGGAGCCACAGACGTCACACCTGGAGTCTGGAATGAGCATTATAAAATTGGCAAGGCTGAAAAGGCATTAGTAAACATTATTAAGAATTCCTTGCAGGCAATTAGACTCCAACAATACCTTTGGAGAGGGTGTTTTTTCTCTTTTCTTTTCTTCCTTTTTTTGTGTTTGCATCTTTATTTCTATCTTGCTAATGAGAGAGTAATGAGCCACAGACTTGTTACCTAGAAGGAATATGTCGGCAAAGCTCTAGTGAATTTAAAAACAGTATTTACAAACTGATTATTGTTCGCATTCATTATAAATTTTAAATTAGAAGGAATTGTAATGAAGGGAGCCAGGAAACAAGCCGACCCTCACTCAGGTTTCGTGGTCCCTTCGATGGTGAAATGCTGATTTCTGCCATGGAGCGGGTGACGGGGGAGATGGGCTTGTGCTCCTAGAGAAAGTGCATTTCCCAGCATGCATTTGTTTCTGCTCTACCCACATTCAAGACAATGCCATCAGGTATGTGATGTCCGAAGATTCGTTTCCACCCTGTCAGAGGGTTTGGCCCTCTCCGCTCGCCCCTTCTCTAGCTCTTCTTTCTTCTTGCTCATCCCTTTCTTCAACTCTCTTCTCCAAAAGAGGGAAAAGATGTATTTCATCAGACGAGCTGTTTACCAAGGCCGAGGTTCTGTCCGCCTGTGTCTAGGTTTCTGTGGGGCCGGGGAGATGAGTATGGTGACCCAGTGATGCTGCCCTTCGCAGAAGGTCCATCCCAGGCCCCAGTGGGCTCCATTTTTTCCTCTTTGTGTTTTAAATGCACATGCATGTGTGTGTGTGTGTGTGTGTGTGTGTGTGTGTCCCCACCTCAACTATAAAAGAAAGCCACTTACTACCACTTTCTTGTTTTCTATGTATTTTCCTCCCCTTCCTTCCTTCCTTCCTTCCTTCCTTCCTTCCTTCCTTCCTTCCTTCCTTCCTTCCTTCCTTCCTTCCTTCCTTCCTCCCTCCCCCCCCCCCCCCCTCCCTCCCTCCCTTCCTTCCTTCCTTCCTTCCTTCCTTCCTTCCTTCCATTTGATTTCACATTAGCAGTTGGATCTTCCCATATGCAGGCCAGTTTCTTCATATTGTCCCTGCCCGGCAGGTAGACACATAAGTGCAGCTGAGTGGGATGGAGGGATCCAAGGAGGGGTCACCTGTCCTGACTTGTCTTTCTCGCAGGACACTGGGCTTCCAGGAGTTGCACTATTCTGAATGCTCCTTATCATCCTCCTGTGTGTTTGGTTTGAACAATCCATTCCTGAGTTTCTGTCTAGGGGTCTCAGTGTACAGCCTCTGAACCAGGAGTTTCAGTTTCATTGAGGTTTTATTCTGCCTCCAGCTGTATCCCATCCCTATAGAATAGGAAGGTCTGGAGCCCACCCCTTTGCATATAAAAAGCCCTTCGGCTGATAGCCTTTCTGACTGGGGTGGGGGACAATGGAGGAGAGGGATGGACAGGAACAAAGTGTGAAGGCATACGTCTGAAAGTGCTATTCTGAAACCCATTACTTTGTATGTTAACTTAAAACATAATAGTGGTACTAATAATAACGATAATAAAGCCCCTTTAAAATCCCTGACCTAGTCAGGCACTGGATAAATAATTTAGGCATATTGTTTAATTTGATATTCATGACAACTAGGGAAACTGAGGCTCAAAGGAGTTCATAAAAATGAAGGAAGCTGGAGTATTCATCTCAGTTCAGGCTTCAGAACTATTCAAGTGTTCGTTGAGTTGACCAAATTCTCAACAGCAGATGCTCTTCAGGGCAGTCACTTCTCTAACACAAATGGATTTAGGAAAGGACTTTTCATTTCGGAGGGGTGGTACTGATGAGGAGGGATGAAGGCAGGGCCATAAGAGTCTAGGAAAAGAGACAATGGGCTTTAATGCTAGGTTCCAGAATCCAAGGAGCTCGATTAACTGGAAACAAGAACAAAACCCCAAACAAACAACAAACCAGACACTTCTGTGGGTAGCTTTTCTTTATTGTTGAAGTGTACTTTTCGGTGCTCATCTTTGTTTGAGGTGTGCAAAGGTATCCTCCCGTTCTTCTTAACCTGGGACCCATGGGAAGAGAAGAGTTCTTTTGAAGGGCACTGAGCCAAGTCACAAGGTGGCAAGTGAGTGGACATAGGCTATTGGTGTGTGTGATTCACCCGGAGTGCATTAACCTAGAAGTCTTGGATTTGTTAGAAATTTCAGGAATCTCCTGGGCAAATTTGGAAGTGGTTCAAAGTCTTAGTTCATCTTGGATGATAAAGAAAAAAAAAAACAGTTTTATGTTATGATATATACTATCGCTATGACTTTGGAGACACACAAAAGGACTGACTGAAGTTTCAGTTTGACCTCTGAGAGTGTTGTGACCTGGGTTCATCCTTAACCTTATTCTACTATCTCTCAGATGGAGATTCCATGACTATACATCTCCAGATTAAATGCCATAATATATGTAAGATGCCAGGAATAGAGAAATGCTCGAATACGTGGCTCTTTTCCTTAGACACAGTGATAAGTTTTTGTTGGTGTTGTGGACATACAATAGGAAAGGGTACTTCACGCTTTAAAGGTGTTCATAGGGGACCAATCTGAAGGGCAGTGGGAATCACTGGGATGGACACAGGGCAAATGAGTGAGTCATAGGTTGCTGGAAGAGAGGATGTTTCATCAAGATTTCTATCAGCAAGCCAGCTCCATCACTTGTGGGTGTCACACCAAAGTGGCCTCAGGTCATTTCTAAATTTGAAAGGAGCTAAGCCTGGAGCTTCAAGGCATGCTGTCAGTGGATGGGGCTAGCCAGGAGGTAGGCTTTAATCTCAGTAGAGACATGAAGTTCAAGTGTAGCTCAGGAAAAGCTAAAATAAAAGTGAGAGGACACACATGCACACTCCCCCCCAACATGTACACTCACACAATTGTACATACATATACACATCTGTACATATACGCACTTTCACACACATATGCACACATGCACACAGCAAGCACATCCACACTTACATGCACACCCACACTCACACTTATATGAACACCCCTCACATATACATACTTACACATGTCCACACACAAACATACACCCACACACATGTACACTCATACATGAACATTCACACACCCACACTCACACTTATATGCACCCCCACTCACATATGCAAACTTACACATACCCACACACACCCATGCTCACACATGCACACTCATACACATATACACCCTCACTCACCCATGCACACTGACACATGCACACTCATACATGCACACTTACACATTCACACTCAAACACCCATGCTCACACATGCACACTCATACGTGAACATTCATACACATGCATACTCACACTCACATTTATATGCACCCCACACCCACATATGCAAACTTACACAGACCCACACACATGCACACTCACACATTCACACTTGAACACACCCACACTTATATGCATACACACAGAGAAGCTCTCACATGCATATTGTTTGTTCTGCTTTACAAATTACATTCATAGGCATTACTATCTTGCAGAACACAGGAGCAGACAGCTGGGTGAGTATAAACTTGATAGGCTGAAAAGAAAGCTACAGGTTTGAGGAACCAGAAGACCCACAAGGATGAAAGGCAAGTCAGGAAGATAGAGGACCAGATGGAAAACAGCAGCATCAATAATCAAATGTGTTTGTGTTGAGCGTCTGTTTTCTCATGCACTAAATGAAAACAGTAATAGTGTCCGCCTCAGCAGGTTGGATTGATATTAAATGGTACAAGTGCTAAGTGTTGATTCTAGTTTGATTTCTGTGGTCATAAAATGCTTTGACAGGAAGCAGCTTAGGGGAGGGGAAAGGTTTATTTGGCTTATATTTCCAGGTCATAGTTCATCACTGAGGGAAGTCAGGGCAGGAGCTCAAGGAGCATTTCAAAAGCAGGCCTGCTTGTCATTTCTGCAACATTACCTCTAAGCAAGGAACTCGGTAGCCAGGGGAGCCCAGGAAGAGCTTTGGAGGCATGCTGCTCGCTGGCTTGCTCACTGGTCGTTCCTCAGCTATCTTGCATATACAGTAGGATTACCTGCCTAGGGGCAGTGCCACCCACAGTGGGTGAGGCACTTAGACGTCATTTAATGATCAGGACACTGCCCCCAGACAGGCCCACAGGACAGTCTGATCTGGGGAATTGCTCAATTGAGACTCCCTTCCCAGGTGATGCTATGTTGATACAGCTAACTAGGACCACGTTTGATGCTGAGTGTGCATGCAGTTGTGAGTTGGTCAACAAAGAAGGAATGTTGAGTACTGGGTGAGGAAAGACACCCGCAAATGGATTCCGAAAGCAGCGAAGGGAAAGTGGGAGGGAGGTGAACAGGAACATTGTTCTGCTTGATGTTTCTGGCCCTAATGTTGTAATTATCAGAGACAGATTCTGGACTCATGGTGTGTATCAGACACACTCTCTAATTAGTGGACCTAATAAGAGACCTCTGTTTCCCCTGGACTGTGCCTGGCCCACCTCACATCCCTCTGGCCTCCACTTTGTGCCAGAACATTCCTAATGCAAGACACTATGTTCTTGGTATGAGATCCCAGGCTCTGCAGGGGATTATGATGAAGCTCTCTGTCCCTCTGGTTTGGATTGAGAAGGAGATTGCAGAAGTTTCCTAAAGAGGTTGGCAGTTCTTGTTGGAGACACCACTGAGTGGCTAAACCTTCGGGCACATCTAGGCACTGTCAGTGGGAAGTTCCTTTGGGGAATAAGGACTTGTTTACAACTCTAGGCTTATGGACAAGTCATCTCTGCCCTTTAGTTAGGAGCAGTACTCATCAGATAGGTATTCCAGGGTTGTTCCTTTATCATTCCTGCTTCTAGAACTTTCTTCCTGGAGATCAGATCTCTCCTCCTTTCCTTCCTTTCTGCCTCCCTGCCTCCGTTTCCGTTTCCCTTTCTTGTTCCCTCCTTCCCTCTTTGATCAACACCAGTGTTTAGTTTATCTAAAATCCTTTTGCCTAGCTCTGAACAGCTCTCATTCACACTCTCACTCACAACTTCCATTGCTAATCGGTGTGGAGTTCCTAGTTCCCGTGGTGCGTCTTTTATCTCTGAGCCTCTTTCCTTTCAGTAGGTTTATGGATCTCATCTCCCTGACATGGTCTTTTATCTCATGGTTATCTAGGCTTCTGGCTTATGGAGCCCTTGATTTTCAGGAGTGAGGCTTGAATGAGCTGTTGCACTTTGGAAGTTTGGTTACTCTAAGTGAAGGAAGAAACAGCAGTTTTATGGCGCAGGTTGCAGAGTGGGGTCTGAGGCCTGGGGCTCAATTGTCTCAGTCTGGGGAAAGGAAATATTCTGGAAGCTTCTTCCTCACTCTACATTTCTGGGTTCCTCATAATCACACAACAGTAACAGTTTCTTCATTGGGTTAGCTTCACTTTCGAGGAAAGGAGGATAACTGGTCAACCAAAATACTAACAATCAGTGCATCTGGTTAGTCTATTGACTTTACTCTCTGTAGAATAGGGTACTAAGTAATTTTCCTATCTGTGACTCCTGAATCATCAGTGTTTGTCAGGGCCAAAATCTCTTCGCATCCACAAAACTGTGTGTGTGTGTGTGTGTGTGTGTGTGTGTGTAAAGGGTTAAATTGTGAGATCCAGTCTTTATATTCAGGAACTTGTTAATACATAAGCAGGAAAAAGATTGTTAGTCACCAATTCTTACCTCATTCTCCAGTGCTCAATCTTAAAAACAGCTGTGCGGTCAGTACAATAAGATGTCTAATTTTAGGAATCTGTTAGCTTCTGCACATACCCCGCCTTCCACTGACTTTTGCCTGTATTTGGACTTTCACAGAGTGAGGTCTCTTTCAACATAAAGCCGTCCGTCCAGTCCTCTCTTCTGGTTACCGTCTCTTGATGGGGCTTAGCCTGAAACCCCAGTGTGGCCTTCCCACCTGTTCCCTGGTTTTCCCGCCCCATTTGTGGTTCTCATAAAGATGGCAGGCAATTAGGCTGTTCAGTTGTGGCACATGGTAGTGTAAAATTATGGAATTTAGGATTTTAATGAGTTCAGGTGCCATACAAAAGAACTCCCCACAATCCCACGCCCGCCCCTTGTCCATAAAATTATATGACTTTAGAATTAGGGCTTTATGCACCCTCGACTAAACCATTTTATTTAAAGGGAAAAAAAAATCAACCAAGGGGAAAAAAAAACTCAAGACAATTATATGCAGATTTGTTCATAAATCAGGCACTGCAGCAGCTGTGCGGCACATGTTAGCAACCCTAAGTTTGTTTCTGGAACTTGAAAGATAAACATGAACCTGCTTCCACAGAGGAAAATCTGTTCACAGCGAGGAGCTGACCCTGTTCTTTAAACAAGGCTCATGTGTGGTAGCCTGCTGTGCCCTGCTCTGTGTTGCTGTTTGTTGGTGAAGGCTGCATAAAGAAGAGACCATAGCACAAGAGGCAATTTTCCCAAGGTGGAAGGGAATCTGCAACAGACACACATCAACAATGGGCAGACTTTGACGCCTGTAACCCAATATTCTAGGGCCCAATTAGCTAGGTCACTGGAGCAGGTCCTTTTAAAATGTTTTTCAGGCAGGAAAGATCTTTTACCCTGGAGCTAAATAGTATAGAACTATATGCAGTTTATGATGAAAAAGTGGTCTTGAGACTTACATGCTTTTGAATATACGTGTGCATCTCCAGAGCTCCAGTCAAGCCTTGTTCTTGCCCTAGGTATGGGCAAGAAAGACAAGCAGGGGGGATCCATCTGGTTTAGAATCCATTGAAAGGCTAATTGCTTTTGCTTTGGCCTAATGCCAACAGTAACTCATTGCAGGGTCCAGCTGCTTCCTTGGTCCAGGTATCCCATGAGGACAGAGTGTAGTACAGTATCCAACTCAGCTGGTCTTTTGCAGGAATGAGAATCTCCTGGAGGCACATATCCCTGCCTGCTTTAAATAAGCCACCTTGTAGGTAACAATGAGCCTGACTGTTTGGAGTATGGTGGAGGTTTATATATTGGTGAGATTGTTTAGCTCATGATGATAGGGACTGTTAAAACAGATATGGCTAGCCTCCCTTTACAGCGTGGTTGTGTATGTATGCACGAACGCACACATCCATTGGAGACCAGATGAGAACCTCAGGTGTTGTTCTTCAAGCAGTGTCCACCTTGACTTTTGAGTCAAGGTCTCTCACTGCCTGGAGCTCACCAAGTCTAGGCTTGCTGGTCAGTGAGCTCCAGAGATGCCCCTGTTTCTGCCTCCCCAGCCCTGGGATTATAAGGGTATGTTAACATATTCACCCTTTTTTCTTTTTAAACATGGTTTTTGAGGGTTCAAATTTAGGTCTTCAAACTTGTATGGCAAGTAGTTTACTGACAGAACTGTCTCCCCAGCCTCCTAGTTAACTGTTTTTTAAATATGCATTTTAATGACTTTTAGAGCATTTATATTGTGCAACCATTACCACTGACTGTGTCCATCACTCGTAACTGTTTTATTATCTCAGCCTGAAGCTGCGCCCACTAAACCACACTCCACTTCTTCACCCTCCCATCCCTAAGATCCTCCCTTGTGTTTTCTGTCTCTACAGTTTGGATGACTCTAAGTTCCTTATATAAATGAAATCATTCATCAGATGTCTTTTGGTGACTTCTTCATTTTGCTTAGCTGGATGCTCCCAAAGTTCATCCATGCTGCAGAGTATGAAAAAATTCTATTCCTTCTCAAGACAAAGTCCTATTCCCTTGTGTCCTACCCCGCGGTCCACTTCTCTAGCCATTCATTGGTACTGATTGCAGACTACAGAAGTGAGATGAACAGGTGAGGGGAAGGGAAGGGGGGACACAGGAGGCACTTGCTGCCCTTTGGAGGTAGGGGAGACATGGATGGTGAGTTATCTCCTCAGCCCCTTTCCTTTTATCTTTTATTAAATAAGGATAGTCTTTAAGAGAGTCTGACTCCCTGCACCCTACCCTGGAACTATCTATCTCATAGTTCCATGGAAAAGAATTAACTGTAAAGTGTATTCTTAGTGAATCTTAGCTTAAATCCTTTAGATCTACATCTTCCAAGAATGTAGCTCAGCACCATTCTTGGTTACCTGCCCTCTGGCCACCAGGAAAGTTCTCTCAGCATTAGGTGATTTCCTTAACTTGACAAAATATTAATGATCCCAGAGGCATGACTTTTGGCCCCTGTTTTAGATGACTTCTGTTCAATCTGTTATCCACAAGAGTCTGAAAGAAAATGCATATTCTCAATACATACACGTGCACACCCACACAAGTGCTCACACACAAGTGATGTGTCATGATTAATAGATGAATGGAGCGACTCGTTATTTATTATTTAAGCCTTCAATACTGGCTAGCCTGAGTGATTCATGAAATATAGGCAAGTAATTTATTTATTAGGGAAAATAATGATTTTTTCCCCCCACAGCATAACCTACTCTGACCCAAAACAGCAAGAGCTTTATCAAATACAAATACGATGGTTTGTAATTTTAGAGACTTCCAGAGCATTGTAACTGACAACCTTTTTAACATAAGTACATTTAACAAATAATTTATAGACATATTCTGGGAATATTTTAGGGTGCTTTATTACTACTTGAGAGAGCCATGGCATGTTATTGATTTCGGTACATTAATATAACCTACCGGGGAGGGCACATGCTCAGCCCTTAATCCAAATCAGTTTTGATGGCAGACAATATATTTTAGTGAAAAGGGCCTTGAACTAAAGCAGCAGAGGTTGACAATTACACATCATAGTCTAAAGTTTAAGATAGGGAATTGCATACGTAGTAGAATTTCCATTTTGGGGACAGAGGCAAGTTTGTCCTTGTTGGACTTCGGTACAGATTTCCCACCCTGCATTTGTAGCATAGACATGGTTCTCCTTGAGCAGGGTTGTCTTCTGCCATTTTGGGCATTTGTGAAGCTACCATTCAGCAGCTCTCTGTTATGGGTTAGCCCTTTACTACAGTAGCCTCAAGTGGTCTAGTTTCTCTTCACAAATGCTGTTTGTCATAGATGGTCTGTAAGTAAGTTGAAGAAAGGAATCATACAGGTTATGTTTTTCTCATTAACTCTGCATCCCCGAGGATGCAGCTGAATAGAATCTTGGCAGCTCAATTATACCACACTTAAAACATACTAAAATTTAAAGAAAATTTGCATAAATTTTGAAAGTATAGCTTAGCCTATGTCTGTTCAATGATTAAAAAATTATAGTTTGATTAAAATTTTTAGAAAACTCTGTTGGGCTAGAGATAGGGAGATGAATCAGTGGCTAATAGCACTTTCTGTATAAGTATTAGGATATGAGTTCAAATCCCTAGCACCTCCACCAAAAGCCACGCATGGCTGCATGTGCCTGTAACTCCAACACTGGGAGGTGGAGATAGGTGGAACCCAGGAACTTTTTGGTCAGCCTACCTGGAACAGTGAGCCTCTGGTTCAGTGAGATGCCCTGTCTCAAGGCAGTAAGGCAGAGTGATGAGTGATAAGATGCCTGATGTCCTCCTCTTGCCTGTCTGCATGTGCTGTGTGCGGACAGACTCACCCCTTGCACACTCATGTGCGTGCACCACACGAACAACACACATCACATGTACACATCACATATCACACACATAGATCACACATATACATCATGCAATCACACACATAGATCAAACACATATCACATGTATACCTCACACACAGATCACACATCACACATATACATCATGCAGTCACACACATAGACCACACAGATCACACACACATAGATCACACATCACACATATACATCACACAATCACACACATAGATCACACACATCACATGTATACATCACACACAGATCATATATCACACATATACATCATGCAATCACACATAGACCACACAGATCACATACACGTTGATCACATATCATACATATACATCACACATATCACATACATAGATCACACACACATCAGACATAGATCATACACATCAACACATCAATCACACATACCTTGAAAACAAGAACTTTGTTGGCTTTAAGTATTGGGAATGAGCTTCCTTTGCTTTTGTCCTTTTTCTAGTAGAATATTTCTCATTTAAGTGTTATTGGAAAGATTTGAAAAACAGGAAAAACAAGTCAGAGAAAGAAAAGAGAAGAATCTCATAATCTCTTCCTTTCTGCTAGGCGTTAATAATTTGTTATATACACTTCCAGAGGATTTTATGTGCTGATGTGTTGGTTTATGTGTCTATACACACATTTTCACACACATATTACTATTACAACCCTTATCGATAGGAAAGCCATGCCGTTACTTGCCAGAAGTGTTATATACATGGGGGTGTGCATATGTGAGTGCATATGCATGAATGTCTATGTGAATGATTTAAAGAGTATCACAATGTACCTTGTTTTACTAGACATCAATAATGTGATTTTAATGTCTTTCTATCTTTGTATTTTAATTTACTTTTTCAGTTAATCATTGATGGGCATTTAGGGTTTTCAGCTTTCCATGTCTATAAATAATGTTAAAAGTGAGCATTTTGGTTGATGTTTTGAGACAAGTTCTAGCTACATAGCTCAGGCTACCCTTGAACGTGTGATTATTTTGTCTCAGCCTTCCCTATGCTGGGATGGCAGAGGTACACCACCATAGTTGCCTGAAGGTAAGTTGTTTTTGGTCAGTAAATATTTTGTATACGTTTTCATGATTTCATGATAGATTTCCCAGATGAGAGGGCACATCAGTGTTAAGCTGTCCCAGGAACATTATCAGACCTATCAGAAAGACTACATCTGTCTCCAGTACTATGGCTGGAATTAAGACAGCTGTTTTTCCATCATTCTAAAGCTATTCTACCCATACTTAAAGAGCCAAAGTTGGGATAGCAGAGGAAGGTTTATAATAAAGAAAGAAAACAACCTTCACTGTGGTATCGTAGAGAGCATTCTTAAAGCTGTAACTGAAGCCACTGGTCTGCTGAAAGTCTACCTTAATCTCTAAGGATCAAAGCATTAATCCCTCAGTCAGGCCTTTTGTAATCTTCCTTGGTTTATGGCTGAGCTTCACTGGTCCTCAGTCTTCCCCGTCCAGGCAGTTTGGATGCCTTCTTCAGCTTTGCACCACAGGCAATGTTCACACACACAAAAGCAAGTGAAGGGCCAGCAAGATAGCTCAGTGGGTAAAGATGCTGGCTGCCAAGCCTGAGGACCCGAGTTTGATTCCTGGAGATAACTGATTCCTGCAAATTGTCCTTAGACCCCCATGAGTACCCCCAATAAATAAATAAATAAATAAGTAAGTAAATTAATTAAAACAACAGCAACATAAACAAAAGCAAGTTAGTATAGCTGTGTATCCATCCTAGTTTAAATGATATAACACAGTTATAACTCTCATAAAGCCTTTATTATTTATTATGACATAGAGAGCAGCTGACATTTTTCCTCTGCTAAGGAGTTTCTCATGTGCTTTTATTGGGTTTTCCTCGCCCCCACCTCAGCGATTGAATCTAGGGCCTTATATATGCTGGTCAAGCGCTCTTCTCCTGAGCCACACTTCCCAGTTGGTGGGTTATCATTTTTAGGTTGGTTACTATTCCCATGTTACAGGCAAGGAAACTGTAATTCTGAAAGATTAAGTAAACTGTACAAATAGATGACAATAAGAGACAGACTTGGGATTCAGAATGAGGCAGTGGGACAGTGGTAGGACCGGACATAGCACCCTGGGCTGTCTAGAAGAGACACCTTGCATATCTCCTCACAGTCTGCTTGGTTCATGCCAGCACTCACCCTTGAGAGGAAAAAGTGACTTCTATCTTACAAAGACGACGGGCAAGGCTGGAAGGTGACTCAGTGGTTTAGAGCAGGGGCGGCTCTTTTGGAGAATCTGAGTTGGTTCCCAGCACCCACATGGTGGCTATTAACCCTTGGTAACTCCAGTTCCAGTTCCCTCTTCTGTATTCCTTGGGCATTGAATGCACTTACATACATGCAGGCAAAACAGTAATACACATAAAAAATAACAGAAGACATAGGCATCATGTATCTCTGGAATTCAATATTAAGTATGAGCAGTTTGGGTTCTAAACTGATGGAGAGTTAAATGTGTAGTCACAACTTTAAGATCATGTTATCCATAGAGATCAGGGCTTCTGAACTGTGCCACCGTTTGTTATTGGACCCGAACGTTGAGGGCCCGAATAGGACAGCATCCCTGACCTCCACCTGTTGGTTGCTAAAATGTTTTTCTCAGTTATAACAACCAGAAATGTGTCCAGATATGTTCTTTGAAGGGATACAGTGGCCCCAGTTGAGACATTCATGTAGGTGACACATGTTTTGTGATGCTTCACATGTTATCCTGTTAAGCACATGGGTTATATATAAAGAACAGAGCAGGATGGAGAGAGAGAGAGAGAGAGAGAGAGAGAGAGAGAGAGAGAGAGAGAGAGAGAGAGAGCGCCCTATGTAGAGACTCTGTTGAAATGTCCGGCATCAGACATCCCAGTATCGGTGAGGCTGCCATAAGAATGCATTTCCTCCCACATGAGGGCTCAAAACATGTCTTTTAAGAGGAACGTACTGGCTAGCATAGAGAGAAAAATAGGTAGAAAAGTCAATGTCAGAGATCCGAGGGACCTAAGGAGATGGTTGCAGAGATCTACTGTTGAAAAGTTATGTCAGAAGACAGCATATTCTAGAAGAAGAGAGCAGGTTTTGGAGTCAGACAGTCGCTTGGTTTTGAGTCTGGCTCCTTGCTTGCTTATGTGACTGTGGAAAATGCGTGATTGCCCCACGCTTTAGTGTAATCAACTGTACAGTAGTCTATCAAAAAGTTAGCATATGGATAAGTGAAGTTAAATATGATGATTATAGAAGATGATACTGTGTTGGGTACATAGTAGGTACTCAGGAAAAAAGATAAACA
Organism: Eospalax fontanierii; assembly: GCA_035773235.1. Classification (NCBI taxonomy): domain Eukaryota; kingdom Metazoa; phylum Chordata; class Mammalia; order Rodentia; family Spalacidae; genus Eospalax; species Eospalax fontanierii. The sequence goes on from CM069546.1 coordinate 13,898,393, forward strand.
TAGTCTCTGCTTTATAGGTTTTAATAAGCTAATACATGTATTGTCCCTAGCCAAAGCCTGGAATGTGGCAAATGATATTACTATCCTCTAACTGGGATGAAACCAGATTGTTAAGGCGTTTGAAACTGAGACCTTGCTTAAGTGGATGAGGAAGAAGAGGCAGTGGATGTTGAACAGCAATGTGACATGAGGAGAATGTGAGTCTGGAAAGAGACTATTGACAAGAGCTTGTAAGATGAACTGAGGGGAGACTGGAGTTAGGCGATTGGTTCAGGAAGTAACTATAACATACACCCTGTGATGACATGAGAGATGGATGAGACCTCTGGTCTCTGCCTTTGCAGAACTTTAGCATGAATAGGAACAGTAGAAAATAGGCTAAATTCTCATAGAAGGTTGACACAAAGAAGCCCAAGATTTAGTGCCCGAATTTCCCTTAGGTCTGCTACTTGATTTTTATCAGGCTCACATTCATTTCTTTAGGATTTTGAGAACAGTCGTGCTTTCCACACAGATGTGGCTTTCTGTCAGCTCATGAGATCAATATTGATCTTCAATTTGATAGGGTCTTGGCTCTCCAATGAAACAAGTCTCTGGGTGTTCCTGCGAGGGGTTTTCTAGATTAGGTTGAGGTGGGAAGACCCACTTTAACTGTGGATGGTATCATTCCACAAGCTGGGGTTCTGGACTGAATAAAAAGAGGAAGCAAACTGAGTCCCAGCGTTCCTGACTGAGGATGCAATGTGACCAGCTGCTTTCCTGCCGTGGTGGATTGTGCTCTCAAAATGTGAGCCAAAATAAACCCTTTCTTCCCTTAGTTGTTTATGCCAGGACATTGAATCACAGAAACAGGAGCAGTAACTAAAACAGCCCTGAACCCCTTTCTTACACTTGGGGAATGATAGCTCCTGCCTTCACTAGTTCAACCTTGGAGTGGACGCAGAGTATAAGCCGAACCTTTCATAGTACTCCATCCTTTTGGACACAGAGATTGGTTCAGGGATGGGTATGTGACCTTGGCCAGGCCAACACACTTCTTCCCTGAGATTCTATGCCTGGAATTCAGAGAGAAAAATCCTCATTTCCCCTTCTGATTATTAACTGGTAAGAATGTGAAGTTTTTGTTTGAAGTTGGAGGGAATGAAGTTGGCATAAATGATGAGCAGAGATGGGAACTAGAGGAATGGAAATGTGAGACGATCAGAGAAGACTGGACAGAGGGGGAGATAGTGGCGACGTCCACCAAGGTCCCCGTTCTCATGGTTTTCTGGGATCGCCTTCCTCCTGCCTCCAAAGCTGGTCCTTCTGTTTTCTAAGCTTCTCTTGTGCCATTCTCACAATTTCCCCTTTAACTTGGGCTGGTTCAATAACTGGAAAGTGACAAAGAAATGCGTGGCATGGGGCATTTGTAGAGACGATGCACAGGAGCCCTGGGAACACTGCTTTGCACCTGCTGTTGTTGGTTTGGTCATCCTGTAAACAGTGAGCATGTGCTGTGTGCTGGACATCTTGTTAGGAACTGAGGATATAGCACTCAGCTTGACAGACAAGATTCCTTCTCCATCGTTTTGTGTGTGTGTGTGTGTGTGTGTGTGTGTGTGTGTGTGGTATCAGGGTCTTACATAATTTGGTGGGTGTTCAGGTCATAATTCCTAGAGGAAATGATATTTAAGTTGGAGTGATTAAAAAAAGAACAATCCATGTGAGGAGGATGAGGAAGAGTGTCCTGAATGGTGAACCAATCTGGAGGAGACAGAGCAACAGGAAGGAGGGAGAGAGGAAGTGAGAGAGGAATCAAAGGTGTTTATTAAAGGCTGGGTGGACAGTGGAGAAACTGAAAGGAGAGGTGGAGGGAGGGAAGGAGCGATACTTAACGGATTGGATTGCAGTCTGGAGTGGCTGGGGTGAGGTTTGGGTGCATTCTGTATAGCTTCAGAACCGTGGGGACTCTGAGTTACAGCACCCTTGGACTATACTGAATACCCTCCAGCAACCTGCTAAGTAGCGGTCCCTTTCTGCTACAGTGTGTCTGTCTGGGCCATCTCATGGAGTCACTGTGGGGAAGGGAGGGAGGAGATAATAGGCATGTATTTATTTTTCATTTTGTATTGAGCTGGGTGTGGGTCAACTGCGTTTCAGGATCTGATTATTCCTTCCCAGAGGGTCCTGTGGTCAGATGCCAGCTGTGAGGATCTGTTACCATGGGTGACATTTTCATCCAATAGGAGAGCTGGGCGGCTTGTTTGCTAAGCGGCAGATGGAGCAGCTAATCGATACAGTCTGCGAGGTAGGCGTCCCCGCCCCCAGTGGCTCCACTACACAATGCAAGCTGGACCCCAGGGGCTTGTGGAACACACACCAGTGACAGGGCCTTTGATTGGAAAAGACCTTGCTCACTAGGGGTCCTGGTCCCAAACAATGCTCTGTTTTTCACTAAGGTGGCCTCCACAAGACCAGGATTTTCAGTGTCTGCCTCTGGCAACACTCCTGGGAAAAGCTACTGCAAAATCTCACAGAGCTGTGTGTGAATGATACCTTCTCCACCATTCCAGTAAAAGTCAGCCGGCTTATTATTATTTTTCAGTCGTCTGTATTCAAACAATATGCTGAGTGGATCCAGGTAGTGCCCTGCCCTCAAGGACCTTAGGATGCAATATTAGGAGCTTTGGGTCTGGTTATAGACTAGCTGCCAAACCATCCATCCTTCCATCCATTCAACTAATTTATTGAATAGCCTTGAAATGTGCCTTGACAGCACGCCAGCCATCTTACTGGGCATAAGAAAAGGTCACCATGTAACTGCTGCCCCTCGGTGCCACATGTAGCCCCATTTGTTTTCTACCAGAAGAGTAGCCGAGTAAACGGAATTCTTTGGCTGCACTCTCATTAAATGTTCCTGGAACTAGGCATGGGTTATTAGTGTCTCCACTTGTAGAGAGCTGAGATGTAATGGGAGACGGTGACTGCTGTCTTATCATCCAGATTAGACTTTGAATTTAGGCGATTGCTGGCCTATAGCTCAATACTGGCGATGTGGTATTTTAGTACATATGCATTTTAGGTTCACATGTAGACATGTACATTTTATTGGTAGGTGTGCTGAATAGTGTGGGTCTTTATTGATTACTTCAGATTGGATTGCGAGAAAAAAAATGCTTCTAATGCCCTCATTCCAGTGGATGAGGCACCACAAAATCTGTGTCCTTGTGTGTCCTAGGTTAGGGCCATCCATCAGATTGAATCTCGACATGCTCATCCTCAAGTAAAAATATTAAAGCTGTGTGCTGACCTTATAGTTATTTATTTATTGTATGCATGTATGCATTTGTGTGTGGATGCATGTGCACATGTGTGTGTGTGTGTGCATGTGAATGTGAGAGCAGAGGTCACTGTGGAATGTTGTTCCTCATGCGCTGTGTACCTCTTTTTGCTTTGAGATAGGATTTCTCACTGACTTGGAATTTGCCATGTTTCTAGACTCTCACTGACCAGTGAGAGACACAGGGATTTGTTTCTCTTTATATCCCAGAATGGGATTATAAGCATGTGCCACTCTAGCTGGCTTTTAATTTATTTTTATTTTAAAATATTTTATTATTTTTATTTTATGGGAGGGTCTTGCCTGCACGTGTCTAAGTGCACCAGTGTCCTGCAGTGCCTGCAGAGGTCAGAAGAGGGCATCAGAGCACTTGGAACTGGTGTTTCAGACAATTGTTAGCCACTGTGTGAGTGCTGAGAATTGAACCCTGGTCCTCTGCAAGACCAGTCAATGCTCTTAACCACAGAGCAATCTCTCTAGTCCCTCCAGCTGACTTTTAAAATGCGTATTCTGAGGTTGAACTCAGGTCTTTGCACCGCAAGACAAGCACTTTATCAACTGAGATATCCCGCTAGACCCTTATATGGTTTTCTATTAACCAAATGAAAATCAAATACAAATGGAATCTCTGGGCCCAATAGGACAGCAGTTGTGACGATCAGTATCTTCTTGTCTTTCATGGTGGTGGTGTAAGCTCCCAGAGCCAGTTGCATGGCCCTGGATTCAGTCTCTAGGACTAGAAAAATAAAAGAAGCCGAAAGTCAGTTGCTGTTCCCAGGCATTGTTTCTGCTGCTGGAGTCAGGGTTAGTGGATATGATGTTCTCGGACTTGGAGAGGATAGTTCTGTACAGTCTGGAAGTGATCTACATAGCCATATTTTATTTTGAATGACTGAGTTTATTGAGTATACAGCAAGCCAAAGTAAAAGAATAAATAACAACAGATAGAGACGACATCATCAAATAGGGCACAGAGAACATCCAGCAGAGTCCATCTGGGGAAGTTGAGGCAGTCAGTTGGAGTTCTGAGTTGAACTTTGTTCCGAGGGTGAGCTTCTCATGACTGAACTTCTCATGACTGAGCTGCTCAGGGCTGAGCTTCCAGCTTCTCTTCTCCATGACAGACACTTTTATTTTATGGGCTCAAGATAATAACGTCTCTGCTGGAAACAGTTCGCCTACTAGCTGTCCTCAAGGACACAGTACTTTTACTCTTCTTCCTCTTCTCACAGAGTTGGGGGTGGATAGACCGTTCCCAGACAAGGGGCCTTGGGGAAACACCTTGAGACAAACATGCTTAAGTCTGAAATGGTTGGATGACAAAACCCTGATTCCAGAGTCAGTTTCTCTGTGAGCTCAAGCAGAACATGATAACTTACCAATAGAATGTCCATGACAATAATTCACTGAGTAGATCAGGAACTTGGTCTTCACTGCCCTGGCTTTTGCAAGAAAAATATGAAGTAAAACCCAGGCAGGCTTCCATCATCTCCCTCTTTCCCTTTTCTTCCTCTTAGTTTTCTAACGCCTCCCATCAAGCCCCCCCCCCCCACCCCCAGCCCACATACATTGGTAATTTATTTCTCTAAGCCACCACACATATACACACCACTATTTTAATTAGCGAGAAGCAAACAGAAGTAAGAAGCCATAAGGCACAGCAAGGGAGCCTACCACTCACACACATTAATTATTCATCAAGGTAAATAAAATTAAATATTTTCTCAGCAATCCAGAGCAGGATCTGAAGTAATTACACTGTCAAATTCATCAAATATTCTCTCATCAAAATAAAAACCTTGATGTCACTTAATAATTTATAATACAAACACATAGAAATTGTAAAATATTATAAATAGAAAACTGCAGGGTAAGTGGAGATGAATTAGTTAGGGGTTATGTTCTAGAAAGAGGTTGTCATGAGCTATATAAATTTTTAATCAGAAATATTTTTGAGGCTTAATTTAAGGTATGGAACATGCCACGGGTTTTAGAATAGCAAGGGCCCAGCAGAACAATGGCAGGCCTGGAGATTTGTAAGCACGGCTTTCTGAGGGCTTGAGAGGATTGCAGGCCAGAAAGAGGCATGTCACCTTTGATGTCCCAGATCACCTATGACACTGGACATGCTGTCAACACAGGTAACATGCATTAATTACCCTCCAGGTAGTGACTGTGAATAGCAAATGGGAAAGGCCTGGCTCATTTCCACCCAGAGAGAATGGCAGGCTTCGCCACTGGACCTTGTAGACATACATGCTTCATACTCAGTGCTGGAAACCATGTGGATTCATCCAAGTTTGAAATAGTTTTGATCTGTTAAGTTTCCACATGGAAAATGTCTGAAGCAAATAAAGAAAGCCAGAGGTTTGTTTTCTTTCTTTTCATAGTTTTCCAAGCAGTGCTTTTACACATTTGGGTCCAATGCTGCCTTAGGAAGCTGCCTGTGGGACTTTGCCTGTCTAAGAAGAGTTGAGGATTACACAAGACTTTATTTCCCAGGGTCGAGTGGAAGAGAAGCATGTCATCTACCCACAATGCAAAGTATGCTTTTAAGACACTTGGGAAAGAAACAAGGCCAACTCGCATTTGGGGATGCTGGGAGGTCAGGTCCTGGTGGAGCCTTTGACCTCTTCTGGCTTAATACTTTGCAAAGGTGTCTTCTTTGCCTTTAGAAGGCATCTCAAGGGTCTTTAAGGATCTGGTTCTGGTCTATTCCTTAAGGTTCCTGTGTCTCCCTTTGCCTCTTGCTATCTCTGCTTGCACGCACAGTTCTCTTCCCAGCCCCTCCAGCTCCCAGGACATTTGTTCTCCCTTCGTTGCTGAGTGCAAGCTCTTCCATATCACTCAGAGCTCCCTCTAGACGTTTCCTCTTCCAGGAAGCCTTCTCTGACTAACAGGTACCGTCACACCATCCTGTGCCGTCCCCCATGGCGCGTGCAGTTCTCCTTTATAAACTCAGAGTGCTGATACTCAGAATGAACTACATGTAACATTGTACTTAACTCTTTGTCTTTGTGATACATAGACCTGCAGTGACAGCAGAGACTATAAGTCAGAAATCCTTTTGGCCCCACATTGTGGTCCTCTGTGACCTATAATCCTTCTCCTTCTCCAGCCGGTATCCATCTCCTTCCTTCATTCTCTGACTGCCTCTCCTGTCCTTCCTCGTTTTCCAGTTAGGCTGACCTCTCCTTGTTGCTGTCTTACTTCCACCAGACAGCAGCAAAATCCTTGGCCTTCACCCTCTTTAGATGTTTGCTCACATTTTATCCTCCAGTACAGCCTCCCTTTGAAAGATTCCAATGCACGCCCCCTCTGATACTCTGTATTCCTTTACCCACAATGTTAGAGTGTGTCGGCTCACCCAGTATGCATTTTCTGTGTTTCATACCTATCCTTCTCACAGGCAAGCTCTGTAACGGCAGGGATTCTATCTGGATTATTAGCTGCCACGTTAACTAGTGTGTAGAATGTGACCTGGTGCACCGTAGTAATCCATAAGAACGAGAGGAGCAACTCCTCCACTCAGGGGAAACCCTTTGATGGAAATGCTGCTGGAGCTTGGAGAAGACAATGTTGGGGCAGATGAGTGAGGGTGTGGAGAACACTGGGAGAGATGAACTGGCCTCCATACATTTCTCAGTGTGTGGCATCCAAGACCTCATCAGGTCTAAGTGAATATGGTTTCTTCTGAGGACTCAGCTTGGCAAGTACCATAGATGATTCTATGGAAGAGAATGTTTTGCTGGGGGAAAGGATACAAATGACAGACAGGTGGGCTTCAGTACCAGCGTCAACTCTAATTGGTTGGTAAGGCTAGAAAGGCTGTGTTAAGAAGAGCTCAGAGGCTGGCTTTAGGTCTAGTGGAAAAAATTATCTTGCAATATCTTGAGCTTCAAAAGGGGATGTGGCAGCATTTGTACCCTGACCCTTAAGCTTAGAGTTGGTACTGATTTTTTCTGTGGAAGTCAGGATAACAGTGAAAAATAATGAAGCCTCCCTTTGTCTGTGTGTTTTAAGATTCTGGGGAATGTTAATGGTTAAGGTATTTGGGAAAGACCTTAGAATCAGAGCCTTTAGGGACAGGATATATTTTTTGAGTGGGTTGATTTAGTTCCTTCCTCCACCTTCCAGAAGACCGAATGATCAAGATGATATTTATAACTTAGGGTCTCAGATAAAGGCAGCAGAACCCTTCTAGTCTTGCTTCTTTAGACGGGTCAGTCAGACTAATCGATCTCCTGCTGCTAAGATGATGTACAGCAAAATGACCCAAGACAGATGGTTGCGTCAAACCTTGGTCTGAAACTAAGCTTCTGACCCTAAAAGTCATGAGTTCAGCTCACTAATCTTGTGAGCTCACTATTCCATAAAATGCTGTCCCTTCTTCTCCCAGTGCTGCCAGCAACTCCATCTGCGTCAGCCAACCTGCAGGTTCAACTGCCGCTCCTCTGGGGCTTGCTTCTGTCCAGGAATTCTCACCCGTCTCTGTACTCCAAGGTCTTGACTGTACCAAGTGTCTCCTTAGTATATCTACTTTCTGCAGCTAACAACGTACACCTGATCTAGGCTTCTATATTTCCCGAATGATTTATGTCTGGAGTATTTTCATATGCCTTGGGTTTCTGAACCACAGGTATATTACATATGCAAGAAATAGAGCCTTGCTCTTCTCTACCACCGAGAGGTCAGGCTTGTTTCTTACTACATCCAAAACCCAGACTTTCTCTGATGGACAGAGCTTCTTGTAGACTTCACTGTTCCCCTAGGAAGAGACGTTGGCTGGTCTGGGAAGTAGGAAATGTTGGTTCTCTTCCTAATTCTGCCACAAACTATACATGTGATTATTTTAACAAGGATGCTGTTTAGATTGCAAGAAGCTGAAAGTACAATAAAAATTACCAAAATGCTAAGAGTGTATTAACTCACACAACAAGGAACCGGGGTTTTCAGCTTCCTGACGTCACTGTAGACGTGAGTTCTGACATCTTCCTGCTTAGGAAAGCTTAGGCTTCCTGTAGTAGTTACTTGCTACTGTAGAAATTTTAGTTTCCTTATACATACTTTGTGGTATTCCATGCAGAAAATGACTGTCCCCTTCTATGTGTTTCATTTCTTTCTTGCTTGTAACAGAAGAAAGTATGTCTGGAAAATTGTCCAGCAGGCTATCCTAATATTCTACTGATCAGGGTTCATCCCACATCTTTCAGCATTGTGATTAGCTTTGATGCGTCATGACTCATTCTGTCTGAAGCCTATTTTCTCAGATCATGGCTATAAGGTAAATGATTAACCAAATAAAAATTGGGCTTTGTCATCAAGGAAGAAGAGCACAGAATTAGTACAGAACCTACTTCAGTGACCTGAACCTAGTACATTCTCTCTCCGAACTATAGTTTTTCTATTCATAAACAAACATATTGGGCAGGAGGGGCATCTAACCAAGGGGTCATTTTCACAGAGGCTATGAACCTTGCACTATGAAGGAATGGAGTCCAAGTTTTCTCATAGGGCTTTGGGGTGGACAAAGTTATTGTCTGTGCTCTAGGATGCTACAAATTTAGATAATTAAAAACTGTATCATGGCAACTTCCTGACAAACAGACCCAATATGGGTTCTGACTCCCATAACAGTCCACATCTTGGACTTGATGTGTCCACAGTGAATGTAGGCTAGGTGAGGGATGTGCATGTGTGAAGCTTCATCAGCTTTTGGTTATATAACAAAAAGGGGCTTTAAAAGTGCCTTCAAGACTTATAAAGTGCTTTGTGCTTGGAGACTTTTTCCCATTGGCTCCCTCTTCCCCCAGGTACCGCACTCTACAGTCTCTGAATCCTCACACAATTTTCCTGGACTCAAGGCACTTGCTTGGCCAGTTTTAAATAAGCTAGTCCCAGGAATCTTAAGCCATAAATATAAAAATAATTTATCATTCTCATTATTAAAAATAATAGAAATGATTTTGGAGCAAGGAGTTACAAGGCCAAGTGGGTAGACCTTGTGGGACTGAGGATGAGGTCTTCACATCTTTCAGAGTACCATTGTTTTTAGTTATGCAGGCACTGACTGCAGACTATCTGGAAGTGAGACAGGTTTATCTGAGGAAAGTGCCAGGGCTCTTTATTGGGCCAGAGAGACACATGCACAGCCAAGGCTTGCACAGGCACTTGAAGAAGGTTGGGTAGGGATCTGTAAAAATTGATACCATTGATGTCATCCTGTCTTCCCTGTCTTCTGGGATTCTTGAGCACCAGTCTCTCTGACCCTGCCACATTCCCTGCAAAGATTTTTATGAGCTGTTTGTAGCTTGTCACTTGGTTATGACTGAGCAAAGAGGTCATAAATGGTGTGGGGTTTCTTGACCAGCTTTTGATTTGGATAGTACGCTGGGATGCTGAAGCCATACTCCCATCCTTGATAGACACAGACCTACCACGCATTCTAGAGAAAAGATGGCTAACAAAAGGAATGGCTCCAGATCTCAGAGTACAAGTCATATTGGTCACCTCAGGGAAGTAAGGCCTGTGAGGCTCTGGGGATGGGTTTATGTTCTTAGAGATACTTTTAGAAACATGTTTTTGGGAGCACAATATCTCCCAAATGTGTCAAAGGCAGAGCCAAATCATTAAAGTGGACATAGCATACCACACAACTATTGCAAACTATTTTGACATTTGGCTGTGTTAAAATGACTGAAAGAATCTCTTAAGGAATATAAAAGTAGTCCTTTTTAACTCTTTGGTATCTATCCCTTTCTGCAAACCTTTACTCATTAAATCAAAGATAGAAAAAGTCACATAAAATAGCTATTAAATTTGATCAGTTATTAGGCAACACCCTTATTACCACGATCAGGACCAAGAGATAAAACTGCCAGTCACCCCAAGAGGCTCTTCCTCATCTAACCTTACCCTTCCTCGCTGAAAGCAACCACTCTGCTGGACTTCCTAGTAGCCACTTCCTTGAGTCCACTCTGGTTTTAATATAAAAGTCTGTGTCCCTAGATACGCTAGATTTGTCTTTTTCACTAGAAAATTGACGTGTGTGTCGGGGGGTGGGAAGCAGCTCAGTGGATAAAGCACTTGCACCATCACAAGGACCAGAGTTCACATCGAAGGCATCCACATAAAAATGAAGTGGGTGTAGAGCTTGCATGTAACTACAGAGGCAGAGACAGGGGATCCCTGGGTCAAGCTGACCTGCCAGACCAGCTGAATCAGCCAGCCTCAGGAAGTAGAGTAGAGAGCAATCAAGAAAGACACCCAATATCAACTGATGGTTTCCACACACATGTATACACTTGTGCATGCACACCAGCTCACATACCCACACACATGTAAGCAGGAATACATGCAGTCATGCAAACCACACATACAACCAAAGAATGGATATGTCTTTTAAGCATCCTTTAATAGATTCCTTGTGCAACCTTTCTTCTTACAAATTGTCATTTGATCAACAGTTTTTTTTCTAATTTATTCAATTATTATTTTTGTTTTATGTGTATGAATGTACTGCCTGCGTGTATACAAGTGCACCTGTGTCAGGCAATGCTTGCTGAGGTCAGAAGAGGGCATCAAATCCCTTGGAGCGGAGTTGCAGATAGTTGTTAGCTACCATGTGGGTGCTGGGAATAGAACCTGGCTCTTCTTCAAGAGCAGCCAGCTAGTCCTAACCACTGAGCCATCTCTCTAGGCCCTGACTTACAGTTTTCTTGTAATATGGGAATCAGTCATTGCACGCTCACTGAACTCATGCAGTACACTAAATCTGGCCTCTGTATTTTTGGGAAATTGAGAGCTATGTTGAAAGATGTGATTAGGGTCAGGTTAATGCACTGATGAGGTACACCTGTATTCTTTCACTAAAAGGTATGTAATGTCTGATTTTACTTGAAGTTTTTTTTTTTTTTTTGCTGATAACACAATGCTAAGTGCCTGGGTTTGTTATTAACTGGGCATTGCTACATGGTGCTATTTAGTTCTTTCATTTTCTTTTTCTTTATTAGCTGAGAAACTCATAAAAAACTCTTTTCATTCATCTATTGGTAGAACTCATAAGATGTGGGATATGTGCTTGGTTGTCTTTCTTTACTTGATAGCTTTTCAAAACAATAAATGGATTCCTATTATGCGATAAAGGTAACCAATTAATAAATTGGAAACTTCAAGGACTTGAACATAAATCAAAAGGGTTTTAGACTACACTTAGAATGTATATTTAGATAATCTTAATGTTCAGGATACAGGGCCAACACTTAGTTTGTGAATCTGGTTTCCTAATCACCCAGAAAGGAAGACACTTTAGCCAGACTCTTTATGTAACCCTCAAAGAAAGACCTTGAGTTTCATTTTGTACCTTTCTGGTTTGGGTTTTAGTGGCGGATTAGAACTAAGATGACCATGCGCATGAGGGGTTCTAATTGGAGAGCACTGCAAATGGATGCTTCTTCTGTCCACATCTTTGTTGACACAAGACGGTGGCCACCAAGAGTCCATTTATGATACCTTCCTATTCCTGATTCCATGGACACCCAACCCCTTTGTGTTCTTCATATTTAAGGTTCCCTATGCCCCTTTTGTAGTTAAACAAGTGTTTTACTTTTGCTCAATGGTTCTGTTCTCTACTACAAAAGAGCAAATTGGCATCTTGCTGTCAAAATTAAATATTCTATCATTTTCCAAGGAAATGTGAACTCTGGAAATATTTTCCTCACTGCCTTGCTTTTTTCACATGGATTCTGTCAGATTTTAGGATGACCCAGAACTAAAAGACACTTTAATAAAAGCTCCTCCCCCCACCCCCACACACAAAGGACAGTGTCACAATCAAGAGAACTGAAGGGAAGCTTGTTGTTTTCATTTGAGCCGACTCACACATGGCCCTGACCAGGCCACAGACTGTTCTCCGTCAACTAGCAATGAGGTTCTACTGGTAGAAACCAGGGACTGCTCCTTCACTGTTGCGGCTTCCTAACAAGCAGGCCATTAAGTGAGGGGAATAAGGCTGTGACCAGATTGCCTGGCTGGCTTAAAAAAAAAAAGGAAATCACTGCCTAACTAAATCTTTCTACTTAGAATCAAATCCAATGCCCTTTTGATTATTGAGACTGTAAATAAGCATTATATGTCAAAGATGATTTAGCATTCTTGCCCCATGTCTTTGTAGGTACCAGGTGACCATTTATATTTTACATTTTTGCTCTTTCTTTAGACATACCTATGCTTAGGTTTCAAAATTCCTCACCACAATACATCCAGTGTTTTCTGTTATCTAGGAAAAATGGTTTGTGGAATTTCCAAGCCCCAGTTTCCTTCACATGGAGAATAAAAATTAATGAAAACTTGTAATAAATGCTGATTTTCTATACTCCACTAAGCAAAGCCTAAATTGAATGACTTCACTTAAAGCTTTGCTGGTGGAGACTTAATTAATTAAAAACACCAGGGTTAAACAGTTGGCCATCCATCTTTAAGCACAAGTGAGGGACACGGTCCATATGACATTCTACAGAGGATGAAAAATGAGGAATTGCATGGACCCTAGATGTTCCTGATCTGGCGGGGCACCCTAGAGACTTTTAAAAGTATTTGCCATTTTCTTGGGACATATGGACTACACCATTGTCTTACTCAATCTGAGAAATCGGGTTCCCATGTGTTGCGTTTGTTTATTTCCTTGTGTGAGGCCTGTGGCTGGGGCCCTGTGTGTTTGTTGCAGTTGGAATCAGCTTTTGTTCAAGTTTAAGATGAAGTAAGACAAAACCATAAACATGCTACAAACACCAGAATATAAAGGGGATTATTGGTGTCATAATCAGAGACCTAGGAGGTCGTTAGTCTAGTTGTCCCCCCACCCTCCCGACCGAATGCCTCTCTGTAACTCAGGAACAAAAGAAACCTAAAAAACTTTTCAGACAGTCCTGGAGTTTATTTTAATGGGAGTTCTCTTAAGCCTGTGCATGGTTGGAGGATATTTAATGGACAAATGGAAAATGTCTCTCAGTGGGTCTCAGGGAGGTATCAAAATAAAATGGTCTGGGGAAATCAAAGTAAGTGAGTATCATGTAATACAAGCCTGTAAGCTGTGTGAGAAAATCTGCCTACCCGTGTGCACATCACCCTCATTATGTTAAAGTCCAGGCCCATCTCCATTGCTCTGAAGACTGGCATCTACAGGGAACTGGTTTCTCAAGAAATGAAACACTGTCTTTTTATTAGTGGAAGTATTTAGCCAAAAATTCAAAAGCCATTGTCTGAGATAGGATACAAAATTGTTTACAGCTGTGGTCAATGTTTGAAGAAGCTCAGCTTTATCATCTTCTCCATCTCTGAGAAGATGTGTGTTAGAATGAGAGCTGCTGCCAGATAGTTCTTTCTTCTGAACTGAAGCATCCCCTCCTAGAGAGGGGAGGGAGGGTGATAACCCTCAGAAAACTAAGGAATCTTCTGAGGTTCAAGAAGCTCAGAAAAGTTACAAGATTCACTAGGGTCCTCCCCAGTGTTCTATAAGAAGTTAATAATTGCTGGGGAAGAGAGAACCTTAGTAGGTGCCTAGTCTGGGTAGTAGACACAGAAAAAGTAGAAAAAGTGAGTAGACAGTAGAAAAAGTCATAGGGCAAAGACATGCAAATTTAAAGGGAATTAAGCTTTCAAAGAATACCAAGCTCCCTTTTAGGTAAAGTGTATACAGTGGAATAACAATGAATTGTTTTTGGAAACCAGGATAAAACAGAGACTAGAAGCAAACGTCCTACACTGGGACCTTCTTTCTTTCCTTGTCATACCTAATCTACCAGCAGAGGTGGTTGTTACTACCTAAATATGTGTGTGCGTGTGTGTATAATCCAGCTACTTTATATCTATTATGCCATGCATGCTGTCTTTTATTTCTTGGTCTGAGGCATTCCTCCCTATTATCCTGGTACCTCTTGACTCTGAAACAGGGTGCATCCATCTTGTGATCCCTGTTCAATGCCAACCAACTGTTTGACACAACTTCTGAAGTCTGAGAGATGGGCAGATTCAGCCCAGGAGTCAGACAGCCTTTCAGCTTTGGAAAGCTGATATCCTGTAGGAAAGCAGAAGCACATCTCTGTGGTGTCTTTGGGGACTGGGTCAAGAAAAGAATGTTTCCTATTAAGGTAGAAATTGAGGGTAGATCTTACCTAGAGGGCCTTAAAAATGGAGAGGGGGCTGGGGAGATGGCCCAATGGGTAAAGTGCCTACTATGCATGTTTGAAGACCCGAGTTCAAATCCCAGACCCCACAGAAATGAGGGAAGTAGGCAATAAGGTATGTCTATAATCCCAGTGCTCCTACTGTGAGATAGGAGGCAGAGATAGCAGTATCCTCAGACTCTCACAAGTCAGCTAGCCTGCTGTATGCAGCAGTGAAAAGCAAAAGAAATACTGTGACTTAAACAGGCAAGGGAGAAGGTGAGGACCAACACCAGAAGTTGTGTTATGACCTCTGCATGTGCGTTGTGGTACACGTGCATCCATACCCAAACAGAGCATATTTACACACACACACACACACACACACACACACACACACACACACACACACACAGGAGAAAAGGAGAAGAAACTAAGTGCCCCCAACAAGAGTGGGCAGCAGTTAAGTAGTTACACATGTGTGGGAACTGGGCGCTGGAAGGTCGCCGTCTAGTTATCCCATGTTGTAAAGTTTTGAGTGCACCATGTGGATTTCCCATTTTTGTCAAGAATTTGTTCTATCCCCTGAGACATTTCTCAGAGATATGGATAGCTCTCTCTCAGTCTCTTGAGGTGGTGTGTGTGTGTGTGTGTGTACTTGACTGACACTGATGTGGACACCTCTTATCAAGTTTCTGTGCTGACACTGGATGCTGAGGAGAATGGGGCTTCGATGAGGGGGTGCACCTCTTGCTGGCTGCACCTACAGGTTCTGCTGTGCTCTCCACACCACAGCTTGCTACTTGCTGGGCAAGATCAGCTGGGAGATCTTTTGATGGGAGGATGTGGCACAGATAATGCTGCATCTCCAAGGAGCAGCATGGTCAAGGTGGCTGATGTTGTGGATGAATAGCTAAACCAGAATTCCCCTGATAGCAGGAGAAAGATCCATTTGAAAATGACAGCTATCGGAGATCAAAGCATCCTTCGGGAATGCTCTGTCATGGAGCTACACCTAAACCCAAAGGTGTAATCCCCTTTTGAAAAGGCCAGTTTGAACGTGCCCGAAATCTACATGATCACACACTTTCCCAAGAGATTATATGTATGTACCTAGATTTCGTTTTATCTCCATTTATCTTTGTTTGAGATGAACTTTCCTAAATGCTCATTCTCATATTGCTCCAGTTGCTACCTTCAGCATTCTCATGTAGAACATCATGGAGTTCTGTGTCTTCTCTGCACACCACAGCTAAAATTCATGAGTTGTTGAGAGGGCACAAGTTGAGTGTTTCCTCCATCTCTTCCTAACGGAACCATCTCCAAAACACTCCCCACAGTGTCTTGCTCTGTGATAAGCCAACTGCCCTATAGTCTCAACTTGCCTTTCTTGCAGAAAGTGAAACCTGCCTGTGCTCTGGTGTCCTTGTTTCCCCCCTGGCATGTTCAGTGCCTCAGGACAAGGAGGACTGAAATGACCACATCCCCTGCTTGTTTGCACATCATTTCCTTCTCTTCTTCCAATGGGTTCTTTGTCTTCAAAACGCCTTCCCTGCTCTTCTCTCCTCACTGCCAATGTTTAATATTCTCCTTCCCCTTTCATACACTGAAGAACTTAGTTTTGGGGGTGGGGAGGTCAGAATTTTCTTTTTATTTCCACCATCATCCTTATAATTTTATCAGTGAGGTGGATAGACTGTCCTATACCTGGCTTCTCAGAGTCTTGATATCACATGACACCTCTTTTATTTATTTATTTCTAAAAATATTCATTATTTTTATTTTGCAGGTATGAGTATATTCCTGCATGTATGTAAGTGTACCTGTGTCATACAGTGCAAGCTGAGGTCAGAAGAGGGTGTTGGATCTCCTGAAACCAGAGTTACAGATGGTTGTTAGCTGTCATGTGAGTGCTGGGACTCAAACCCAGGTCCTTCACAAGAACAGTCAGTGCTCTTAAGCTCCGAGCCATCTTTCCAGCTCCCACCTCTTTTATTTTTAAATCTATCCCACCCTAACCACACTCTGGTAGCCATTTTCCAAATTTATCAGAGCCCAAATTTGTACTATTTTTGAAATCCTGGCAGCCAAAAATCTTACGTTTAGACTCATTCTTTTTATCTTTTTGTTTGCGTGAATGCGTGCATGTGTGCATGTGTACATGTGTGTGTGTGTCTTTATTTGTTCCTGTGTTTGGGTGTATGTGTATACATGCATGTGTGCACAACATATGGAGATCAGAGGACAACCTCAGGTGTGGTCTCAGATGCCTTATACCCTCTGTTTGTGACGGGTGTGTCATTGGCCTGTAACTATGACACATAGGCTTGGCTAACTGGCTGGCAGCCTGTTTTGCCTCCCTTCTCCCCATCACTGGAGTCATAGATACACATCACCATGTCCAGCTTTTTACATGGGTTCTAGGCATCTGAAGTCAGACCTTCCAGCCTGTGAGGAAAGCACTTGACCCACTGAGCCACCTCCAAGCCCTCCCTTTTCTATAGAACTTCCACAGCCACATTTTTTGGTTTGAGAATCCAGTACCTCTATGCCATTCCTTTTCATCATCCGTCAACTCCTTCTTCCTTCTTCCTCTTTGTATTCATTACTTTTCTGTTGCTGTGATAAAACACCATGACCAAGGCAACTTATAGAAGGAAGAGTTATTGCCCTTATGGTTCTAGAGGGTTAAGTGTCCACAATGGCAGGAAGCAGACATGGCAGAAAGTTGGGAGCTCACTTCTTCAAACAGGCACAGGAAGCAGACAGACTGTGAGTGAGCAAGCTGTATAGTCTCAAAGCCTACCTCCTGTGATGTGCTTCCTCCAGTATGGCCGTACTTCCTGAAGGTTCCGTGACACTCCCCAAACAGTGCTGCTAATTGATTAAGGGTTCAAATACTTAGAACATATGGGGGATGGTCTCAGTCAAACCATCACAGCTTTTGTCTAGTTTATGTTCTATGGCGATTATGATGATGACTCCTTTGATAGTACCCAGCTTTGCTTCTTAATTCATTCTCTCTGAAGAGATAAGACACTCACCTGATTTGGAAATTTGGGGAAGAGTATACTGGACATGGTCAGACCTACTCCTTCCTGTTCTCAGTAAGTGACCTGCCCACAGGTAGCACATTCGTTTGTAACCTCTTCGAAGGTAGGCTGTAGCCTGGCCTAGTGCTGCACTTTATGTGGGTGAAAATGTTAATTATGGGTTAAGTTTAAGAACTACATTTACATACATATAAAAAGTAAATCTGTTAATATACCAGTGTAGTAAGGCTTATAAATAAGCTTCTTCTAAAAAGAAAAACTAGAGAAGGAACCATTAAGCTTAATGTAAAGCAGCTGATTCTAAAGTTATAGCACATCATAAAAAGAGTGACATGTCAGTGTTCCAAGCCTTCTGCCCTCGCCCAGAAACACAAGACAATGTACTTAAAACTATTACTCCTACTTCTCGTCCTCCTTCCAATCACTCATTAATTTCAATAAAGACGTGTCCTAGGTAGATGATAAATATTACAAGCTACTAATTGCTTTTTAAAAAATCTGTGATACGCTGGGTACTATGTTAAGCAATTTACTATGTGAATATCTTAGATCATCTTGCAATAATTCCATAAGGTGGATGCTATTTCTTTTGCCCCCCGACCCCTTTTGTGGTACTAGGGATTGAACCTAGGGCCTTATATATGCTGGGAAATACTCTACTACTGAGATATATCTCCATCCCCCTTCCTTTGGGTATTATTTCTTGGGGAGTGTTCACATTTTTTGTGTGTGTGTGGCAAGATTTCTCACAGGACTGAAACTCACCAAATAGGCTAGGTTATCTGGCCTGCAGGCCCTAGTCTATACTTCACTAGTACTGTGATGCAAAACTAGGACCATTCTGACTTTTCAGAGCCTGGTTTATGATCAAGGTGTTTGAGTTTGTAAAAGATGAGAGTCTTTTATACATTTGTTTTAAGAAAAGGGCAATCAGACATCTTCTATGTCCTCTAGGCTATAGTACAGTTGAGAGGACAAAGTAAGTTGAGCTACTAAAGGAAGGAGCTCATTTTGGTCTTAATCTCAAGTCGCTGATCTTCCTTCTCTACTTACTTGCATACTTTAAAGGCAGAGATTATAATATTTCCAGTTATTTAATCAGAATGTTTTCAGCATAAGTAACAGAATAACTATTGGAAAGTAGTTTAAACATGACAATTCCACATACCAGCTAAGGGTAGCTGGTACTTAAATTGGTTGGCCATTAAGGTCAGACCTCTGGATCAGCCTCCCTGTGACTTAATCATTCTAAAGGGTGGGGCTTCATAGTGCTGAGTTCCAGGAGGACTTGACTGAGGAGATCATTGCCAAAGACTTTACATGCGGCTGGGCACAGACAGAGTTTAGTTGAATGGATTAAGAAACAAAGTCTTTTTGTTGTCTTCAACTCATCTCACCTTCAAGGACAGGCACTACCTTAGGGTGAAAGGATGGGAGAAAATATTCCAAGCAAATGGCTCTAAGAAGCAAGCAGGTATTGCAATTCTAATATCTGAAAAAATAGACTTAAAATGAAAGCTAATCAGCTAAGAGGTAAAGAGGGTTACTTCATTCTCATCAAAGGAACAATTGATTAAGAAGATATTATAACCATAAACATATATGCACCAAACAGTAAAAACAGTACTCTAGGACTATAAAAACACAGATTAACCCCAATTCAGCAATAGTGGGTGACTTCAGTACCCCACTATCTTCAATAGACAGATCATCTGGCCAGAGAATAACCAGAGAGACGTCTGGTTAAATGACATCGTACATGAAATGGACCTAACAGATGGGCGGAATACAGGCACCCAAGAATACATTTTCTACTCAACCCATGCAAATTTTTCTAAAATTGACTACAGTCTGGGACACAAAACAAATCTCAACAAATACAAAAAATTGAAATAGTTCCATGCATTCTATCAGACCATGGTGCAATAAAGCTTGTAATCAACAGTAAAAAAAGCTCTAGTAACTACATGAACTCATGGAACTTAAACAACACATTGCTGAATGATGAATGGGTCAAAGAAGAAACTAAGAAAGAAATAAAAATATTTCTGAAACCAAATGAAAATGAGAATAGAACACAACAAAACCTCCAGGACACTTTAAAGTAATCCTAAGAGGGAAGTTTATAGCTCTTAGTGCCTACATCAAAAACTCAGAAAGAACACATGCAAATGACTTAACTGTACAACTCAAGACTCTGAAAAGGTAAGAACAAACCAACTCCAAACCTAGTAGATGAGAAGAAACAACAAAAATCAGAGCAGAGACTAATGAAATAGAAACAAAGAAAATACAAAAAAATGAGTGAATCCAAGAGCTGGTTCTTTGAAATGTTAAATAAGACAGACAGACTCTTATCCCAGTTAATCAAAAGAGACAAAGAGCAAATCCAAATTAACAAAATCAGAGACAAAAGGGGAAATATCATAATAGACACCAAAACTATCCACAATATTGTAGCAGAATATGTTAAAACCTATACTCCATTAAATTCAAAAATCTAAAAGAAATGATGAATTTCTAAGGTCATGGATAACCCCAAAGTTAAACTGAGAAGAGATCAAAAGTTTAACCAGGTCTATAACAAATAAGAAAATTGAAATGGTAATGCAAAACCTGACTGAGAAAAACCCAGGCCTACATGGATTCACACAAGAATTCTACCCCGATATTCAAAGAAGATCTACAACCACTACTGCTTAAATTATTCAAAAATATAGAAACAGAGGGAGAAGTTCCAAACTCCTTCTAGGAAGCCAGTATCCCCCTAATACCAAAACCAGGTAAAAATAAACCTTGATTTTTAACCTGAAACTTCCTTTCAAAAATACTAACTGACCTCCAAGTCAGAAACTCAGAGTCCTGGGGGTACCAAACATGGGTTCAGGTTCCATATAGATTGCTTGGGAATGCTCAAGGGCTGCAGAACAATCCTAAGGGGTAAATAAAGGGTGAAGCCAGTATAAAGGCCAAACAGAGGCTGATCAGAGCCACTCTCAGGACCTGGGGAGTCAGGCTGCACAAACAAGTGGTGTTTAGGAAGGAAGATATAATTGTGACTTTGCCCGTGTTAGGAATCCTTCAACCAAGATTCCCTTCAGCATCTGGGGAAAGGAATTAAACTAGTTTGTTCACAAAGAGAACAAAAAAACTGAATGTGGAAAGGACAACTTTTCCATCTCCAAACTGTCCTCAGAGGCAGGGTTAGAAGGAGTGACTGAATTATGTTGTTAAATTGTTCAGGATCATAACAGAAATTATCCACAGTTGAGACATACTACTTAAAATGGTTATTTGACTACCTCACACGTGCACATACTGTACTTTGATCATATCCACCCCCAGTTCCCCTCACCCTCCTGTTACCTCTTCCCGACATGACACCTATTTTCATGTCATTTTTAAAGTAGCCACTGAAGGGGATGGAGAGATGGCTCAGCAGTCAGGAGCACTGGCTGCTCTTGCAGAGGACCTGGGCTTGAATATCGGCACCTACATGGCAGCTAACAACCATCCATAACTCCATTTCCAGGGGAATCCAGCTCTCTCTTCTGACTTCCACGGGCACTGTATGACATGGGTGTACTTACATACATTCAGGCATTACACTCATACACATAAAATAAAATTAATGAAATATTTAAAATAACCGCTGAGCATGAATAGGGTTGCTTGCATAAACCTGGATGTGAGGTTATCTACTGGCTATGGGCAGTTTATCTGTGGCTACACGTCCGAATGAAACTGATTCTTCCTCCTTCACCAGCCACTAACTGCCAATAGCTCGTGGGCTAGGGATGGGGCTTCTTGTGCCTCTTCCCTATTTATGTTGGCCTGTGGCTGGCTTAATCTTGTGCAGGCAACCACAGCTACCATGAGTTCATGAGTGCAAAGGGCCTGTCACACGCTGAACCCAGTGTTCCACAGCACCCCTCCCCGTCTGTGGCTCTTACATTCTTTCTGTTCCCTCTCCCTCCGTATTTTCTGCACCTTAGAGGGTGTGATATAGATGTGAAGTTTAAGGCTAAGCCATTTAATTCTTAGCACTTTGATTAGTTCTGTGTCTCTGCATTAACTGCTGCCTACTGCAAAAAGAAGCTTCCCTAACCAAGACTGAGAGAATCACTAATCTATGAGAATAGACATTTCAAAGGCAGTTTGACAACATGAGACATATTACTCTTAATGGCAAATATTTCGAGAACAAAAGTCTATGGCATTCTGTAGCACTAAAGCTTTAGTCTGCTTTGTTTTTGATAGTCTTGATGGAGTAAGAGAAAGGTTCACCCATGAGTCCTGTAATTTTACCACACAGCTTCTGGTATTTCCCCAAGTTAACTGCTCTGCGTTTCTTCTCCCTGGAATAAAGTGTTACTTACCACTGTGAACATCTTTCACCAGGTTCATGAACAATGAGGCAAAACTGAGTAATAAACAGAATGCTGTCAAATATATATCTTCCCATAATAGATCCTATACCTTAAAATGCCTACAGGGAATCACTTTTTAAAGTCTATAACATGCAGTAGTTTTGATATGAGTGGTTGAGCCATGCAGAAATGATTAAAAAAAAAAGAGTAATAAATTCAGATTTTACACCAGGCACCAAGCATTAAGCCAAAATGAAACTACCATACTCAAATCTTCTACAGCTCAAATCTTCTAAGCTAATTAGACCTACATTTCCAAATGGCACGAACATCATGTGATGCAGCAATTGTTATAATAACTATATTCTCACTGAGTGTCGGGTGGTGATTTACTCTAGCAGAGCCTGCCAGGGCTAATGGACGCTTGAGGAGGAAATCTCTGGGGGCCTTGGAACAAAAAAGGGGAGTTTATCCCCTGTGGACCTCTCCTTACTAGCCTCTCAGAGACTGATTCTTGAACAGGCAGAAGTACAGCCCAGGGGTCAGTGATGTGCCTTTGAATTTTAATTACCATTGAAACATAGAGCTTGACATCACCATAGTGTTCTCTGCAGATCTGAGGATAAGTGATAGTTTCTATACCTCTTGGGGATGCTGGATCAAATAGGATTTTATTAAGTTCTTGCTGCATGTATAGTACATAGCAAGCATTCACTAAATAGAAGCCTTCCTTTTTAAAAAAAGTGTGCCCTCTATGGGTTGAAATTTATTGTTGGCCCTAACTTGACGTTTGGCTCCATTTTAGCTAAGACTGGGTAGTTAATGATTTTCATGCTCTGAATTTCCCTAGAAATTTATGTAAACAAAGGCTATCCAGTGTCTCTGTTTATGTTGGCAGATGTTCCACTTGTATAAATATGCTTACTACACACCTGAGGAATTCGGGTTTGACTGGGGCCTGGGGAGATGCTTGTCTGAATTCTCCATCCCTCCTTCCTAAAAAGAGCGTGCTGTGCCAGTGGGAAGATGTTTACTTCACCTGCAAACAGGATGGCAGAGGGCAGAGCCTGTTCCATGAGCAGGCATGCTGAAGCCCAAGTGAGTGAGTGGAGGGAATTCTTTGCAAACAGACTTGAGTGTAGACCTTCTTCCTGGGTGACCAGTTTGCCGTGGAATGACTCCAGCAACAGTATTGATCTTATTGGCACCCTCTGAACCCTCTGAATTCTTTTCAAATTCCTTGTTGAAATCTTAAAATGAAACTCAGACAGATGATGGTACTTCTGTGTCAGAATTTGGACAAAGTCTTTATAGATATAATTTAATAAAATTTATGTTTATTTTATGTGTATAAGTATATCGTCTGCATGTGTGTAACTGTATTCATGTCTTGTAATGCCTGAGAAGGTTGAAGACAGGTGTCAGATCCCCTGAACTGGAGTTATGGACAGTTGTTGGCAGCCATGTGGGTACTGGGAACTGAACTCTGGTTCTCTCTAAGAGCAGTCACTGCTCTTAACCATTGAACCATCTCTCCAGTCTCTATAGGCAAAGTTTTTTTAAAAAGTGTTTAGTATTGATTTGTTCTAGTTCTTTATTTTATGTATGTGTTTTGCCTGCATGTGTTTAAGTGAACTTGTGCGTTCAGTGCTCATGAAGGCCAGAAGAACATGTTGGATCCCCTGGAACCTGAGTTATGAATGGTTGTTAGCAGCCATGTGGGTGCTAGGAACCAAACCCAGGTCCTCTGCAAGAGCAGCAAGTGCTCTTAAGTGGTGAACTATCTCTCCAGCCTCTATTTCCTTTTTTGGGGGGAGGGATTAGCTAGACTGGAACTCAATATGTAGACCAGGCTGACCTATATCTCTTCAGAGATCTGCCTGCTTCTGCCTCCCAAGTGCTGGGATTAAAGTCATGCACCACATGTCCTGTGGTATAATGGTTTTTAAACCTCTCAACAACCCTGTAACAAGGGCATTACTTCTTCCACCCCTGACCTTTTTGACAAAGAAGCAGATCTGGTGTGGTTATGTGACACCTCTATTAGGTTACCTGTTTAATAGAAGGCTGGAACCTAGCCACACTTTGCTTGACTCAGAAACCATGATCTTACCACTGTTCACAAGGTTCCTCCAATGAGGATGCATTCGCTCTATGGGACTGCCTTGCCTTGCCATCCTAGATGCTCCTGGGTATGCAGTACATGACTTCATGCTTTTTGGCTACCAGTCAAGGAATAAATCAGTCCTCCCACTTGATTGATCCTCTGCCTCCGCTCAGTGTTACGTGAGATAGAGTTTGGTATAATAAAGAGCCAGAGATGTGGCCCTTGGTTTCAAGAAGGAGCTCATGTAAACCAGTCACCGAACAGCACACCTCTCTGTGTAGTTGAAGGCTAGTGTGGCAGCCTCTGGTGGTCCGTAGAGCCTGTTTCTTGCACCTACACCTTATATCTCTGCTTAGGACTCCTTCCTCGTGACTCTGTATGGTCTTAGAATCCTCCACAACAATTGTTTTTTGTCACCTTTTCTCCTATCAGGTCTGTTGTGCTTCAGAGGAATGGGTGTTAGGGAGGCCTACGTGGGCGGTGAAGTCTTTCTAGGACTGATGGGTTCAAACTCAACTTTAAAGGAGAGAGAGGGAACGTTTAGGTGTGTAGTAGCAGAAAGGAGGTTATTCCGGCAGGAAGCAGTGACTGAGTTAAACCCCTGAGGTTGAAAGTGAGGGAACAGCCTCCTGGGAGCAGGGAGGAGGAGTTACTTCCTTAGGATGGATGCTCTTGGGGGAGGAAGAGACTTTTTTTGACTTGCTTTTGACCTATTTTTGAACAACATAGCCCATCTCAGGGATAATAGGAAAGTGAGGATATTAGCTCCTATTTATTGAGGTTATTGTGTCAGTCACACTGCTGTCACATATATGGATTAGCTCATTCCTAGAGTAACTGTGAAAGACATTCTTCATATTCCCATTTATAGAAGAGAATAAATAAAACCTGGAGGCAGGCTAAACAGCTAGTGGAGAAGGTTCCAAAACTCAAACCCATCTTAGAGACTACCACAAAATAGCTGATCCTATGGATTGCCTTCCCAGTGTGATGCCTCTCTTTGTGTGGGCACACACAACTGTACTGATAGACTCACAGTGCATATATGCGTTCACATATGATGAACTGTATGCACTTAAGTCACATAGATGCATCACACATGCACAGTCTATCAACATGTATGTATTCAACTCATAAAACAGGTATACATACACATACATGTGCTATGACTGGTCACATGATTTTTAGATCCCAGGACTAAGTTTATGACCCAGAAGCTTATGACAGGCTGGCAGGGCTTTCTCCCAGCCTTAGAACCTTGAACTAAGATGTGCCGAGGGGCTAGAGGTTGGCTCAGCTGGCATCCTGCTTGCTGCACAAGTATGAGGACCTGAGTTTGATTCCCAGTGCCCACATAAAAGCAAAGCACTCTGCCATGTGCCTGGAGTCTGTCTCAGTGCTCATAAGGCAGAGAGAGGAAACTTCATGGAACTTGCTGGCAAGCCAATCTAGCTAAATCCATGTGCTCCAGGTTCAGTGACACAGGGTGGAGAGTGATAGAAGATAATGCCCAAAGCTGGTCCCTGGCCTACACAGACATGCATGCCACCTGCACATACTTGTGCATGCACTCCTCCCCCTCCCCCCAAAGGGGATAGCAAATGCACAGCTATCTACTTGGAGTGCCCTTGAGAAAACCCAAGTCAGCGACTGTACCCTTAGCTAACTCTTTCTTGTCTTGTCAGTCAACCACCTCTTCTATTTGGCAGGCTTTATGGTAAGAGTTCCAATAATTGCTTCACTCTGTTAAGTCAATTCCTGTTACCACCAAAGAGCCTTCATTGATAAAAATTCTCTCTTCACTTCAGCCAGCACACTTTATGGCACTGAGGGGGTCTGGTCCAGTGAGGATTGTGGCCAGTGAGATGTTGAAGGCAAGGATGGAACATTTTGTTGTTTTGTAGGAACACTGGCCATGGGGTAGGATCATAATGGAGCAGAGACTGATATACAGGAGCTTTCTAGAATTTATAGTACTCAGCCAGCTACAGAGGAGGCCCAGGGAAGAGTCCTTATTCTGAATCCATGAATTATGAAGTCTGGTGTGATGTTAACTTCTTTGGTCGTCATTTGCTCTGTTTCCTCTCAACCCCTTCCTCTCTAGTGCTAACATGGGGCCAAGGAAATGGCTTCTTTGTTCGTCTCTACAGAAAGTATTTACTCTTCTACTGTGCATAATGGTGGATTCTCTGAGGAATACAAAAGCAGCTCAAAACACAAATTTAGGGCTACTGGATACATTTACAGTAGCATAGTTTAATGCTTATTTTTATAGAAGAGCAAATAGAAGACCAGTGTCATCCAGTGACTTACATTCAGCAAGAATGAGGCATATTTCAGAAGTCTGATCACCTGGTCCTTGAATCCCTAGGGCAACGATGTCTATGATTCCTGTTAGATGTCTTAGAATCCAGACGAGTTGAGATATGAAACCAGAAAGTTGGCAAACCCTAAAACAAATTCCATCCTCCTTCTGGATTGAGTGCTTCTGTAGAAACTCAGTGACCTCAAAGCAAAACTAATGCTTTCAAGTCTAACTTGGATACCAGATGTGTCTCATAGTTCTTTTAGATCGGTACTGACCTTGTCTATCATTGACATTTTGTTGGTGATAATCATCAAAGGACAGGAGGGATCCATTGAGTTGCATGAAGTATGGAGTTGACTTCTCATCTTATGGCACAGAGGATCTCCAAGGAAACAGAAGACCTGTATAGACTAGTTCTGCTTAATAGGGAAATATCAGACTCTATCTCTTCAATCAGATCTAGAACTTGGCTTTCAATTGTTACCTTGGGAAGTACAATGTAATGGAAAATTTCTTCTACTTTTCAGTTCAAGTTGACCTTTATTTCTGTGACAGACACTGACTTGACTTCATTTCTGATGAGTCCTTTTCTATATGTGTGTTGTGGACTCTTTACTTGTCATAGTTCCTTCAGATGTGCTGTCTACAATGTGTTATCTTTGACAAGTCCTCCTTCTTGGTTTTTGAACTCTTCCTGTCCAACTTTACTGCTAAAATTTGGCACATCATCCGTTCTACTTTTACTTTAGTGGCAACGAAATAGATTTGCTTTTGCAGGACAATAAAGCCTGTACTGTACTAAATATGATTATGAAATGCTGCTGAATATTTACCAATCAGCATGGGTTGGGGAGGTATAATATGTAGCAATTTAGTGTTATAAATGCTCATATATGGTTATAGTTTTTAAATCAACATGTAGCCAATGACAGGTAGGACCTGGATGACTGGGGCATCCTAAGACAGTCACTGCTGACAAAGGTGAACCCCTTAGACTATTTCACCAGGATGATGGGTAGCCAATGATGGGTAAGACCCTGATAGCTGGAGCAACCTAAGACAGGCACCATCACCTAAGGTGATCCCTAAGGGCCTGGGGCCAACAATGGCATGGCAAAGAATCATGCCTCTCAGGGTCGCTCAATTAATAAAAACAAAAAGGAGGATATGTAGGGCATAATGCAAGGTGGGCCTTAGCCAGGTCACCTGCTATGAGGATTAAGGGAGTGGCTCCTGTAGGCATGGTGCTTCCATCCAGCCAGGCGTGACACCAGCTTCTGCTCTGCATCTGGAGAGAACCTGCACCGAGATGATCTATCCAGAGACAGAATACTATTGGCCGCAGTTGGGAACCACCCCATAGGGGATTGGCTAAGCAAATTCATAAAATGCCCTGCACTTCCTTGAATAAAGGAGTTTTGCTGCTGCTCGCCCTCTGCGTGCTTCTCACCCAGCTCCTGGGGTCTGTGTGTTGACTCGTGCCTCTTATCCCCTCACAGCGGAGACCCTGTGTCCCACTCAGGCTGGCACCAAGCAGAGGGACCCCAACAATTACTGGTCACCAACACATGACAGCAGTTACTATTTAGGAGACTAGGAAGCCACAGGATAAGCCAGAATCACAGATTTCCTATTTTCACAGGTTCATAACCTCATACGTTCTACATTTACATGGATTTTATATGCTCATGGATTTTGTGTTCTAGATATGTAGATAGACAAGAAGGCTAATCATTAAACATGTAAATGAATGAGATAATGTAAGGCAGTGGCAAGTTCTAGAAATAGAACAGAGTAAAGAGGGCATGAGCAAGTGAGGCAGGATGCTATTTTAAACCAGCAGCCAGGGAAGGCGTCACTGAGAAGATGACTTCTGAATGAACACCCAAGTGAGGAATGACCCATGGACGAGCTCAGCAGCAGCCCAAATTTGTAGGCCTAGAATGTTTGTTGAGATAGTAATTTTTCACCATAGATGTTAGAGTGGCCATTTCTCTATTTTTTTTTTTTCTTTAAGAGAGACAAATGCAGACGTACGAACTGGAGGGAGACTACTGATTTCTAATGCTAACAGTCAGACAGTGGATGTCTGGGTATCCTGATCCATCTTTACTAACATCAGCACACCCATTTACTTCTGGTATATATGAGCCAATAAATACCATCTCCTAGTTTTTGTGGTTAAGATAGTTTATGCCTTAATGTCCTAACACACACACACATATACACACGAGACAGAGAGAGAGAGAAATTCTCTTTCTCCTCTTTCTTGCTCGCTCGCTTACTGTCTAACTTCACATGTATGTGGTGTAATGTGAATGACACTGCAGTCTTTCTAGCTAGATTGGTTTAGATTCAAAACCCCAGGTTATATGTACATAGCTACCTGTTAGGCATCTTTACTTGCAAGATGCTTGCAAATATCATGAATATAATAGGCATAAATTTCAATCCATTAGTTTTATTTCCTAAGTTGTTCACTCTTAAAATATGCTGTTGTACTGAAGCATATTTTAAAAATAGTCTTTGCTTCAAAATTCTCAACTGATTGAATGAAGCTCACTCATGTTACGGAGTATTACCTCTTTTCCTTAAGGCTGAGCCACTGACACTTACAACTGTCTATCACATATGGCCAGGCATTGTGGAGCTATCTATCTGCAGACACTACAAATTCTTGGATGGTTTTAATAACCTGTAGAAGGCAGGTTAAGGTGTAGAGCATCCAGGCATACTTTAGTATGCTAGAGAATTTTCTAGGTGCTTCCTAAAATAGTTGATTCTGTGACTTTATTCACAGGGAGTTTTGAGTCCCAAAGCCTAGGATAGGAATGAAGTAAATTTTGTGGATCTCTGTGAAGATTCTTGGGAAAAATCAAAATGTTACAGGAAGTGTATCAGAGGACAAACAATGTGGTAAAGGTAAGTATTGTTGGAGTGAAATTAATTTTTATTACATTTTATTTATTTTGTGTGTGAGGGATGGGTGTACATGCAATGCATATATGGAAGCCAGAAGACAACTTGAGGGAGTCTGTTTGAACCCTGGTCCTCAGGACCTCAGGTTTGGTGGCAAGAAATGATCTCAGAGTCATTTCTCCATCCTGGAGTGAAGTCTTTGTTTCTGCTTTGAGGGTGTTGGAGAGCATCTTGTAAAACATTTCTAATTGTCAAAGTCACAGTTTAAAAAATGGAAAGTCCTGGTGAGGGATGTGGCCAATGTCTCCTCTGATGATGTAATGTGGCAGGTCACCTTTACCTCTCTCTTTTTGCCATTAACAATGGCAGTTAGGCAATTTCTTCATCATCTCTCCTCTTTTAGTCCAGCAAAGTAAAGCAGGGACAGAGAATCCAAACAAGAGGATGAAAGCCCTGTTTCAAACCACCCCACCCAGCATCTCCTCCTTCCTGCCTGTTCCCCCTCACCCATCCTTTGCAATTTGTCCAACTCCCTGTTGTCTGTTCTGCAGGGACAGCAGAGCTTGATATGTGGGGTCAAGCACCTCACAGAGCACATTGTAACAGTAAAGTGTACTTCAGTGACTCTCAGCTCTCGAGTGGCTCTGAGAACCAAACTCAAGATTTCCGCTGCCATTTCCCCTCTGCTTTCTGGCTCGATGGGAAACCTAACTGATGACTTTGAATATCCATCAACAAATGGCATAACAAATAATGATAATAACAGTGACTGGCAAGCCAATCTAGCCAAATCCATGTGCTCCAGGTTCAGTGAGAGACCTGTTTCAAACACACAATAATTACAACCAGTCTGCTGCAGGATTAGTGGATCTCAAAGTCAATGTCTCTGCCCCAGGGTTGGTGGAGTTGCTAAGGCTTTCTCACTTCTTACTTCAACCTCAAAGTCAATCTCAGGCTGCAACTGTCGAAGCTCTGCACTGTAGGAATTTCTCCTTGCCAGCACCCTTCTACCTTTTATCCAGGGATGGAACCCAATGAGATGATGTCACCTGAGTGTTGTAGTCATGGATACCCTGGATTCCATATCCTGAGGTCTCCGGCACCTTTCACAGTCCCAGATGTCCTATTATCCCTCCCTTTTCCGAGTCATGGTGTGGAGACCCAGTTTGAGTAAATGAGTTCCTGATATGAGAGGATATCCCTCTGGAAATACAAACCTCCCTGGAACAACGACAACCCTTGACCTGGAGATCAGAGCCCCTGAATTTTAATTTGAGTTTTCTTTTGTGTGTGTACCTGTGTGCAAGCATGAGCACACCCTCAGTCACATGACTTGACTTTTGATGAACCTCAAATGCTCATCCACAAAGCAACAATCACACTAAAAGTGGTTATTACACCAGGTACCATTTATTCAATTCTTCTGATGTTCCAGGCAGGGTTCTAAGTGCTTTGCCTACTTTATCTCTTTGAATGCTTACAATTAGCCCCAGGGATGGGATGGAGTTGTCTTTGGCTTACAGATGCGGTCATCACAACAGAGGCTACACAGCGGTTGGTAGTAAGACTAGTATTAATACAGAACTGTCCCCAGCAACTGTCTAGTCCTGTAAACATTCTTTTTTTTTTAAAAAAAATATGAGTTTTATTTTATGTGTTTGAGTGTATTACCTTGTTGCTAAGATTCCTTCTAAGAGGCGCTCGTGAAGTCCAGGCCCCTCCTCCCTCCATCCTTATGACAAACCAAGGTCTAATTCCTCTAAACTACAGTTTGGAAGATCAATGACCTTATTTCAGCTTATGTATAGAGCAGTAGGTGAGGGGTTACTCACAGAGAAGGGTGGGTGCTTCACCCCCACAAGGCCATACTGGAAAGTCTCTATCCTAGCATGGATATGATTCCCAGCAGCCACACAAAATGTCAAGAGATGGTGTCTTCCACTTAGGTATCCTTTCCCATTGTGACTGGTTGGTTGGGAGGTGTGGCTGACTCTGTCCGTCCTGGGTAAGTCAACAAGTTTGACTGTGATGATCCTAGGTAAGTAGGTACAACCAAGTAGGCATCTGATGTCCATGGTCTGTCTTTCGGAGGACAGTTCCATGCTACATACCTGCAGGTATGTAAGTGCACCTGTGTCTTGTAATGCCAGTGGAGGTCAGAAGAGGGCATTGAATTCCCCTGGAACTAGAGTTATGGACAGTTGTTAGCCACCATGTGGGTGCTGGGTCTTCTGCAAGAGCAGCCAGTGCTCTTAACCACTGAACCATTTCTCAAGTCCCAAGTAAATATTCTTAGATCTTAATTTTCAAGTACAGGAAGATCACGGCTGCAGGTAATTATCCTAATATAGTCCAAAGATGCATTGACAGCTGTTTCCTACTTCACTTCCCCTGCACATCATCCTTGGACCTGAGGGAAAGGTGTGGAGTGGCCTATTTCAAATGTCAGCTCACTGACAAGAGAGGTTGTGTGTGCTAAAGCTCCTTAGAGAATGCGCCACATTGAAAAGCTTATTCTCAGTGTCCAGGGAGTTTTAAAGAACACAAGCCAGATGAATAGACTCTTGTGTGAAGCACCTGGCTCTGCAATCCTTCCTCTTCCCTTCTGTGTAACGTGAGATCTACACGTTGTAGTTTTCTCTTAAGCTGCAAATGGTCTCAGTTGGGGAAAGCTTTGTGATGTCACCTCCTTAGGGTGCCTTCATTATAGGATATTTCTTTTTGGTTGTA
The DNA here is from genome assembly GCA_035773235.1 of Eospalax fontanierii. Taxonomy (NCBI): domain Eukaryota; kingdom Metazoa; phylum Chordata; class Mammalia; order Rodentia; family Spalacidae; genus Eospalax; species Eospalax fontanierii. Next base: position 13,930,361 of record CM069546.1, read on the forward strand.
ATCAAAGGCGACCCAGCATATATTGCAAGAGGAGAAGCTACAGTTAGGACATTATTATGTTTTTCAGTTTGCTTCTGGTGGCTGCCACCTGGGGCTGGCCTAAACTACAGACTCCTTGTGGAGGGCTGCCCTGGACTGACTGGGAGATGAGATTTCTCTTTAATTCATGGTCCATGACCAAAGGGACCTTTGTGCATTTTCAACAAGCTGGGGTGTTTACCATTTCCACAGATGGCCCTTCCACCTGACCGCTGGTATCCTAGTCTTCTAGAGAAGGGTAATTTAGCTGGAGGAGCCCAGTACTGTCACCTTACTCCATTTAGGATTCACATTTGGCAGCTAATGGTGGAAGGGATGTTGTGAGTGACTGAGAGTGTTGTAAACCCCTGATCCAGCTTTAACAGCCTCCCTCATGAAGGAGGTTTGCTGGTGCCAGGCATTCAACGGCTAGAACTCCCACTGTGGCCAGCACATTCAGGTACAGCTCCTGGAAAATGATTTAGCTGTCTTCACTCCTAACCCGATTTAATAATGGTGTTTTGATAGCATCACATATATATTTATTTGCCGGGCAGGAGAAAAATCAGTACCTCGCAAGGTCGCTTTGCAGGTGCCCTGGAAATGGGGCTACTGGAAGAATCACTCTTCTTGCCTCCATCCCACCCTTGTCTTTCATGTGAGCTTGTGGCCCCAGACAGGCTGGGATGTTTGAAAGGGCAGGGACCAGGGAATGACTGGGAATGCTGTAAGTTCTGAACAGGCCAGCTGGAGTGGGAGCATGCTGGGAACACTATCTGGTGCGAGTCTTTGTTTCCACGGCATCGCCTCCTATGTCTCAGACCCCCAGAATCACCAAGCTGTAAACGGCACACCTTACAAATCAGCATCCCCTGACATGGCTGGAGCATTCATTACCAGCTGTAAAGGTATCCCAGTAAGAGAGGTTGCTGTTCTGCAGCCCAATTTTCCATCGCAATAACCCAATTAACTGGTGTGTGTGTTTGTTTTACAAAGCTCCAAGCTGCCATAAACCATACAGATACGCGGGCTGCAGAAAGCTCCATAATTAGGACAAGGTGTACAAATTAAACTACTCTTTTTAAACTTCAAACCAGCTAACTTCTGACATACTGTACTGCTGGGGCTTCTGGGACTGAACCCAATTAACATCTTAGTATTTTATAAGCATCATTTTAATTGCATTTGTATGCAATCTTCTCTCCAAGTGCCTTTCAAGGTGCAAGTCCTTCTCCAGCTTTTATTACTTTGGTGATTTAAATCTTCTCTCTCGGAGGTTCCCGTTAATAATGACTGCTACTTCAAATGCTGGTCCCACATAAAACTCGTCTCTCTGAAGAATTATGCTTTAAAATAGTTACATTTAACTTTATTATTACATTTTTAATTTTTTCTCTGTTTGAACATTGTGCCCTTAAACATTTTATCAACCTGTCAGCTCTTGAAATGGCTGGAAAGAAAGATTCTCTTTAGGGCCTGGGATGAAGGTTTTATTTATGCTCCCCCCCTTGTCTGCTCAGCTTGGGTCTGGATTAAAGATAGTCGGGGCCACTGGAGACCATAGTGGTGAGGGCGATGAATGGATGAATGAATGAATGAATCTGGGGAATTTTAGTTTCCTTGTGAGTTTTAGAGCATTTGGAGCTAGCATTAGGTATTTCTTCCCTGTGTAATTTATTAAAAAAAACTCAGAAACAAGATAAAGAATAGTTTAATATAATATTTAAAAATAGGTAAATGCAGGGAACAGTAAGCTGCCTGTTTGTCAATAAAATATCTTTCGAGCCATAGTTACAGGTTAGGGTGACTGGGGGAGAGTGAGGGTCAGGTGTATTAGGATAGATTTCTTTCTCGTTATTTAAAATTGTGAGAGCTTACAGGTCACGGATCTTCTTTAGGGCATTCCTATCTAGTTATATAAACATTGGTTCAGATGAGAGTGATGACATACACCTATAGTTTTAGTACCTGGGAAACTGAGGCAGGAGAGTTCAATCTTGAGGGCAGCCTGGGCTAGATAGCATGTTTCTATCTCAAAACAAACAAATGAACAAAACAAACAAATAAGGTAAGGGGAGAGATTGTTAACCTGTGATATGGCTTTTCTGGCCTGCTCTCATGAAGGACATCTGCTAGTGCCAGGCATGAAGTAACCTAAACCTTACCACCAGACTCTCTGGCACTCCTGGGATCCAAGTAAGTGGCTTAAATGCTTTTCAATGGTCGGAACCCTGCTATCATTCTAAGTATCAAGGAGATTTTAAAAGGGATTAAACATGTGGTCATTTGAGGGAAACATTTCTCCCAGTGAATTAAAAAAATGCCTGGAACACCTCCTCCCCGTTACATCTTTATATGTTTCCTTCTGTGTACACTATGCTTACCAGTCCTTACGGTCTGCCAGGAAGCACCTGAACCAATGGTGATGCCTGAGTTTATGGGCACAACCAAATGGCAGAAACTCCCTTTCATTGTCCTGGACCATAAAATAAGGGCTTCCAGCATTTCACTGCTGTGCCTCTTACTACAAGAAGGACTTAGGAAAAAATGAGTACTAATGTTGGGCTCAATTAGGATTTCTGTGATCTAGATAGGAATATATAGGGTTGAGCAGGCAATGAGATCCTCCTAGAATATTTTAAGCCATTTGGCTTGATTGAGTGTCTTGTCAAACAAAACTGGCAGCCTCTCTCCCAGAGCTGCCTGAATCTATGCAGATATGATTTCTATCATGCCTTTATTATGTGTAGTCTGTAATAAGGATGAGCACATATAAATCATCTCTGGGTGGCAGTTAGGATGCAAGACTCACAGGAGAAAGACATTTCTGCTTTCAAATGCCTGGTGATTTCAGATATTATATAGCAAGTCTCTTCCAGCCTGTAAAGTCTTCATTTCTACTCAGGTCCTTCTGTGGAAGGAGACTTTCATATCTTTCTTTTGTAAGAATCACTACTGAGACAAGGACTGTGTAGCTAAGACCAGGGCATGGTGTCTTTCTGGTTAGTCTGAAATCAAGGTTACAATCAAAAGAGGATCTCTGTATAATTTGATTTAAGGGGCTGGCATTGAGGGAGAGTGTGGGGAGGACCTCCTTGGAGTGGGAGAATAGTACAACTCTGCTGAACTGAGACCACAGTAGAAAGCAGATGTACTTCTCATGACAGTTGAAAGGGTCATTTTCTTCCCAGTGTCAGAAACTGAGTCATAAATATATCAGCATCTTTTCCACGATGCAAAAAATTTGGTAGGGAAAACAACAGAAACAGAACTGTGCTCTAAACCCAAAGCCGAGAGCTTCAGACCTGGCTTCTGGAATTATTTAAAATTCCCCAAGTGCCTAAGTGCCAGCCAGTCAGCACCTCTTTGTCTCATTGCAAGCAGGAGTGTGTCATATACATGCAGTCTCAGAACTGGGGAGGTAGAGGCAGGAGGATCAGGAGTTCAAGGTCATCCTTGGCTACATAGTGCGTTTGAAGTGCACTCAGGCTCTGAGAGATCTTGTCTCAAAACACGATGCAAACAGAACCCATTGTAACCCCCCCACTCTCCCCCAAACAAAAAACAAATCCTCAAAACACCAAACAACAAAACTTAACTCGCTGCACAGATAAGGAAAGGGCAAGTTAATTAATAAACCTGTGGTCCCAGATGTAGGGCACGATGACCACGATTCATGGCCAGGCTGACTGGTTTCTGGTCTGTTTCATCTACTCCATTTGTCTTGCTGTATGACCCTGAAATGCTACATCTCTCAGAACTCAGATGGACAGAACGAGAATGAAATAGCTGGCTTGGAAATCACAGGAAGTGCTCAGAGGGCCTCAGGACCCCATTTCTGTCACTGTTAAAATGTGGTTCACAGAGCAGTTCTTTAGTTGGATTATGGTGTTGGTGTGTGTGTGCGTGTGTGTGTGTGTGTGTGTGTGTGTGTGTGTGTGTGTGTGTGTGTGTGTGTTGATAGAATTCAGGGACCCGTGTTGATGGGAAAACATGGCAATTCCTAGAAACGTTGTAAAGTCACATTTGTTTTCACGACCCAAATTCTCTGGCTTGGGAGTGGTTTCTTTTCCAGTACCTTCCCTTCTTCTCTCTAAAGGAGTCTGGGATTTCACTAACACAGGTCCACTAGAGCAGTTTCTTAGCTCTGCATTGTACTGTGTACATAGAAATTGACAGCTGAGTCCCTCATGGGGTCACTTTGCTCAGATCCCAGATACAGGTAGATGGAAGAACTACAGGTGGTGGACCTTTCATAGCAGTCAGGGAAGCCCTGTACCAGGACAGCAGTGCGGCAAGGCCTTGGGCTGTGTGTCTGCATGTCCAGCAGAGTTACTGCTGGGTGCATCACTTGGTCCACCCATGCTGCACAGGAAGTCATGCAGATAGAAGACCCCCACCCCCTCACTAGAGATGAGACTATATGAGCACAATTTACCCCTCAAGAATGAGAGATGGTTTGCCTAGCACCTACCATCACACCAACTGGCTTCTTTGCTGTGGCAGTGAGAAGTGAGATGTGAGGCTTGGCATAACTGAAGGAACAGAAGCTGTAGAAGAGGAGGCTTGCTTGTGGAGGGGCAGAGGAAGGAAGCAAAAAGACAGGAAGAGCGTACTGTTTATGGCTGGAGTGTTTCTTAATGGAGCTGAGGGGAATGGCTGCCCAAGCACAAACCTAGGAAGTTGCTGTGATATGCATTATCTTCTACCTTATCTGCAGGCAGCTCCGGCTAGATAAGGAGTGTCCCTGTGATTTGTCACTTTTGCCTACAGTGGCCTGCGTGTCTGTGATGGGCTTCCCCAGGGCTTTCTCAGAAATCCAGATGGCTGGTGCAAAGATTGAGACCTTGAGAACCGAGCTGCTGAGAGTTAAGCTCCAGCTGGGAAGATGCATGATTCTCTGTGAATGGGTGGAAAAGCATTGTCCTGGGCAAGTTCCACGCTTATAATTCAAAGCCTGTCTTGGTCTCTTATTGGTGGTGAGATCTTGATTTTCTTTAGTCTGAATAGAAGTCAGTCATTTTCTTCCCTAACTACTTTCCAGGATTGTCAAAGGTGATCTAGTCTTTATAGAAATGTTATGAAAGCTGTAAAGTTGATATAGGCTTAACAAATGATTACAATGCCAGGTGAGATTGAGAAGGGAGCCCTAAGTAGAGGTTAACTGTCTAGGCTTTTCTTCCAGCAAGGTCATTTTTCTTTAAGTAATTTGGTACAGTGACTTGTAGTTCTTACTCTGAAGTCTTCTACGTATGGACGGGCATCCCACAGCCTGTTTGTTCTTGCAATCAGGGGGGATGTCTTTATTCAAACTTAACCTAAGACTTTGTGTTACAGTGGGAGCTCTTACCCTTACTTTTGACAGGAATGGAAAACTGGGTCTAAATGATCTGCATTGGTTTGTTATGTTTGTTCCTAAGAGCGTGCAGAATGCATCTCCTTCAGAGCAGAAGTCCCAGCTGTGAGAAGCTTTTCACTCTACTCCTCAGTCTTTCTTTCAGTCATTCTTTGTGCATATAGAAGTTCCAGGTTCTCACCTTCTGCCATGTTGGGTAGCTTAGGGTTGCAGCTTAATGATGATGATGACTGTTGCCTCTCGTAGGAGAGAGGAGGGGTGTCCTAGAAAGTTCTGTGGTCAACACTGGGTGAAGGAAGAATGATGAGCCATCTGGAGCCACTGTACTGCTGATGGCTGACCTGAGAAAGTCCTATCAGCTCCAGACCAGATTTAATTTGGTCTTTTGGCAGCTGGATGCTTGTGACAGGTAATATTTGCTGAGCAGATGAACTTTTCTAGCTTGATACAGACAGACTCAGGAGCATGGCCCAGATATAGGCCAAACTCAGAGTGTGCTGACATCTGCACATAGAAGACACTTAATACACAACTCTGTAATTGCTTACATGGCAGTCTGAGGTCAGCAGAAAGAATGCTAGAGAAACAGAATTTTAGGGTGCTTGTGCTAGCTTTTGACAGGAGGTGTAGCTTGGCCAAGCTACTTGGCATCTCTGAACCTCAACATCCTGCGCTGCAGAATGAGGACAGTCTCTATTGCATTGGATGGCTTGACTTTTGAGGATGGGAAGAGCACATGTATAAGAAAATGTAGAAGATCATTTAATTCCAAATGATATAGGAGATCATTGATTATCTGTTTTTAATCAAGACTGTCATTCATTCTGCTAGACAGAATGCTCTATCTCAGGGCTGAAGAGATGGCTCAGTGGATAAAGGGTTTGACATGTAAGCATGAGGACAGGTTTAGATCTCCAACATCATGTAAATGTGAGTAGGCATGTAGTTCACCTGTAACTCCAGGACTCTGAAGGTAGGGACAGGGGTTTCCAGGTGCAATGTGGGTAGCTAGACTAACTTTGCAAGAGAGCCCTGGGTTCAACTGAATGATGGTGGAGAACGAATAGGGGAGATCAATCTGGAAGGACTCCTAGGGTTTCCACACAGACAGATACACATGCACCCCACACATATACACCATCACACACCATACACATAAACAAATGAAAGAAAATTCTGTATCTTCTTGGGAAGCAAAGAAGGGAGACATAAATCCTTGAGACTCTTCAGTGATCAGAAATTATGGTTTCAGGCTTCTCAGTCAGTCAGTCAGTCAAATCTTCTCCAAACAGAGCTCCTGCCTTTCCATGGTAGAGGCTCTGGTACTTGTTTTCCTTGTCTGGCTGGGTTGGTTAAGGTGACTGCATTTGTAGACCATGGCTGCAGAGCAGTGACTTACCAGCAAACATTTTGAGTATTACACTATGCTGATGGAGATCCATATCATCTTGAAAATTCTCCATGTCTACAAAATGAATCTGTTACTTACCTTGAATCCAAGAATCTTCCCTAATCAAATTGATTCTTAATTCAACAAGTCTTTATTGTGCCATGCATTTCCTAAACTTAAGTAACTCTATGTGTCTATGCAATGTTTTTCCTTGGGAAAAGTGTTTGTAGCTTGGATTGAATTTTCAAAGTGGCCCAGGATCTCTTTGAAAGATGGAAAGTCATAGTCTGGTGGGAAAGACAAGCCATTCACACAAAACAGCACCTACAAGGCATACATGTAGAGTATAACTTGGAGACATCAAAGAGGGAGTGATGTCAGCTGAAGTGTTAGGAAAAGGTGTCTGGAGAAAGATGTGTTTGGTTTGGGTCCTTAACAGACTTGAGAACACATGTCAGGTTTCTGTTGTATAACTCATAGAAGAGCCACTGGATTCCCAGTCTGTGTGCTTCTTGGAATTGACTGTTGCCCAATGTTTAGAGAGCCACTGGGTTCCCAATTCCAGTGCTTCTTGGAATTGACTGTTGCCCAATGTTTAGAGCTGTGCAGGACACTCCTAACTTAGTTAAGGGGAGAGAAACTATCCTTGCCTCTGTGTTATGGACTTTTAAAGCAAGTTTCTCTACTGTGTGTTTGTCCTATCATGCCACCGAGATAGAAAGACCAGTAAGAAGAACTAAGGAAAAACTCAGTCTTATCACTACTTGCAGAATAGCTCTACTGTGAAGATAGAATTCACCTTCATTAGTAACTTAATTGCTCGAAATCCTCACTTTCCTGATTAAAGGAAGCTTAGGCTCTTCGAACCCCTTGGAATTATCCCAAACCCCGGGCACTCACTTGTCCAAGGGGTGCTCGGTCCTTGTAGGACACTTACCAGGGAGAGGCTGGTAGGGTGGCCAGCTTCTCATGCTGTGGTTTCGCACAGGCCCACCGTACAGCTGGTGAAGTGAGTCTGCAGTGTTCTTGGGTGGGGCTTCAGCTTGAGTCCTGTCACATCTGCTCTGGGATCTCAGGCTCCCTTGGCTTCCTCTCACTTGCTCCTCTGTCTTCCGGTGGTGAAGTTGTCAGTAGCATCATTGGCTGAGGCCTGGCTTCAAACACCCACTTGTTCAGCAGCCTAGAATCTGGATCCCTCTTCTCCCGTCTCCCTGCTCTGGTGTGGGCTGCTTCTTTCTCCAGTCCTTAAAATGCAGAAGCTTTTATCACAACCCTGTCTGAGAATAATCAAATATTCTTATAGCATCTTTCTTATTTTATATTTAAGAAAAAAATTGTATTTATGTATGTCTGTGTGAATATAGAACCAGGTGTGTGTGTGTCGTGTCCATGGAAGACAGAAGAGAGCATCGGATCTTCTGGAACTACAGAGCTCCAGGTCATTATGAGCCACCTAACATGGGTGCTTGAAACCAAACTCAGGTCTTCTACAAGTCTTAAGCTATGAGCTATGTCTCTAGCCCCTATTTCTCTCTCTCCTTTTAAAAGATCATCTTTGATAAGTTTGTACTATCATGCAGCTGGCAAATCAGCCCCTAGGAGGCAATCCTTGTTTAGATTTTCTCTCTATAGAAAGGTTTCATAGGCAGATGGTACAGTGGGAAGAACATCCTCTGAAGACCTGTCCAACCTGCAGTCCATGGGCTCCATGTGCCTCAGGATAGCTATGAAGGTGGCTCACCTTCATACATTGTTGCAATGTCACTGGTGCTGGAGGAGAAATTTGTGTGTAACTTGCCACTTTGTTGTTTATTTGAACCTTGCTGAACTTCATTTTCTGCCCCTTAAGATCTTTATAATTTAACTACTTCACAGGGTAGTTACATAGGTTAAATGATACATATAGAGAACCTCACTAAGAACTGTCCCCAGGACATTGTAGTCTAGATTTAGGAGTAGTCGAAGAGGGCTGGAGAGATGGCTCAGCGGTTAAGGGCACTGGCTGCTCTTGTAGAGGACCTGGGTTCAATTCCTGGCACCCACATGGTGGCTAACAACTGTAACTCCAGTTCCAGGGGAAACTGATGCCCTCTTCTGACCTCTGTGGGTATTGCATGACGTGGGTGCACTTACATACATGCAGGCAATTTACTCATACATACATACACACATACATACACACACAGTAAATAAAAAGAGGGCGAAGAGACAGGAAAAAGAAAGTGTGAGAGGTGACTAGAATAGTGGGAACAGACCCAGGGCAGCTACATCACTCTTAAAAGCAGAAGAAATCGTGATCAGGGATTTCCCCAACTAAAGGTATGGACACCCTTTTTTATTGGGAGATTTTACTCCCTAGATTTCTTAATGTGAGAGCATCCTTTGTCATTCCATCTATCTGTGAGACCTCAGTTATCCTCAGCCTCCAGACAGATCCTTTAACTTGTTCTGGAAGCCTCAGCTGGCCTCCCACTCAGCCTTTCACATCTGGGCCTTCTGGAATATACCTTGAAGGTATTAAGTGGTCTTGGCATGCCTTCCCTTGGTCCTGTTCTACCAGTGCTCATTGGATGATGAGGTTTACTTAGGGACCCTGGAAACTCCAGTGATATGTCCTGTAGGATCTGTGGTACATTTGAATGATTTGAATGAAACTTGACATTTGCATATAGAACAGTTCTTGACAAAGCCCGGGTATTATGTTATGACTCATTTCAGGAGAAATCAGAGGGTGCCCTCTGCCTCTCTAAAGGCTGTCATGCTGGACTGAAGCAGAGCCCCCTCCAAGTGCCCTGTATCTGTTCTGGGAACATTATTATTTGGCGTCTCATTTTCTTACTTGAGCAATGAGACAATTAGCCTAACCTCATGCAAATTAGGAAGTAGCTCCTGCTTATGTGTGTGGGAAGGTGAGTGTTAGTTCTGTTACTTAGCTGGTGGTGTTCATGTGTGCAAATGATCTCTCTTCTGAGTAGGTTTCTTCATCTGTGAAATGGCAATAATAATGATTGTTGTGATAACATGATGCTTGGAAGCTCACACCATAGTGCCTGCAGGTAGTGGGGACTCAGTGGACATCTGTTTCTGCTATGTCTTTAAATAACTCTTTTTATTTTCCAAAGCTTTTACGTACTTCTTATGTAAAGTTTCAAACCTTGTGGAATCTGCTTGCAGGAAGTCTTTTCATCTAACAGTTCAAGGCAAGATAGGGTTTTCTGACAGAGATGATACCCCAAACTATGTTGGAACAACTTTTCTGACTGATGTGAGTGCTCCTTCCAAGAAGGCAGGAGCTCTGCTTGAGAACAAGTCTGGGGATTCCTCAGCCCATGGAGAACTTTTAATCCTCTGTAGTTTGTGTGACTCCTTTGGTGAGACCTTGTGATACCATCTTATTTCTTCAAGTTCCTGCTCAAGTTATCAACTTTATAAAAAGACCTTCCTCAGGTTCCCTGACCAAATTAATCATTTTCTCCTTGAATTTTGGATAGCTGACCCAGTTAACACTTCGTATCATTATTATGACTAAATTATAATTGACCATGAATTTGTGAAGAAAAATATCATGTGTCCTAGTGTATTGTAACCAGCTTGGAGTCAGTGTACATTGAACATATCTTGAATTAATAATATTAACAGTAGCACCGGTAACTCCTGTCTCGTTCAGTCCTTTAACAGCCCTGTGAGGTCAGTAGTCATTCTGGCCCCAACCTATTCATCATGAGACCATCAAGGCTGAGAGGAGAGAGGTAAGTTGTCTGAAGTCACACAGCTCAAGAGCAGATGTGTGTTTTGAACTTAGATCCAGTCAGAGCTGAAATCCTAGCCAGCTTTCCCTCTCTCTTATGCTCATTCTCATGAAGCTTCTTTCTCTATCCAGGCTGCAGGAGGGATGCGCGGGAGGGAACTGGAAGCTTGCAAGTTGAGCTAGAGCAGACAGAGCAACCTGAACCAGTCTCTTTGCTTCTACTGAGGAAATGTCTTCAGCTTGTCAAATGTGTGTGTCGTGAGCTACATGGGGTCAGCCACATACAAAGTATGACATGTTGGAGGACATCTGAGAAGTGGGATTACTTCACTTATAGTTATCCTACTCCAGGCCGGTTGTCTTGGCACGTCCGTTTACTTGTAGTTGTCAGGAAATAACTTTTCTGTGAACACCTCTTGCCCATTGCTCATGTCAAGTCAATGGAAGTTCGCAGGTATTAGCTGGGACCTGGGGTCTGAGTCTCACCAGCTAACTCGACGGGGGTAGAATTCACAGGAGAGCCAGGGAGAACCACAGTGGGTATTGAGCTATGGGTGTATATGTAACAGTGAGCTTCTAGGTCAGGAGGATACAAAGAAGGCTGCCCTGAAACCTATGGAGCAGGGAATATAGCCATGTTTGGGTATCAGGCTGAGTGCTGCATGTCCCTAAACCCAGCCTTCTGGTTTAAGTTCAAGACAAGAGACCCATAACTCCAGCTTAAGACCCACACTGCAAAGTTTTAGGGCTAGAGACTAACTAGGGAAATACAGAGCATTGTTTTTCAACTCTGTAATCCTGTGACCACAGCAATGCTGGGCATCATGAATTGAGAGAAGTGTTTTCTCTGGAAACGCAGATGCAGCCTCAGTATCTTTAAATGCTCCAGTGATCCAGGCATCATGGAGCTAGTGAGTTCTTCATTGGCCTTAGCTCTCTTCATGTGATTGATTCTCACTTTGTCTTGTGTAAAGGGAGGACTTGGGTACTTGCCTGGGCAAAAGTTTCCTTTTCTGCTGAATGTGCTCAGGGATATGTTGGGGAGGACAATGGATTAGGTGATAGTCAGTCTTGTCTTCATGTCACAAAGGAAGTGAGTGATCTTAGACCAGGTGTGACCTCCCCTGACCTCAGTTTGCCTCATCTGTGAAATGGAAGACTATATGACTGTCTGGTTTTTCTTTCAGAAGTGTGGCCTTGGAAGTTTTTTCTATATTGAAATACATTCTTGCTGAACATAAGTGGTGAACATGTATGTTGTTTATGCTCCACTTCTGTGAGGGTGGATGTGTGACATTCACACTGCTATTCCACATACCCACACTCACTGCAGACATTGGCAATAGTTCACAGCATTCTACCTTGAACCTGTGTGCACTTGACCTTAGACTCTTTTGCATACTTTTTGGCAGAGAGTCCAGACAGCCACCACGAATGGATTGGGGCTTCAAGAGAAGAAAAACTATTTGCCACCTGTTATAGGATAAAACATATCTAGAGAGAGAGAATGCATACAGAAGCAATTGGAGATAACATCTTTACTGAAGGATGTGAGAAGAAAAAAATACGAAAAGGAATGAGGAACAAAGATTGCCACGTATTCAGGGCCTTCTCTTTTATTTTGCTTTGGAAAACACCACCAACTTTGCCCAGCTTTCAGACAGAGCCTGCGGCTCACCTAGAACTTTCCTGCCTTGTATAGGAGCAAAGGCCATGGTGGAAACTAAATTAGGCTCAGGATAAACAGGGGAGTTGAAAATGGACTTAGATCTCCAATAAGGCCAAAGGTTACATTGCTACTTCAGACAGAGTTTGACTGGCTGGGAGTGAAAAATATTAGGCTCTTGAAGTCTGGAGCTGCTTAGGGGTCCTTCCAGGTCCTCAGCTGTGGATTTTACATTTCATCTGCTAGATGGCGCTGTCCTCTAAGGAAAGGCACTGCTTCTTGCTTAGGGACTCTGAGAAACAACTGAAGTTGAAAAGCAACATTGATGGTCCAGGGGTAGAGGGTAAGGATACAGCCTTCCCCTAGTGAGATCATCTCTCTCTGCAGAGATGCCTTTATAGATTTTGTTTTGTAGTGTGGGAGCTTTGTATACTAAATCTTGGTCAGGGGAGAGAGAGAGAAAGAGAGAGAGGAGAGAGAGAGAGAGAGAGAGAGAGAGAGAGAGAGAGAGAGAGAGAGAGGAGATAGACCGACCAAGACTCCTTGAGGCTACAAGTAACAAATGATATGTCCTAACCTGGTCTTTGGCTTTGACTTAGCCAAAATTCCTGGGGGGATAAAACCAGTTCCCTGCATCTTGCCAGTTGAGCTGGATGCCTGGAACTCCTGGGTGGGGGGTGCCTTGACTCTGAAGCCCTGTGGCTCATCCCAGTTCAGGGGGGCAAGCTGCATTTAAGCATCAAGATTTTCTTTTCTGTGTAGTTCTAATGTCAGACTGACAGGCAGACTGCTGTTCCGCACGAGAAGGCTGGCATGCGGCCTACAACTTCCTTACTATATCAGCAGCCGGAGAGGGAGGAAGGAAACTAAGATAAGAGGCAGAGTGTGGAAGGGACCCGAAGGGAGGGAGGGGAGAGAGGGGGCATGAGGGGGGAGAACAGAGGTGGAGGGTGAAGAGGATGGGAAGGAAGAGTCAGACAAGCAAGACTCTGCGTCCGACAGGAAAGGCAGTGGGGAGATGGGAGAGAGGTCAGTGGAGGAGGAGAAGGTAGGCTGTGGGAGCAGGAAGCAGTGGGAACTGGAGTAGAGCTTGCCAGTTAAGGCGAAAAGCTGAGAAGCTGAGCCTTCAGAGCAAGAGGACTCTGCTGGCTAACAAGAGAGCAGACGGAAGGCAAGGGTGGGAACTAGCGAAAACTGACCAAGGCCCCCAGAGGAGATGACTACCACAGAGAGAAAGAACCGTAGAAGCAGCCAGGCAGGAGAGGAGCAAGATGTTGAACCAGGGGGTTCTGGAAACGAGGCCACGAGAGAACAGAGCTGAATTCAGAAAGGGAAAGAGCAAGGAGAAAGAAAAAGCAAAGCCTGACCAGGAGAGTGAAGGCCTGGAGAACGAGCCGTTAATAGAGTGCTTGCCTCACAGTCTTAGAAACTGGAATGTGTGTGTTTTGGCTTAAGGCCATTGTCCAGGAAATACAGAGTGGCTTTTAAGCAATGATGGAGTGGTTGTGCCACACTAGCAAGCAGATCACACCAGTCTGCTTTGTGGGCTGCTAGGAGCTGCCTTCTTGTTGGCTGGCAGCTTGGTAGAGAGGACACCCGCTGGGGCCTGCCGTTTGCACAGAGGGTCATCCCAACCCTGTATATGATGCTTCAAGTGCTGAAGCATCACCTCCTCTGGCAGGGCAAGCATCAAGACGGGGGCCTTTTGAGTATGCTTTCTGGTAGGTGTAGGGTAGAGTAGAAGGTCAGACACAGTTAAAGGCATCATAAGGTAGAGGTAAAGGGAGGCTCACCGAGACCAATGGTCACAATTCAGTTCTGAGATTTCTTGCTCTACTACGTAAACCAACATATGTCACTTTGACTCAATGAGCCTTTATCATCAAGACATCTATAAAACTTGGTATTGGAGACTGAGGAGATATCTCAGTCAGTAAAGTGCTTCCCATGTAAGCATGAGGACCTGAGTTCAGTTCCTAGAATCTACTTAAAAAAGCTGGGTATATGTAGAGACATGTTTTCACATGTAATTTCAGTGCAGGCAATGGGAAGACAGGCAGAATTCTGATGCTCACTGTCCAGTTAGCCTACTCTAATCAGTGAGCTCCAGGGCAAGGACAGACCCTGTCCCAAAATCCAGGGTGGATGGCGCCTGAGAAAACCACTCCTGAGGTTGACTTTTGGTTTCCATGTACGCATGCGCACACATGCACCTGCACATACTTGTCAACCACACACACACACACACACACACACACACACACACGTGCGCACACATAATTTGGGTCTTCATCAGACCTATCCTGTGTGATTCTGGGAGACTCAGATGAGGCCCTCGTGTCTAGCAGAACGACTGCTGTGTTCATGTCCACATGTTCAGTGTTAGCTGTCCAGCTACATGGGATGATAAGGAGCAGCTAACTATGTGTGTTCCAGAGGGGAGGGAGTATCAGTCCTTGAATGCAGAATTAGGACCTTAGATGCAAAGCCATTTTAGCAGGGGAATGATCTCCTACAAAACATTATGTAGGGAGAATGACTTTCATGGTGGCCTACGGCTTGTTTTGGAGAGACAGGGAGATCATTCTGGTGACAGAGCGCACATGGAAGCAGGGCTAGACTAGGGGCACAGGGAGCTACAAAAATGTAGAGTTTCATGAAAGACTCAAAAACCCAGAGAATTTGGTGGCTGGACAGTGAGATAGGAGACAGACACATTTCAAGCATGACTCTGAGGCTTGGAAGCTGGAGAGAAGAATCAGGAAGGAGGAAGCTTTCAGACCAAGAATGCATCATACGTTAAAATATTTTATATACTATTTTTATTTTTATGTGTATGAGTGTTTTGCTTGCATGTGTGTAAGTGAACCATGTGTGTGCAATGTCCTGCAGAGGCCAGAAGGTGGGGTTGGATCTCTTGGAACTGGAGTTATAAATGGTGTTTAGCCATCATGTGGATGGGAATCTGGGAATCAAACTTAGGTCCTCTGGCAGACAAGCAAGAGTTCGTAACCACTGAGCCATCTCCCCAGCCCCCACATTGTCATTTTTAAAGTATTGAAAAAGACTGAAGCTAAACAAAAATATGTAAGAGAGATCATATATAATCTACAGTGTCTAAAATGTTCATAACCTGGCACCTTGTAGAAAGAGTTACCATGTCCTTGGCCCATTCTAGGGACCTAGGAAAGACCTGTACCCTAAAAACAAGACAGACTGGGGAGATCCTGGGCAGAGTACAATATCTGTAGGACATTAAAATGATGAGAGTAAAGGCAAAGCAAGGCTGGGGTGCAGGATAATACACCATCCGTGAGTGAGTCACATGTGCATTCCACAAATAGTTTTTGGGGTGTAAGCTTAGGACACAAACAGATCTCTTCTGAATCCTAGCTACCTGTGCCCCTACCGAGCCGTCAGTTTCTGCGTCTCAGTTTCACCACTTATAACATGGAGCGGAGAGTAATACTTTGTGTGTGTGTGTGGGGGGCGTTGGATAAAGTGCGGAGATACACGCAGGGCGTTTCAGCAGTGTGCGGCCCACAACAGCACAGGGTGAACACAAGCTTTGTTGTTACCGAGGCTCTAGAAGCCGCTGGGAGCCAGAAACGAACGTGGTACAGGCTAACCACCAAGAAAGGGTGGATCGGTGCGGTGAATTACACTAAGCCGTCACGGTAGCCCTCCTCACCATCGGTGAGGCATCTCTCTCGCAGTCAGCAGGACTTAGTGTCTGCTGGGATGGCATCGCTCTCATTGTGAAGCACGAGACTTGGTTAGGTTCCTTCCAACTTCGTCTAAAAAAACAAAACAAAACATCAGAGAAACAATTTCCTTTTTCTTCTTTTCCCTCCCTATGTGATTGCAAACACACTTAATTCTCTTTGGCATTTCTGACAGCTGGGTCATCTCTCTCCCATTTTCTGGTTCCTCTTCCTTTGCCATTTTGCAGTGTTCTTGAAGTTCTTGTGCGTGTCCTCCCCCTTGGGCCGTGCTTTCTGACAAGAGTCAAGTCAGCCTTCCTGCAGCATCAACAGAATGCGTGTCCAGCTCTGAAGCATTTGTCCTTGTTTGTCTGGAGTGTCAGAAGTTCCCGGTCTTCCCAGTAGAACGTTCTGAGAGTATGGAGTGGATCCCAGAATTTTTAATCCTCTGAATGGCAAAGACAGCTCCTTCCCACACTCTGAGCACCGCAGAAGTGGAGAAACCGGGGAAAGGGACCTACTCAGAAGACTGGCCCAGGCCTGCCCAGCTCTGTGCCTGCAACATGCTGAGTCCGCGCTGGTTACTTACCGCTTTCTTGAGAGGCCAGCGAGGGGAGAGAGATTAGAGTCATCAAGATAAGACAGAGAATATTCAAACTAGAAGCAAAAAAGGCTGTTTTTCCAATACTCAGTAATCAGGGAACAGGAGGATGTAATTTGCAGATTAGGAAAGGGAACAAAGAACATAAAATTAGCTTTATGGCAAAGAGGACTGCAATCTGTTTGAAGAAATAAACCTCCATAGAGCATTATTGTTGATAAAATCAGACTGTTGATTTAAACTAAATAGGAAATATGAACAAATCAGTTGGGGGTGGGGTGCTCTGTAGAAATTGAGGGTGAAACTTTAGGCAAGTCTGGAAGGCTGGGCAAGATCTCAGAGGCCCCAGGAGTAGGGCTATGCACGTGCTTATGTACATGCATGACTGTATGTAATGTGTGTGCAAATGGTTATGCCAAGGGTATACAGAAGAGGGTGTGTCTTACCAGGATGTTTAAACTGCTTTTGCACAGGGACTGTCTTTTTTAGAAAGTGGTATTTACTCCTAAGAACTGGCCAATAGCCATGTGCTTCTGCACATAAGCATTCTGTCCAGTTCTCAATACTCTCAAGGCTCATCTGAAACATCAGCCACTGGGAACACCAGCAATGACCTGGGTTCTAACCCCTGAAGTCTCAAATCATGCTTTGGTTCATGAGATGACTAGAGAAGGACTTCTTTGCCCCTTTACAACCATTGATTGACGGAATTAGGGTAGCGCGCCTGCCTACAGCAGGCAGTAAGAAGAGATCCTCCTCTTTGCTCTGAGAATTCCAGTGTTTTCCAATGCAAAGCCTTCCTGGCTCCACATCAGCTAGGTCATGAGATGTTTGTCAGAGCCTTTGTCTTCCCAAGGCCAGAAGTTCCAAGAACGTCCTTGCACAGCCCAGCAGTGTGTCCTCTCCCTGGGCAACCTAGTCTCCATCTTTCTCTGGGACCCTGGAAACTACAACATGAGAATTCCTCACATTCTGGATTTCTGTGGGTCCAGGTGATGGGAGGTATGGTAGGAGGCTGGTGGGCTTGAGGCACATGAGAGAGAGAGACACACACACACACACACACACACACACATACACACAGAGACACACACACAGAGAGAGAGAAAGAGGGAGGGGGGAGAGAGAGAGAGAGAGAACACTCAGTGCATATAAACCATTTCCTCTCACCTGCTGGGTTCTAGACTGATGGTGGCTTTCACTACTAAGTCCAGAGTTCTTTTCTGCCTGTAGTTATAGCCTCAGTCAGAGCTCTGAAGATTCAGGGCTTCGACTTTGTTCCTTTAGGCATAGGTGTGTCATGGCACCCAAATGCCAACGCTGTCTTTCATCGGACCCTGATAGCTATAGGTGATGAAAACATCCACCTAGGAATTAGGTCAGCCTGGGAAGCAGCTGAGGGCCTGTCACGAGCTGACCAAGGGCTCTTGGCAAGTTGTTTATCTTGGCTGGACTAGCTGCTTCACCTATAAAATGGGGATGACGATGAGGTGACCTTTCAGCTAAGACATGTCATTAATTCTCGGTGCAGTGCCTAGAGATTGGGAAGAGAATCAACATGAGCTTACATCCTGATGCTGAGTGAACACATGTCCTTGGCCAACTCACTAATCTCTCTGAATCTTGGTTTGCATCCTCTGTAAATCAGGGACGGCTCTGTTAAATAAATTGGCACACATGGCTGCTGCTAGAACAGTTTCCATGACATAGGGGACACCCTGTCCGTGTGAGAACCTATCTCTTCTGACCCCGCTTTCTGCAGGGGGACCCCTGCATGATGGACAAGGACTTTTCTTGTCTCCAGCAGTGCTTAGTTGTTTCACTAGTATTTGAGCTCTGATGCTCTTTGCTCTATTTCTTCTAATCTGTCCTCCCAGACTACTCCCCACAGTCATTCTTCAGAAGGGGGCTGACCTGTGGCTGGAGGGAAGGACCTGATGTTCTGTTTATGTCACTCTGCTGACCTGTTCTGAGCTGTTGCTTTCAGTTGACGCGTGTCAAGGAATTTACTCCTCATTCCTTGTGTAGACATCACCTGTAGAACAGAGATAGAGTTTCAGGTTTTTTTTTTTTCTGGCAGTTGTGCATCCTTAGGTTTTAGAGCCGGAAGATCTTGCATCCAACTACTGTGATCCAACACAAGACTTGCCGTGAGTAAGTCTATACAGAGATCTCTGTGAAATATTTAGAATACAACTATGTAAAGTATACTTATTCTCAAAATTTTCACTTACTGTTTCAAAATTTCAGTGTGTGACCTGCGGAAAGGTCCTGATGTAGGTAAAGTTGGAATGAAGGGAGTTGATCAGAGGTATTTTCCTGTTCTGTGATCTGTTTTTGTTTTAGCATCTCAACCACTGCATGCCCAGCATCTATAACTGTTCATAGTTGTCCAGCGACCCCCTTGCAGTGACTGTACCAGAGTCCAAATGGAAGCCCATAATTCTACCCTCACCGGCTGCAAACACACCAGGTTTGTCAGTACCTGCCGAATGCTCTCGAACATAGAATCATTTGGTTCGGTCTTTTGTCCATTCATCCACCCACCCACCCATCCATCCACTCACCCACCCATTCATCCAGCCATCCATCCACTCACCCACCCATTCATCCAGCCATCCATCCACTCACCCACCCATCTACTCATCCAGAAAGTGCCACAGAAGGCTTTCTTTAATAATTTCAGAAGTGTCAGTTACAGCTCCAGAATTAATACATACACAGTGTATTTGCAGACCGCAACAATAAAAGATTCTCTCACAGTACCACTGGGATCCACCAAGTGTCCATTCGTGGTATTAGGCATTCTTAAAGCTCACATAAAGGGACAATGGGGCAGAGCAATACAGACTCATTTTGGAGAAGTAGGAATAGAGCCAGGTCTTAAAGGATGACTGGAATTGATGTGGTAGAAAGGGGAAACTGACATTCTGCAGTGACAAGGTAGACCTGAGGGCTGCATTAAGCATTCGAGAATGCAGCGAGTTGCTAAAATCAGAAAGGCTGGTTTGCACCAGTTTGTGGAAAAGAGATCCTACAGAAGGATGAACCGGTTAAGAATTCCAGCACCAAATAGCCCCACTCCTAACTGAGGAGCTCTTGGCAGTTGATGGCCACTGGGGAGCGGGGGCTCTTTTCTTTGGAGGTGTGGCCACTGGGAGACCACATGGATGACCTTATACCATGTGCTCATGGATATTGCTAATTGGACTTAGTGGGCTATTTAAAAAAGAAGATGGTGAAGTTGGGAAGGGGATGGGTGGAGGAGAGGCAAGGGGAGTTGCGGGGAGAAAGTAGGGGTGGGTTTGATCAAGATGCATCGTATACAGGTGTCAGATTTTCAAAGAATAAACAAAAAACTAATGCTAAAAAGAGGTTGAGATGTGAGACCAAGGACCATAAAAGCGAGCTTTTCCCACTGGTAATCCAGAGCCTCTGAAGCTTCCTAAGCAGTGAGAGACATCCAGTAGGAACACTCAGAATGGCTTAGGATACGGAGTGCTTTCATTTTCTCCTAATTCATAGGCTCATTTGCTCCGATGGCAATGAGTTCTACTGTGTGATTGGTTAAGAAGTCACAAATGGACACTAGTTATGATGTTCTGATTTTTTCCAGAAAGCAAAGAAGACTTAGCTTTTACTTTGTTTGGAGATTGCTTCTTATTCAAGTCTAAACAGTAGCATGAAAACCAAGTAAGTGGTCACTGTAATGAAACTTCAACACTTGCTTTTATCCAGTTAAATATACAGAAAGACAGACGTTGAGACTAGTGAATTGTACTCTAAAAACCATTACCACTACTATGCAAATCAAGAAATAGAATTGCTAGCTACTCATGTAACCCCTCTACATGTCCCATCCTAGCAAATTCCTCTCTCTGAAAGTAACTACATCCCAACTTCTGTAGCAATGAGGTCCATGCATGGATCTGTGGCCCGACTGCTTGGGTGTGTCCCCCAGGCTCCCAATTAGTCTTACCTATTTACATATTTTTAAACCTAACAAGTTTTTAGGTCTTTTCAAGTATGTGACTTCCCTTTCTATGTTTTTCTTTTTTATTATATTTATTTATGGTGTGTGTGTGTGTGTGTGAGAGAGAGAGAGAGAGAGAGAGAGAGAGAGAGATGAGAGAAAGAGAGAGAAAAGAAGAGGAGAGGACAATTTATAGGAGTTAGTTCTTTCCTTGTACCATTGGGTCCCAGGGAGAGAGCTCAGCTTGTCAGGCTTGGTAGCAAGCACCTTTGCCCACTTGAATCAGATCACTGGCCCCTTATATTAGAAAAAAAGTTCCTGGCTGGATGCACTAGTGTGCATTTTTTAGTCTTAGCTCTCAGGAAGCAGAGACAGTCAGCCTGTTCTATATTTCAAGTTCCAGATCAGCCGGGGCTATATAGTGAGACCAAGTTTCAAAAAAGTAAAGTAAAATAATTTAGCTGGTATTTGTGTAGGGGGCTGGGGTTGGTGGAGGGAGTGCTTGTGGAGGTCAGAGGACAACATTTGGGGGAGTGTGTTTTGAGGATCAAACTGAGGGTGTCAGACTTGTGTGACATGTTCTAGGTTCCCCATCTTTCTTTTTCTTAAAGCTGATCTGTTGACAAAGCTGGACCACTTGACTTGTTTCTTGAAGGTGAATCTCTAGCTTCACATTCATGGTGTAGGTCAACTTGGTCCTTTGTCTCCTGTATTCTTTGCAAATTGAGAACTAGATCACGAAGTTTTTATTGATAGGTTTAACCCAATAATTCATTCGGACCTAGCTGAGAAAAGTAAACATTTTTTCGTATCGCCTGTGCCACTTAATTCTTTTTAAAGTAACTTTTATTGATTTTTGTGCTTTGACAATTCTATGCGTGTTTATCATATATTCTGATTATTATAACTGCTGCCCTTTCTAATATTCCTCCCATCCTTTTCTGGTCCTCCCCCTCGCCCAGTCTCCTTAAATTCTCTTTCCCACATTCTTGCTTTGTTTTGCTAACTGAGTATGTCCATGGGTTTGGAACTACTATCCATTGGAGCCTGGTGGGTTCACCAGTGGAAGAAGAAGACAATGACTGTCCTTCCCACAATCCAGTAGTAGCCAGCAAGGACCGGTAGGAGCCATGAGCCCATCTCTGATCCCTGATTGACTGTTGTCAGGCCCAGCGCGGGCAGCGAAACTGCTATGAGGTCAGGACTGCTGTGTCACTTTTACAAACAGTCACTTTATTTAATCTCCTGTGTCATCCATTGCTGTGTGGGTCATACAGGATAAATAGGACGAATGTTTCTTTTCTTTTCCTAATTTCAAATCATAAATCAGATTATTGTTTATCCAGAAGGTATCTAATTATTGTTTAGTAATATGATGCTGTGAACACTTCTTCCATAAGTTCTTCCCTGATGCATTTTGACATGATCCTTGTGACTTTGGATAGATTCCTCCTAATTTCATGTCAGTGTGTTCAAAGCCCAACACAGACACTTGCCACTCAGATCAGGAGCCAGATATTTTGGCAAGAAATCCTTGGTTAAGTTCAAGAAAAAAAAAACGTTATTTGAAGACCAAATCTGATGGAGAGAAGCTCACAGCTATTTATCTGGCCTTTGCTTCTAAGGCCTTTCTGGCGAAAGAGCTGGAATGTGTAAATACTTTCTGGATTTATGCTGATGCTTCAGGATACGCAGGGAGGGACTACACTACTACGTCACAAGTCTTATATCTGTTCCCTTTCTACCCTCCCAGTCCCCCTCTGACTATTCCCATCCTCCCACTCCCTCTCAATTTCTTGTTCTTATTTGATTGTTATTGCTATATGTACTTACATACATTTGCACATAGACATATATAATGCACTAGGTCCATTTAGGGTGATCATGTGTCCGTGTGTCACTTCAGGAGTTTTGTTCTTTCACTTGAAAATCTGAAAGCATAGTCCTTCAAGAAAAGGGGATGGCAGAATATTCTGTATTTGCTTTTCTCTAATTTATAGACACCATATTCTCAGAGATATGCTACCAGTACTATTACAGGCATTGTACTGCTAAAAGCAGGTAGGACCTTTTTGCATATGCTGACCATTTCTTTTTATAACTGTACTGTATCAGCATTTTGCTTACTTCTTGTTTTACCTGTTTGGATTTTTATTTTCTGTGCATGAATGTTTTACCTGCTTGTGTGTAGGTACACCATGTGTGTGTAATATCTGTGGAAGCCACAAGAGGGCATTGGATCTCTCGGAGCTGGAGTACTGGTGGTTATTAGCTGCCCCGTAGACGCTGGGACCCAACTCCAGGTCCCCTGCAAGAGCAGTCAGTGCTCCTAATCCTGAATCATCTCTCCAGCCCCTACATTTGCATTTAAAATAATACAACCCTATAGAGAAGGCACTACAGTCTCTTCCTTCTAGCTCAGTCTTTTAAATAAGTATATAACTTGCGGGGGGGGGGTTGTGCACATACCAAGGCAAAAGCATGAAGGTCAGAGGACAGCCTCGGGTGTCATTCTTACCTTCCATTTTGCTCAAGACAGCTTGCTGGCCCAGGAGCTTGGCATGATCCTTGCCTCTGTCCCATCTTCCTGTAGGTGTGCACTGGGTGGTTACAAATGTGCACTACTTCATCTGACTTTTGAGTGGGTTCTAGAAACCTGAACTCAGGTCCCCAGGCTTGTGTGGCAAACACTTTGTCCATTCAGCCATCTTCCAGTCCTAGTAACTGATATTCACTAGGCAGTACCTATCCGAAACTTGTTTCTTTAGTAGATCACTAGGAAGAACTTATAAAAATATTCTCTGAGTCTTTGAATGTTACTAACAGTTTGTGGTTGTCGTTTTACAGTTTCATTCCCTGAATATCTTGCATATGTTACTCTTTAATTTCTTCTGGCATAAAGCTGTACTGTCAAAAATCCTTTAGGATAATCTAATTTAACTTCTTTTATAACATAAATTATATGGTTCTTTGGCTTTGCTTTCCAAATTGTTTCTTTTTTTAAAAAATACATTTTTAAAATTATGTCTTTGATTTTTCTTATTCTGAGCCAGAATGCTCCAGTTCATGGTATGGTATTTCAGTATATAGTTCAGATCTTTTTTTGTATAAGGAAAACATTCTTGAATTATAGTTTTTGCAAGCCCCCCCCCCCCCCCGCAAGGTTCCCAGTCATCTTTGTTTTCTTCTGAGTCTCCTATTAGCCATATATTGGAATTTCTTTATGTATCTTCAGTTTAACTTTCTGTAACATATACTGTAAGTGGCTTTTTGGGTCATTTATCAGAGTTCTAGGCAAATACATGCGTATTATATTGATTTATAATTTGGCACAATGATTGGCAATGTTTTTAAAGATATTTTATCTTACAGGGAAGCCTGGGGGACGCTGAGCTATTGTCCCTAGTGCACAGTATGCATTTACTGTCACATAGCAACTAGAAAGGACTCTGCTCTTCTGTCAGTCACAAGTCTCAGGCTGGCTTTGAAGGCAAGCACTTTCTACTTGTGGAAGGTGAGAACTCCTTTCTTTCCATGTTCTAATTACTAAAGCTTGCTAGAAAGTCCAAACTTAATATGCCTATCAACTTAGGGAGATTTTGTTTATTTGTTTTAGAACTTAACCTAGTAAGTTATGAGAATAGCTGTCTGTGCAAAGGTGGTGATAGGAACAAAGATGTTTCGTGGTTTAATAGAATAACTTTCACTGGTGAGGAGATGAAATAATTACCCTTAAACATTCTATGATCTTTGTAGCTCGAAGTGAAATCTTTCTTAACAACAGTGTGAAGCTGTTGGTTCCTGCTGTGGCCTGAACTCTGATTTCTGAAATGTATTCGTTTCTTGGTGCTTGTGATGGTTGGATTTAATTGTTAACTTGACACAATGTAGAATCATTTAGGAAGAGAGTCCATAATGAGGGATTATCTCACTTAGGTTGCCTTAGGGGTATGTCTTCAGGGATTGTCTTGATTAAGGTGGGAAAACCTGTCCATTGTTGGTGGCCCCATTCCCCAAGTTTGGATTCTAGATGGTGTAACAGGGAGAAGGTGAGCTGAGTGTGGAAGGCATACATGCTTTAATTCTCTCTCTGCTCTTGACTGTGGATTTGCCTAGCTGCTTCAAGTTCCTGCCTTCATTTCCCCACAATGATGAACTGTAGTGTGGAATTATAAGCAAACTAAACTCTCTCAAAGCTGTTTTTTTCAGGGTATTTCATCAGAACAGAAATGGAACTAGGATAGTACTGTATTGGGTTCTCAGAAATTTAATGACTTAAAATAATTCACAGTTCTTTGCTTATATACAGTTCTAGGGGTCAGAAGTTCAAAAATGATGTCTTAGTTCATTTGTGTTGCTATAACAAAATACCTGAAGCTAGCTACTTTGTGAAAAATAGTTCACTTGATTCATGATTTTGGTGACTGGAAAGTCAAAATGGCATGATGCTCCTTTCTGGCTGATTCACAGTATGTTAGAGAAGTAGAAAGGAAAATGAATTGACACAGATGGGGTTGATCATTGGAATTAGCCTCATTCTAACAATATTCTTTTGTGGCAGCTAACCCCACTTCAAGAGAACTACATTAATCACAGAAATAGTGCCTCTATGATCCAATCATCTTCTTTGAACCCCTATCTTTTAAAGATTCATCAGGTCTCAGTACCATTATATTGGGGGAGCAAGCTTCTAGCCCATGAATGTTAGAAGGACACACACCCAAACCATATGTATACCATACAAGTAGCCTTTCTTGGCTGTCCAAAATTGAGAACTAAGTATGTTTCCTTCTTTGGTTCTGGGGAGAGAACTTATTTCTCTGAACTTTTTAGCTGCTAGTGGGTCTCTGTTTCTTTGCTTGTGGCTCTACTTTGCATCCATCCTCATAACACGTTCTCTAGAGTCAAATCTCAGCCTGCATTCCCCTCTAAGGATACTCAAGGTAGCACTCGCATCCTACCAAGACAGTCCAGGATAATCTTAAAACCCCTCGTTGAACCATCACCTGTCAACTTCTTTCTTGTCATCTCCCATGACTCACAGGGTTATATTAGATATATTTGGGGACCGTTATTTAAACCACCACAGATATAGACTCTCTTTACTTAAAAGCAAGGGATGTAGATTAATTTCCAGGAAGGTGATCAAACTGGCACTCAGAATAGTATCCTGGAGGTTGCAAATTCTTTGAAGACTACTGTTTCATCTTAAGCATCTGTTTGAATTTTCTGGTTTCTATTTCTTAAATAATAAGAATCTTCCTGTCCCACTTTCTAGTTGCAAAAGAAAAGCAAATCTGGAGTGTTGCTTCATGGTCAAGCATATGCTTAGCCTGTATGAGGCCCCTAGTTCAATCTCCAGTACAAAGAGAAAAACAAAATTGGCCAGGGAAGATGTGCCTCTGTTCTGTGGTGCACTGACTCTGGGATAACTGTGTCATTAGGGTAGCATGGCCCCACACGCAAGGAAGGAATGCCAATTAGGAAGGGGCACGAGTCCCAGCTGGAGCTGATCCAGGCCTGTCTTTGTAGTTTGGGGGAGAGAGGAGCCCCAGTATCTCTGATTGCCTTTTGCTTAGCATTTCCCTTTATGCCTGAGTCCCAGTTGTGAGGCTGCAGGTCTCAGTGGGTTAAGTGAAATGGCTACTGAGATCTGTTCTTCAATTAGGAGGGAGGTCCTGGGGGGGTATGGACATTCACCTCTCCAGTGCTGGCTGTCATAGAACAGTCAGCTGTGGACTGAGTCTTAGTGTGGACCTTCCTGGTTTTCTAGGTCCGGGGCTCATGGCTGCTCTGTTTGTTAGAGACCTTGTTGGTCACACAGTATCCTTGGCTTGGCTTCTACTGAAGGAGGAGCTAGAAGCCATTGTGTCTCCTTGTAGTGTTGGTTTATTTATTTATTTTTGTCTTGCCTAATAAGCTATGTGCTATTATGCACGCTGTCTCTGTCTCCCTCCTCTCCCCTCCTCTTCCCGCTGGTCCCTTCTGCTCTGCAACGACTCAGAGTCCCTGGACAGTTGAAATCTGACCAGCCACAGTGCTATTTTTAATGTCTCCATGCATCACAGCTGAGGACTTGGCCACAACACCCAGGTGCATCCACGGCTGCTGTTTCTTCTTCTCTGAGGACATGGCCAAAAAAAACAACCAAAACCCCGAAACAAAAAAACAATGCCTGTGCCCAGAGTGGAGGGGGCGCTGTAGCCAGAGGCTGGGCAGGCTTTCAACCTCTTGTTTAAGAGGCTGGCTACAGAGCATAGAGAAGACAAACAGCAATTCCAAAAGTGGGACATTTGCTTGGGAGGCATGCTCCTGTGAGCCTGTCTCTTTCCATGATAAAGACTACATCTGTTCGGTCCTGTCTGCTCGATTTTGGGGCAGGGGGAGAACACCAGTGCCAAGATCAGAGTTCTCTTTCCCACTCAGTGGAGGTAGCTTTCCTCCCCAACATTCCAGAGACCCCTGAAGGATCCTCTTCCCTGGGGCTGAATCCCTGCTGGATCTCCCAGTTTCCTGAAAACGATGACTCAACTTCAACCCTTTCTTTACAGCATTCACTTTAGAATGCCAGAGAATTCCTGTGACCTGTTATAAAACCAATACATTACATTCTTATATGCGTAAGTTATTATATACATATGTGTGTTTTACATATATATTTAAATATTTGTGTGTGAAAAACTGACTTTGGTTTTGAAACTTTTCAGCGGGTGCTTTTGTTTCAGTTAATCATGTTTCTACTACAGCCTGGGAACTTTTAAAACATTTCTAGAACCCCTATCTTGCTCCCAAAGGCTTAAGCATTATTTGATAATTAGCCTTCACAATTATATTATACATTTTGGAAAGAAGTGTAGGCTGGGGGAGGGTGAGAGGAAGAAAGTTGTGTGTTAGTTAATGTGGGAGGAATGAGGGATATTATCTGGGGACTGGAGGAA
The DNA here is from genome assembly GCA_035773235.1 of Eospalax fontanierii. NCBI lineage: Eukaryota > Metazoa > Chordata > Mammalia > Rodentia > Spalacidae > Eospalax > Eospalax fontanierii. The sequence continues at coordinate 13,957,755 of CM069546.1, forward strand.
TGCCTAGGAGAGAGGGAAGTTGGCTCTGTCGGAATCCTGTTGGTTGCCAGCTCTCTGTGAAACCCTCACTTAAGACACAGGGAATGGGAGGGGGACTGGAAACTTTCTCGCCTTTCCTAATTAAAATGATGGCAGAAAACAGGACCCACATAGAGGCCAGCTTCATGCCATTTATTAAGAAATATTCCTTAAACTTTTTCTCCATTTCCCAGGACTCACAATGGGGATCTGAGGCAGAAAGAGTATTCTTTATAGTTCTGGCACATATGGGACTGTGGCTTGGGCAGCAACGTGGTAGTCCTTGCTGAAGGACAGCACCTCTCTACTCTCTGCCTTGTTCATGCCTCTGCCTGTCAAGCCTTCAGCTCACTTAGGCAAAAGAGTGTCTGTCTTCTGGTCTGTCCCTTCAGCTTGTGCTTCTCTCTCAGGCCAGCAGTCTTTTTGTTTTCAAAAGAAGTACATTTGCTTTGTTTTCATTTTCAGAAAATATTTCTAAGGAGACATTTGAACAATTAGATTTTAATGAAGTTAAGTATTTGGATGATTTTGAATGAAGCAAAATGAGCAGGATATGGGTGTTTGCTCTGCACTCTTTGTACATGGGTGTATGTGTGTATGTCTGCATATGTATGTGTGTCTGTGTGTATGGTATATGTATGTGTATATTTGTGTATGTGTGTATTTATGTGTATCTGTGTGTATAGTATATGTATGTGTTTGTATCTTTGTGTATCTGTGTGCATGTGCATATGTATATGTGTGTATGTATGTGTACATGTGTGTATGTATATCTGTGTATATGGTATGTGCATGCATGTGCACATGTGTGTATATGTGTAGTTGTGTATGCGTACATGTATGTGTAGATGTGTATGTATATCTATGTGTATGGCATGTGCATGTATGTGCATATATTTGTATCTTTGTGTCTATGTGCATATGTGTGCACATGTGTATTTGTGTATGTGTACATATATGTGTACCGGTGTGTATATATCTGTGTGTATGGCATGTGCATGTATGTGCATGCATTTGTATCTGTGTGTCTATGTGCATATGTGTATTTGTGTATGTGTATGTATATCTGTGTGTATGGTATGTGAATGTATATGTTTATGTATATACGTGTATATGTATGCATGTATATATGTGTATTTGTGTACCTGTATATGCATGTGGATATGTGTATGTATATTTCTGTGTATAGTATATGTGCATATGTATATATACATGTATTTTTGTGCATATATGTATGTGTATTTGGGTATATAGTATGTGTGCATGCATGTGTATATGTGAATGTGTGTGTATATTTATGTATGGGAATATATGTGTATGCATGTGAATATGTGAGTATATGTGCACACGTGTATGCATGTATGTGTGTATACATGTTTACACATTACATATGAGTACATGTTTGTATCATTGTACATGAGTATCATATTCATGTGTGCACATGCATGTGTGTATGTACATGTGTGTACATATGTGTGTGCATGTATGTATGTGTGTATACATAGGGCCTGAGGATTCTTAGCATCAGGAATGAACTTCAGTAAAAATGTTCAAGTAGGTGCAGACACCGTGGAGAGGGGCCATTTCTCCTTTGTTCTTCATGTTTCTTCTGATTCAGAAGAAGACCACAAACCACCCCAAGAAACAGTGGAATTTCAGGCAGTACCAGATAACAGGAAAGGTTTTTGGTTTGCTTGCCTGCCACTTAACACTGCTGTTAGTTTCTAGTGGGGATAGAAAGGAAGCTCTGAAGTTCTTGGTTCTTCTAGCATATGACTGGGGATAAAACCACCCGAGGGTCGTTTTTTAAAAACACCTGCTAAAGTGTTTTTAAGGACCAGGAAACTGGCTGTGGAGTGTGAGTTCCCAGGGTGAAGGGTTGTGGGGTCCATGCCCAGGACAGAGATGAGGGCAGCGGCCCTGGGATGAGGCGAGCAAGGCCCCAGAGACACACAGCCCCAGTCACCGCTACTGAGCAGCAGTGCGGCAAAGTTGACAGACCTTTGACTCCCCTGGATTTACACAGTTTTTTAATCAAACGATGTTGATCAGTCATTCAAGTTGAGAGGAAATAAAGACAAAAATCAAAACATCCCAGCATTCTATAGGGAAAGGATATCACATCAGTGGTCCAGATTCCTCTGCCATGGGGGAAAGAGAACTGAGCCCCTGTGGGTCACTCATAGACTGCAAGAAACAAAGAGAAAGAAGGGTGTGTCTCCTGAAGTTCACTCATCAAGATTTGATCCCAACATGGCAGGGTTCGGAGCTGAGGCCTTTCCGAGTGAGTAGGAAGCGGGGCTCTGCCTCCACTAGATGGGTGGACCTAATGTGGAAGCTGGTTCCTGACTCAGGGTGGATTTGGACCCTTTTGTCCCTTGCTCCCTCTTGTTCTTCTGCCTTCCGTCATGACATGATGTAGCCAGAAGGCCCTCACCAGATTCCAGGGCTTGAATCTTAGACTTCCCAGTTCCAGAACCACAAGGACATATATTTCTCTCTTTTCTGAGTAACCTAATATATACTATTTCTTATGCCAGGTGGATGAAACAGAAGCATATGTAGGCAAGGGTTAACAACATCTGGATGGCAGGGGACATTGCCTGCCACGGGCCACCTCACTGTTAAGGGGTGAAATCCTCCCTTCTTTAAATTATTTATGACAGTGGTCCTTTTTCTCCCCACAGTCCCTTTCTAACCTCTTTAACAAATATACTTGTGCATTCTGTTTATTCTCCCTCTTTCTAGGGCAGGCGTGCTGGTGTGGATTATACCCCTTGCCAGCTATTCTGTAGTTACTGAGTGAAAGGGTGTAGTATCTTGCTCCACCAGTTTCAAGGATGCCACAAAAGAAAGACTAGTGTGTTTAAGTGTTTGAAAGTCTTGCTGTGGAAGATTGGTGAGGTGGGTGGGAAGAGGTTTATGCTGCATAGAGACATGTACACAGCGAAGGCCAATACTTTGAGAACCAGAAGAGTATAAGGTCGAGATTTTCCAAGAGAGCAGGTGACTGGTGTGTGTGGTGAGATGTCTCTCTGCCCTCTTCAATTCTTCATCAGCTGACTCAGAAGTGACAGCAGAGACTGAGTACCAGGCGGAGTAGGCAGAACTGGAGATTCAAAGATGCTATGAACCTCTCTTCTCCAAGTTAATTTCTGAGTACAGCGAGATCCCCAGGCTTCTGTGCACAGCTGGGCCAATTGTGTCCTAACTTAAGCAATGAGTGTCGGAGCACCTGGGTTCACATCTGGACACATTGTCTCCTGACCCCAGCTATGAGCATTTTAATGGTAGGATTCTTTCAGAGTTGTCTCATAGGCTCCCTATGCTTTGTTAACACACTCTTGCCCTTCTGACCTTCCACCGTGGGAAGATGTGACAGGAGGGTCCTCATCAGGTACCAGTGCCTTGACCTTGGACCTTTCAATCTCCGGAAGTGTGAGGAAGTAAGTTTCTAATCTATAGTGCTTTGTATGTTGTGTGGACTGAGACACGGAGGTAGCACTGTAGTTTTTCCTCACTAGACCTTGAACAGAGAATGTGGGTGTGGCAAGCTGACGAGAGCTCACCCTGTCTAGAGAGAGTTAATTTCTGCCTTCAGCATTCCCAGGAAGGATAATGTATGCCAGGCAGGGAAGGCATTAGTCTTTCCCTTTTGAACACCCCCCCCCCCCCAATGATTTGTCTGAGGCATTTATTTAAACGGGCAGCATACAGGTGTTTTCAGAGCCGGTCCAGCCCCAGAGAAGGCCTCAGGGCAAACCAGAGAAGATGGGCTGGGGTAATGGAAAGCACTCCTTAGCGGCTCTGTGTGCATTAATGGAAAAATGCAAATCAACTCATTTCTGCATTTGAGGACAACTTCAGATAAAGGGGTCCTGGGGCAAAGAAACCCCTTCAATGTGCCTGACTGTCTCTCTTCCCTATACTACCCGCAGAGTGAGCTGTAGGGGGTGGGGAGCTAGTTGCAGATGGGCTGTGCAGGAGTTAAGAGGGTATGCATAAGCAAGAGGAAGCCGGGGGAGGAGGCAGAGGGCAGTCCTGTGTGGGGACAACCTTGTGGAAAAGGCCTTAAACTAGCTACCTCTCCTTTGGTTTCTGTCAGTCACCAGCTGTGGGTGACCTTGGGCAAGGGGTAAGATCTAGAAGCAGCCAAAGTTGAAGTGAACAATGTTGGTAGCCTATCAATTCCACCATCTAATGACTGCTAGTAAAAGCATTTGGGTAGCAGATCTGAACAAATTATTATTGGGGAAGAAGTGGAAGGCTGGGATGAGAATCCAGGACTCCTGGCTTCCTAACTGAAGCCCATCCCCTCTCTTCTATGACACATTAGCAGGCATGTGTTCCCATATTTTATCATTTGGATATGAATGTTTGGTGCGCTCCAGGGCACAATGAAGATTTTAAAGATTTGAACTTCTCAAAAGCTTTAGCTGATCTCTTTGGGTTCTTCATGTAGGCAACTGAGAATAAAAATGATGCCAAGTTAAAATGTGATACAAAGAATTGGAAATCAGTTTTTCATGTGTCTGCTAACACTCTTCAACTCTTCAGATAGCAGTTGATATTTAATATTGTCTCTTTTATTTTAAAAAATATTTTATTTATTATTTTTATTTTATGTGTATGAGTATATTGCCTGAATATTTGTGTAAGTGCACTTGTGTGTGCAGTGCCCATGGAAGTCAAAAGAGGATGTTGGATCTCTTGGAATTGGAGTTATGGACAATTGTTAGCTGCCTTGTGGGTGCTGAGAATTGAACCTGAGTCCTCTGAAATAATAGCCAGTGCCCTTAATCCAGCCCTATATTTTGTTTTGTTTTGTTTTATTTTATTTGAGACAGTGTCTCCCTGAAGCCCCAGATGGAATTGGAACTCACTATGTAGACCAGGCTGGCCTCCATCTCACAGAGATCTGCCTGCTTCTGCCTTCCAGAGTGCTGGGATTAAAGGCCTGTACCACCATGCCTGGCCTTTACTTTTCTCTTTAGAGTCCTGGTAAACCAGCCCTCATGAGGGAGTATGCCTTTCTTATTTGGGGAATTCAGTTTACAGCTTCGAGTATCATATACTTATTTTTGAATGATTGCGTGGAAGGGTTGTGTGAACATCCAATTTGACCTTTGCTATTTTTGTGTGATATGGTTCTTCATAGCATTGAGTGCATGTGAGGTCTTGTGTGTGTGTGTGTGTATGTACACACGTGTAGCTTTGATTTGTTTTCCCACAGAATAAGGTAAGCAAACAATTGCTAACATTAGCAGGTTTCGATTTGCTAAATGAGATGTTGTACTAAGGACACAGACTGCAGTCAGTACATGCAGGAACTTCTTGACATGTGAAAGCTATCACTCCATGTAATATAAACCTACACCTCAAGTATCTAGGCTAGAGGAACACTTGGGAACTGGATTCTAGGGAAAGTCATGTGACTAGTCTAAAATGAATAAATTTGCTTTGGGATTTAGTGATATCCTACCTTATATTTTAGAGGTATAGTCTAAGTAATGCCTGACTTTCCTTCCCCTCTGAGGGTTTTACTGTTGCTTTTCCTTGCTTACAGATGTGTGTGTGTGTGTGTGTGTGTGTGTGTGTGCATGTGTGTGTGCGTGTGGTGTGCGTGTGGTGTGCGTGGTATCTATTCCTCTCCATTGACATTAATTTTATATCAGTGGCCCTTCTGCTTTTGGTATGACTTATTTCTCCAGGTGCTTGGCTGAGCTTGGGGCTGGATGTGATGCAGTTCCTGCTTGTTTTAGTGTGTAATCCACAACCTGGTATAAATATAGCCTCCATTCCCCCCAATATGGTGAGATTTTGTCTTTACCTGGAAACTCCTGCATGCCCCTCTTTGCTTCCAGCTGGTTCTTGGGAAAAGTCACTGTGATGCGAAATTCTGCTTCCTGAGTCCTAGATGCGGGCCATGCGCCCCTTACCTGTTCTACCAGCTGAAGGATATCTGGCAATGTCTGGAATCAGTTTTAGTTGCTATAACTGGAGGAGGGGGAAGAGTTGAGTACTATCGCCTATAGACAAGAATGCCTCTAAATAGACTTGGATGTATATCATCACCTACCAAGTGTATGTCATTTATCTACAAATGCCAGTAGTGGTTAAGTTGAGAAACCTTGTGGTGCCAAGTTCTATGTTCCTTTGTAACCAGTGTTGCCGGTTTTATGAAGGACCCAAAGGAGTGGGTATTATTGTCTACCTCCATCTTAAGAATGGACCAGGGAGGAAATGGCTTGGCAGATAAAGGCCTTGCTGTGCAAGCATGAAGACCTGAACTTAGATCTCCAGCAGCCACATAAAAGTCAAGCCTTGATGGCATATGCCTGTAATCCAGAGAGGAGGAGGGGCGGGTAGTGACAGGAGGATCCCTGGGGCTCATTGGCCAGCAAGTGCAGCTCAGATGGTGAGCTCTGGGTCCAATGAGAGACCTGGTCTCAAAATAAGGTGAAGGGTGGTAAAGCAGGAGACCTGATGCCAACCTCTGGGTGTCACATGCCCAGGCAGAGTGGAGCATACTGTACATGCACATGGACACACACACACACACACACACATGGGGACACACACACACACACACATACAAACACACTGACTTGCACATATAAGGGAATGGATGAAAGAATAGAAGAATTGGCCTGATGAAGGCCACCGGGTTCCATGTGCAGATATGCCTGTGAGCCAGGTAAGTTTGCTGTGCCCAGGTCCTCAGCTGTTGGCACCCACCCTGTCCTGCAGACCTCCTTAGCCCCGTCTGACTAGCATCCCAGTGAAAAAGCTGGGCTTTCTGTTTGTGTATGGACGGAGGTGAGCTAGGTTTGTACTGGAGAGACCTCGATGTTTTCCTGCTCCTTTGAGCAAACAGTGGGCCAGAAGTCACCTCTAGTGTAAAATTTGTTTCTCATTAGTCTTCTTCCTGTTTTTCCTTTCCTTCCAGTCATGTCTTCCATTTTGCTTTTCTTGATTCACAGTCATGCCTGTCCCTGTCCGGGACCCTCCTCCGGTGACTGGTTGGCCACCAGCATCAGTGACCTAATGGAAGGTTGACCTTGGGAGTGAGTGTCAGTTATTGCCTGCAGATCAGAGGAAAGGATGCTGCTTTCAATCTGGATAATGACTGATGCTCACTTAAAAATTCTTTTGATGACACATTCTGGCTGTTCAGAGGCAAAGCAAACAAACAAATGAACCCAAATTTAAGTTCCAGATTGTGCCAAGATTTCACTTAGAAAGCTTTTCCTTCTACAAAAGCCTTCTGAGGAATTCCTTTATCAGGAGAGAAAGAACATTCCTAGAGATCTCATTAGGTAAATGACTCTCAGATTAACATATTTTATTAATTACCTACTATGGGACTCCAAAGCTAAACAATCATAAAAACAACAAAAAGAAGTAAATATAGTTCTTGGTGACTAATAGATTTCATGAAAGGCATCATCAGCAAAATCAATTATATGCATTATTATAATGAAAGGTACAGTTAGTGCTTTAAAAAAATAATTAGGTTATTGGCTAAGAGGAAACTACCCCCTTCCATTACCCTGGAGCAAGCCCTGGAGGCTTCACTCAAAGGCTTTTAGTAGAGAAGTCATTGGTTTTATTGGCCAGGCAAATTATTGACTCCATTAGCTTCGCCAGTAGGGGACCCTGCTATTCCAAAGTCACCAGGTGCTTTTGATCTGATTGTGCATTTTCTCGAGTAGAAAAATATAGGCTTTGGATAATGCATCAAAATGTGTACAAAACATTTGCCAGTCTTACATGTATGGCGAGGGTGGGGATGGAGGGAAGAAGAAGGAAAAAAGGCTGGTGAAGGTTGAGCTTTGTGTGGAGGAGTGTATGGTCTGGGTCCCTGCGTGGTTTGGGTGCTGCACACACACACACCTATCCAGTGTATACGAATGTGTTCCCTGGGATCCAATCAACTCCATTTCCAAAGCTCTGTCCAGACCTCAACTTGCCCGTCGTGCTTTATATGTAAAAATATTCCATCTAAACCTGTAGTGGAGCTGCCTCCAGAGTGCTAATAAATAATATATGCAAATAATATATATCCTTTTCTTATCAATCCAAAGAAATGTGGAGTTGTGAAGCTGGAGAAAACTCGCATTAGACAATGTAATGGAGCGGGAATTAGAACAGTGCAGTTCCTCTGGCCATTATAAATGAGGACGGCAGCTACCTGGAGAATGGGAAAACTGATGAGTACAGTCTGTTGGGGAGAGCGGGAGGAAAATTTCCCTCAGGAACACATTTCAAATTACTTATTTATGAACTGATGAACTGGGAGACCACCTATCGAGACATCGGTGTAAGCAGTCTGCTGCAGACAGCTACAGAACTCCAGCTAATTGTGTGGCTGTTTACTGCTATTCAGCTGGGCTTTAGAGGCAGGAAATGTAGGTTCTGACTAGAAGTTACATTTTTCTTTTCTCTTGTCCACATAAATATGTACATGCATGTTTTAATCATTTGGCCAGAGCCTGGGAAACCTGATTCAGTGGTGAAGCAGGGGCTGGACTAGGGAGTAGGTTTGCAAGTCATGAGTCATACTGTTGGGGAGGCAGATGGCGTGCTGCACTCTTTTGACAGCTCTCAAAAGGCTATAGGATCAGGTTGCAGAGTGCTGTACCCTCCTTGTGGTCAGCATCTTCCTTTCCCTTCCCAGCACCTCCATTGCCATGGTGACAGAACATGGTGTTCAATGCTGTTTCTGTGCTGGGTTTTCGTGAATGATCTCATTTTATCCTCACAGGAGCCCTGTGAAAAGGCACCATTGTTATCTACATCACAGAGGTGAATGAACTAGCGAATGTGAAGTGAGGTGACTTTGCCAGGGCCATGAGCTTCAGTCCATAGGACTCCAGGGCCCAGATCCCTAACTACTTCCTGGAGGACCGTGACTAGTCACTGGGAAGGAAATAGCCTCTCCTCCTTGGGGAGTGCTACCGACTTATTCTCTATGCTGCAGGCAGTGTGGTGAGGAAAGGAATCAGACAGGCAAATGAGAGACTTGGGTGCTGTTACAGACAGGATATCTATTGCTTAACAACTAAGTCTCTTAGGGTCTCTCTCTCTCTTTCTCTCTTTCTTTCTCTCTCTCTTTCTTTCTTTCTTTCTTTCTTTCTTTCTTTCTTTCTTTCTTTCTTTCTTTCTTTCTTTTCTTTTCTTTCCTTTTTCTTGAGACAAAACCCAGAGACCTGCACAAGCTAGAAAACTGCCAAGAACTCTACCACCAAACTATACGTCTAGTCCTTCTCATATGAATTTTTATTATCTTCATTTTAGTGATGAACCAGCAATAGTCAGGCAAAGTCAAGTCGAATCCACACGCACACATGCACACACGTGTGCATATATAAAAGCTAGCCTTTTGAGTGGAGGCTGGCTATGAGTGTCTTGGAAGGGAGAGGGCTCCCAGAAGATAAGTCTAAATCTTCTATCCTTTAATTTCCAATACCTCACAAAGTGAGAAGTGTAAGAATGGATCTTTGATATGTATTTTCTATGTTGTTTTCATCTCCAAACTTGGAAACCTTCTGAATCACTCTCTCAAAGATCCCTCTCTTGTTGACAAGTACCATATTAATAGCACCATGTAACTATGTCCATCTTTGTGCGCGTTCTTATGACACTGTAGCACATGGTTGTTGTTTCAGTCATTGGGGCCTGATGAGGCAGAGATTTGTATCACAGCATACAGATTATAACCAAAGATGTTGATGTCCAGAGAGGTAAAGTCAGTGGTTTTCGACTGGGAGAAAAGCTGTACCCTTCTTCCCAAGGGATAATGGGCCAAGTTGGAAAATATTTGTGTTGTCACAGGGTGAAAAGAAGGTGCTGCTGATATGATGGTAGAGATCAGGGTTGCTATCAAATCCTTTAACTTACAGACCATCTTCTCATGACAAAGAATGCCAGGCCCCAAATAGTCAGGGTTATCTGGATTATCTAACCTGGGTTAAGTGCATGCCCAGAGTACTAGGTGGGAGAACCAGCTTGAAACTCATTTGTCCATCATCTGTGCACTGCTAATTATTTACTCATTGCTCCTTCCTCCATGCCTGCTCTTGTTGCATTGCATATGGATTATGAGAGGACACAGCGGATAATGTGATTCATGGGACATTAAGTGACAGGGATGTCAGTAGAGACCTCAGATGTGAATCTTGTGCAAAGTGTGTTCAATCTCATCTTGGTAGTTTGGTTCTGATGTACCCGATAATTAAATTTTATTGCGTGGCAATTCTGTCACAGGCTGATGGAACCAGAATTGGGGGATTTGGTGGAAAGACTAGAACACTGGGGCATCTGAGATTCTAGGTTGATGTCAACAGTTTCTGGGGTGTTGCCTCTGGAAAGCTACATTTGCTGTCAGGGCCTCTGCATCTTAAGCTAAGGGATATAAGGCTTCTGCTCTGTTTGCTTCTCAAAGCTGTTTGTAAAAACCACATAGGGAAATGGCCATTCAAGCATCTGGAAGATGTTAAAGGGCTTCATATCACATGAGATTCCCTTTATACGTTACCAGGTAGGTAATGGATGAAATAATAGTGCTGAGACCTGGCACCAGTGTCATTTACCTTCACACGACACTGTTTTAAGTACTGGACACGTGCATCTTGTTGGGTCATCAAGACGGTTCTATGAGGAAGGTGCTAAACCAGCGGAGTGCCACACTGGGCTCAAGGTTTGGGTACTAAGTGTTTGGAAAGGGACCCAGCTCTTTTATTTTAGATTGGGCTCATAAATTCTGTAGCTACTTCTTTCTTTAGACATTCTTTCTTTAGTTCTTTCTTCCACTCAATACAGATTGAGTAGAAAGGATAAGAAACTAGAACAGAGCAAAAGAACAGGTTAAGTATCAGAAAGTGTGTGGGTTAACATCATGGCAATAGCAGCAGTAATCCCCAGCCACGGTGAGAGTGATAACAGAGCTTGTATAAGCACAGCAAAACTAGCTCAGGTTCTCCATGTGCAAAGTGCTTTGGCAAGTTTATATTCCTGGTCTCATCTAAAACTCAGTAATTCATGTGGTCCTTTATTACTACAATTCCTGTCTTTTCTACATGCGTGGATATGCACATATGTGTATACATGTGCATGTGAAACTGGAGGTTGAGGTCATGTGCCTTTCTTGATTGCTCTCCAGATTATATTGTGAGACAGTGTCTCTCACTAAATCTGGAGCTCACCACTTTGGGTATACTTGCCAACAAGCCACAGGGATCCTCCTGTGGCTACCCATCCTCTAGTGCAGGGATTATAGGCATGTGTCCCCATGGCCAGCTTTTTGTGTGTGTTTGGTGGGTCTGAGCTCAAGACCTTATGCTTGTGAGGTAAGCAGTTTGGTGGCTAAGGCATCTCCACAGCTCTCTGTTACACAGATGTAGAATCTATGGCTCTGGACTATCATGCCAAGCAGTCTGAGCTTTAAGTGCTGACTATAATGGTTTGCAAAAGTAGTACAACCATTTATAGCTCACTTTCCTTGTGTATAGATAGATTTTAGTTTACTTTATTTATTATTAATTTTGAATGAGAGAATGTGATCTTGTATGTAAGAAAAGCTTTGCAGATTTTGTTTCTCATATATTTTTGTTTTTGAACATTATTTGGCACATAGTATATTAGTTACCTATGGATATAATGCAGTATAATAAACTCTGACAAAAAGCTCTAATGGTGTCCTAATTAGCTTTAACTCTCAACTTGACTCAGTCTTGAGTCACCTGAGCAGGGAGTGTGGACTGAGGGATTTCCTAGATCAGATAAGCCTGTAGGCTTTTCTGTAGGGGATTGTCTTGATGCTAATTGATGAAAGAGGGACCTGCCCACCGTGGGCAGACCCATTCCCTGAGCAGGTGGTTCTAGGGTATGTAAGCAAGCTAGCTATGTATAATCCGAGTCAGCAAGCAGCCTTCCTCCATGGTTTCTGCTTCAAGTTCTTGCTTGAATTCCTGCCCTGACTGCCCTCAATGATGGACTGTGACTGGAAAGGGTAAGCCTAATAGACCCTTTCCTCCCACAAGTTGCTTTCGGTCATGGTATTTGTCACAGGATGTCACTAGAACAGATGGTACATAGGAATGAGCAATAACATTATTGCTTGCATGTCAAGAGTCATTTGGACATCGGTTAGGTGGGTCTGTTGGTCTTGCTTGTGGGTCTCAGGGTCAGCTGCTTGTTGTCTAGGGTGCCTGGGCTAACTTGATTCTGCTCCCCTTGTCTCTCGTCTTGCCTGGATGTTATCTCATGCTATACCAATGCACGTGGAAATGTGCTGATGCTTTTTGCTTGCTTGTCTGCTAATATCCACCTCCCAAGGGAAGTCACCTGGCCAAGCGCAGAGCAAAGGGGCAGAGCAGATCATTGTTAGCTGAGGGATGTGAGTGAAGAACAGAGGACCATTTGGTCAGTAGTCCACTGTAGTTGAGTTACTTAGTTATTTGTATATTTAGTTATACTAAGTATTTGAAGAAACAATTTGAAAGCACTTAGCACAGGGGAAAGGATCCAAAATATGTTTCTTAGCTGTAACAGGGCAACAGTCTGCCAAACTAAACTATAAAGTTAGAGCACCACAGAAGGATTTGACCCCACATCAGCCAGTGAAGCCTTTTGGTTGTTGTTGCTGACTTTTCTTTAAGTTTCCAAAATATTTTGGGTGTCAGCCGGATAGAGACTCACTTATTTATTTATTTATTTAATTAATTTTCAAAAGAATAGAATTTTTTAGATGTCCAAAGTAACTGATGAAAGTGCCTCTCCAGGGCTCTGACATCATCCTGATGAATCCCATACTCAGCAAATTCTCTTCATCCCTTTACATGGTAGGGTATCACTTCTTTTTTCAGTGCAATGGAGACTGTCTAAACATTCCTTTGGGTGATTCCCATAGCTCCTAGAAGAGGAGCCGCTCACCTCCAGCCTGAATTTGGCCTGCTGCCTTCTTGGCACACGCTGTCTGTCAGCTCCAGTGAGTTGACTGTGTGGAGCAATAGAGCCTCTGAATTGCAGTTCTCTTTTATGAGGTTGAAGAGTCTGGTTCTCAGTGAGTGTGTGTGTCTCTGTGAGAGCTGTCACTGTGTGCAGCGACGGATGATGACAGGTTGGTTTAATGTAACTCTTGCCAAGATTAAGGGGTTGTCAGACAAGTATCATGGGAGACTGAGGGATTGCTCTCTGAAACGTCATTCTGAATTGCTAACTAACGTAGCTGGTGCTTAGGTGGGGGTGGGCTTCCCGGCATTGAGGACCTGCAAAGAAGCCATTGGGGTGCCTCTAACCTAGAGGTGATGGGTCCCAGGACGGTCCAGTTGGACATCAGGGGATCTATCGGTTCTGTAAAACTGCATGCAAAAGTATATGCTCAAAAACATAAGACTGTTTTGGTGTCTTATTTATTATTATTACTATGTGTATATGTGTGATGTGTGTGTGTGTGTTGTGTGTGTGTGTGTGTGTGTGTGTGTGTGTAGAGTGTGTTCCATAATGTGTGTGTGGAAAAGGTCAGTTTCCAGGAGCTGGTTCCACCTCTGTTGAAACAGATTCACTTGGTTTTGTTTCTGTGCTGTGTATCCCAGGCTAGCTTGTCTTGGAGCTTCTGGGCCATTCACCTGCCTCTACCTCCCATCTCACTGTGGAGCACTGTGATTGGAAATGTGAGCGCCCCCACCCCCACCCAGCTTTGTGTGGATTCTGGGAAGAACTAAGGTTGTATAGACAATGCTGTTACTCACTGAACCATCTTACCACCTATGCCCCTTTGAATGCTTAGTAGAGGTGTGCACCTGTAATCAGACCCAACGGATTTATGGTTGGTTCCTAAATGTGGGTCACCATATTCTGCCCCATTTAGTCAGTGCGATGGGCAAGGCTCTGTAGGCAGGTTTAAGAAGTTTCATTTGGACAGTGAAAGAAACAATTCCTAAAGTGTCTAGAGAACTAAAGTGATAGGACTGGGTCTGATTTGTAAAAAGTAGTCTGGATATATAGTACCTAGCTGTAGAATTACTCCGAAATGATAAAGCGATGTCAGGTTTTCTTTCATTTGTTCATTTCACAAGTGTACCTGTTGAGTGCCTGTCCTGTGCTCCAGATAGCCTTGAGGATACTGTTCAGGAAGACTCTGGTAGTTGCTGTCAGAGAGAACGAGAAAAGAGAGTTGACTAATTTTAGCACTGCTAAAAAGTCTAGTACACTATGAGAAATGTAACATGATCATCTGTTTACTCGTATGCTCATAAACAGGCATTGAGTCTCCATCATGTGGAAGACCCTGTGCTAGGTCTTGGGAGTATCAGAGAGTTGCAGAAAGGAACAATGTCTGCCCTTAGTGAATTCACAGTCAAACAGGGTACACAGTTGCGTGAACAAGCCATTATATCATACTGTGGAAAATGTTAAGAGGGGAAGTGTGAGGTCAGAGAAGATATAGGCTAGTGCATCCCCCCTAGCACTTAGGAGTCAGAGACAGTAAAGGCACAAACATTATTTCAGATCACATACAGACACACACACACACACACACACACACACACACACACACACACACACAGAGTCATCCCTGTGTAGAAAACGTCTCAGATTAACTTTAGCTCTTATCAACAGGCATGTTATTTCTGAGGGCTGACTGAGTGGAGGAGACTGAGAAGGATAAATAGCCTGATACAGGCCTGAGGTGTAGATCAGTCATAGAGCAATTACCTCGCATGCCCAAGATCCTGGGCCTCATCTCCAGCATTCAGAAACAAACAGTAGGCAAATAAATAATCATGTTGTGATGGCTAATTTCGGTTGTCAACTTGACACACCTAGAGAGGAGAGAACCTCACTCAAAGCATTTCCTTCATCAGATTGGCCTATAGGCATGCCTGTGGGGGAATTGTTTCGATGCTAGTTGATATAGGAATACCCAGCAGGTAGACCTGGTCTGTATGTGAAAGGGAAATGATCCAGATCCTGAGAGCAAGTCAGTGAGCAGTGTTCTTCCAGGTTCTCTGCTTGTCTTCTGTTCATGCCTCAGTTCCTTCTTTGAGTCCTTGCCTTGACTTCCCTCAGTGATGGTATATAAAATTAAAGGCAAATAAACCCTTTTTTCCCCAAGCTTTCTGTCAATGTTTTATCATGGCAACAGAAAACATCTAACTGGATCCCAGCTCATACGCCATGAACTGTACATCATACAATTCTTTCTTACTGTGTAACCTTGTCTCACAACTCTGAATCTCTCTTGTGAAGTGATCTTAATATCATCTGCCTTGTCTATGTCTGGAGGATGAATGTTCCTGGCCTTCTTCCCATGCAAGCACTGCTGGACGCTACAGGAGTGTCTCTGGCATCATTTTAACCACCCAGGATTTCCTCTTGCTGAGACTCTCAGTCTCTGCTGTGTCATCCTAGAGCTGTGCTTTCTATCCATCGCTTAAAACTGGACTTGACTTCTTTCATCTGTCTGGTTTCTTTACACTGGAGAACTGGTTTAAGTTTCTGTTCTTGGATGTTGCCTACCCAGAACCCACCTTAGCTTTGTATGTTATCCATTGGCTTCTTATTCTATAGCCCTGTGGGCTCCTGGGGTCCAGTGTGAGTATTTCTGGAAGAGATTGGCATTCTGGACTTGGTGCAGCCACCTGGACTTCTCCCTGTCTGGTAGAGAGATTGGACACAGGAAACAGAAGGTGAAGCAGAGATAATGTTACATTGTCCCGCTCATTTCCTCTTTGTGGACATGTAGGCAGATTACATGTTCCAGCCTGCCTTGAAGTTATAATAGGATCATATGGCTAAGTATGGCCAATGGAATGGGCCTATGAATGATACTTGCTGCTTCTAGGACCAAGCCTTAAGCATCATGTGTGCTCCTCCAGTCTCCCTCCAGTTTCAGATGCCAGGCTCTAACCATAAAATGTCTCACAGATATACCCAGAAAGAATGCTTTGATAGCGCTCAAATTAAGTATAACAGTATTATGTAGTAAGTATTTGCTGTGTTCCTGACACAGCACTGAGTACTTTCCATACATACCATGTATCGTTTGTGCCTCTCAAAATGAGTAGGCATCAACGCTTTTTTAATGAAATGACAATTAGATCATTGGTCATTGTCCATAATGTGCATTTGATGTAAACTAGTATATAGTTTTTAGTGTCAAGTGATTGAAAGGTGACTATACTCACTGATAATCTGATCTCTTTTGCAATAATGAAACAATGAAATTCTAAGGGGAAGAATTTCCTGGCATAAACTGTCCTTGCTTTAGTGATTCAGGTCATCGTAATAAACAAGAAGAAATATGGGTCTTGTATTTATTCATGGCATGATATTCATGCAACCCTGTTCTGGTACCATCTATACAACCAGTAATTCACATTGCTGACAGCACAGCGAGGTGCCCCATGTTGTCCCACCTTCGAGGAAACCTGAGTTTGACGCCAAAGCTGCCAACACAAAAATAAAAGCCATAAATCACAAATACTCCAATTCTCCCTTTTGCGCTGACACGCACACAACCTTACCACTTCAGGTCCCAAGGATGAATCTTCTGCTTAACACCGCCTAAATTCTGTCCTCCAGTAGGACTTAGGCTATCAAATGATGGTGGCACACTCTGTGGCTGGTCATAGCTAATGGAGAGAGCTGGGGAATCAAGTGGGGCCAATCCATTAACAGCCAGAAAAATGAGAATAACCAGAGAGCCATTTAACAAACTTGGAAGAAGACACTGAAAATAGGGCACCACTCACTTGTTGGGGAAAGGAGATGTGTGAAGGGCACTCTGTCCTGAAATATTTTGCCAAAAAGCACCTCTTTCAAGAATCGGGTGCAGTGACACTTTGATTAATGCAATTCCCATTTCCACTGACAGGAAAGTAGCTTTTCTTTGGGGCCTTCCTAGGTTCAACTTAAAACTCCAGCCGAAGACTAATAGTGACTGTGACAGGGATGGAGCGCTGCCCACTGGGAATTTGTTACAGTCCATAGTGTGCAGCCAACTCAGAGAGCCATTGCCCAGCTGCGGACTCCAGTTCCCAGTACCTCGTGCCTCTACATGTTGTCATGTGACTGCCTCCCCCTTGGAATATGAGAACGGTCAGTGGGTGCCTTCCCCAAGAAGTCAGTGCATCTGTTCTGCTTTCTCTTTTCCCATCTGCTATCCAAACAGGCCTTTGAGATTTGAGAATATGCTGTGGAGCTGTAAGGTGGAAGCTACCTGGACCCTAAATTACCATCTAGAGAAAAACCTGTTCTCTAAGTAGAAAACATCACCTTGGACTGTTCCGTAAAAAACAAACTTGTCTTCTCTAAAGATAGTGAAATATTATGATATATTGGGACAAGCAGCTAGGTTACCCCAATTAATGCACCTGCTAAACTGTAGACTAGTGGCTAACATACACTATTATCATTATGCACAAGCAAAATAAATAGTTGTTATCCAATCATGAGTTCTTTGAAATTCAGTGTTCCAGAGAAACAGTCCTGAGCCTGTTACAAAATAAACAGAAACTATGAGGTATAATAATTTCATATTACATTGGCATGACAGATACCAGCCACTAATGATGACAGTTAATAAATAGGTATAGCCCAGAGCACAATCCTAGAAGCCCTGTTTTCAAATCTGTTGGCCCTTCATAGACAGGATCCCGACATGACATGAGTCAGGAGACTTGACACATACAAACATTATTAACATCCCATCACAGAGGATTATAAGGAGAGCTGCAGTCATTTTCCATGCTGCATTTGTACGCTGTGTCAACGGAGCCTGCTATTGAATGTGCTCACTATGTGTATGTCACTGCGCTTGATTTTCATTCTCTTCATTCAACCTTTCAAAAAGTTTTTTGATTACATTTTAATTTATTTCTTGTGGGTGTGTATCTCTGCGTGTTGTGGAAGTGCGTGTGCCATGGGTACTCATGGAGGTCAGAGGAGAAGGAGGAAGAGGAAGAGGAGGAGGAGGAGGAGGAGGAGGAGGAGGAGGAGGAGGAGGAGGAGGAGTCTGTTCTCTTTTTCTACTATGTAGGTCCCAGAGATGGAACTCAGGTCATTAGATTTGGTGGCAGACACCATCTTGGCAGCCCACAATCAACACTTTTAAGAATATATTATTAGCCCGTGATAGTGCTTTCTCCTTCAGTCCTTTTCTTCTGTAGACATAAGTGATCCTCTCCCATGGGCCAGCGAGAATGCTATGTCGGCATTAGAAAAATGAAGTCATCGGCCACCATAGTAAGAAAGAACTATGGAATCGGGAAGATTTTAAGTTGGTGACAGTGTCAAACCTGTCAAGAGAATGGCTCTGTGCAAAGGTCCAGTTTTTTCATTCTTTTACCTCTACTGATGGGTTATTTAGCTCTTTGTAGTCATAACTGAGCTATGGTTCTCTGATGAGAACTCACAGTCCTGCCTTCCTTACCTCTTATCATAGTTTCTTTGTTTTGTAGCCATTCTTTACTTACTGTGATCTGTTCTTTTCATTCCCCAGTCAGGAAACATATTTCCAGAACATAGGAAATATTTGGTGTTGGGCATTGAAAGTCGATTCCTCTCTGGTGTTCTGGGCTCTCCTATTAAGGTTTGTGTCCCTGGAAGCATTCCTTGTTCTTGGTTGATACTGTCCAGTATGGTAGCTGTTAGCCACATGCATTTATCTTTTATTTTAGATACTTAAATAAAAATGGGAGTTCCTCACTTTGACTAGTACATTCAAGTGGTCAGTAATCATGTACATGGTGTTTGATGGTGCCAGTGAAGGACACTGTCTTCATTCCAGAAAGTTATATTGGCCCATGCTGATCCATGCCAGAAGGAGTTTGGAGGGTGAATTTATTTAGAAGAAAGACTGGAGAAGTCTGTGTGTAGAAATAAGGCTTTAGTATCGAGGCTGAGATTTATTTTTTACTAGGCTCTATTTATTTATTTATTTATTTGTTACTGTTTGAGACAGGGTCTTCCTGTGGCCTCAGATGACCTGGGACTTCCTATGTAGACCAGACAGGCCTGGATCTCATAAAGGCTCACCTGCCTGTGCCTTATAAGTGCTGGGATTAAAGGTGTGCACCACCATACTTAGCTAGGCTCTCTTCTTACCAAAGTTTGTGAACCCTTTCAACTTCTTGAATCTTTGTATCTCTAATACTGAATGCACCCTGGTATCAAACCCAGGGCCTTAGGTATGATAGACAAGTCCTCTACCACTGAGCTACACTTCTAGCCCTAAGTAATCCTGAGTGACCCTTTGAATAAACTGTTTTAGGACCTACACTGAATCAGCACACGCGAGGCACTTGGTATTTGTTTAATGAAAAATAAATCTTAATACCATAAAATTGATATATTTATTTCCTGCCTCCCAACCCTACCTCCTACCTTTCCCCTTCTCAAGAATGCAAGCTCTGTGAGGGCAATGTCTTTGTTTTGTCTATGGCTACATCATCAGCCCCTGGAATAGTGCCTGATACCCTATAACTTACAAAACATGCCTGGGATTAATGCACCCTTAATAACCTAAGGAATTACCTATAGAAAATATGAAGATAGAGAGACATTTTTGAAGGTTCTCAAGTAGCCTCTTCAAAGAGTCCATTGGCTTTGCCTATGCACCCGATGAGGCCAGCTCTCATAAATGATATGCCTCTGTTTGAAATTTAAATCCCCACGGGACTCTAGGTGCGCACGAGGAATAACGCTAAATGGCTGATAACTGATGACATTTATTTCCCCACATGAAGAACCACAGGGCAGCATCTCTTGTCAGGAAGGAAGCAGATTTGTCAGAGAGGAAACCAGTCATTGAGCCCTCTTTGTGCTTTTATGGTTTATGTATTTATTGGATGCCCCACTTAACAACCTCTGGGTACTTTTACACATTTGATAGATAAAAGGCAGACACTGCCATTGTGGATTATGAGGTGGAGGGTACCAACAAAATAACATCCATAAATCGCAAAGCACATCATAAAATCATCAAAAGCTATAGAAGCCACACTTGGGCTCCCCAGGTAGTCAGACACCAGAAGGGGGCATTCCTGAGACCCAAGCTTTAGCCCAGCACTGGGCTGTCTTGAGTATATATTTGCATCTTTCTTTACCTCCTTTTATACTTCTCTACAATGGGCATACAGATAAGAATAATGGCCTATATATTTGGAGAATCATATGTTCATGACCTCTATGGGTATTACATGACATGTGTACACTTAAATACATGCAGGCAATACACTCATACAGATAAAATAAAAATAATAAACAAAAAATATTTTAACAAATTAAAAAAATATCTTAATGAGATAGTATACAGGAAGTTATATTTTTAAATTTAAATTTAAATTTATGTGTATAGGTATGTCTCTGTGTGGGGGTATGTGCACGTGAGGGCAGTTTTCCCTTGAAAGCCGGAGCTGTCAGATCTCCCAGGAGCTGGAGTTACAGGTAGTTGTGAGCCATCTGATGTGGTTGCCAGAAGCTCAGGTCTTCCAGAGGAGTGGTATATGCTCTTCACTTCTGAGCCATCTCTCTAGCCTGACAAACCCTTCGCTTTGCCTCAGTGTCCTGGTGTCTCCTCCTTTCCTTCCTAAGTTGGCTCTGGGGCTCTTTTTTCAGCCTTCTCCATTCTCACTACGTAAATGGATTAAATACCTTAGCTCTAAATATCATCTCTACATTATTAACTAGAAACTATATTTCCAAACTCAGAATCTCCTTTGAGTTCCAAACTCATAAGATTGCCTTCTTCATAGGTCCATTGGGAGGGCTGATGGTCATCTCTATTTTAATGTGGCTCAAGGGCTTAATTTCCCCTTCATCCTCACCATGGAATGGCCACTTCTTCTTCTATTATTACTGTCTTAGGATGGGTCATCGCTATTGACTTATTTAATCCCCCAATTTAGGAATCACCCCAATTGTTCCTTTGTTCATGTCACCCATTTCACACATCCTTCAACACGTCCTCTTTGGATCTACTTCCATCGTTTCTTACCCATTGCTGTGTTTTGACTGTGTTGCTCAGAGTTCATGTATCAAAAACTTGAACTCCAGTGCTACAGTTCTGGGAAGAAAAGCTCAATGTGATTAGGTTGTAAGGCTCCATTTCCACAAATGGCTCAGTCCTGTGAAGCCAGATGGCTTCTTGTCTGTGGCTTCCTGATGAAAAGGGTGAATTCAGGAACCTTCCCCTTCTCCTACAAATGCTCCTTCCAGATGACACTCCTACCATGTTATATCACAGCACAAAGACCTTCACAAGATACTGGTACCTTGGTGTTGGACATTAGTATTTCTTGAAAAAAAAAAGCAACCTTAGATTATATTCAGAAATAGGAGTTTTATTACAAAGGTTACAGACTCTCAGCAGACAAGATATTCTGGTACTTTCTACACACAATAATGCACCCGACAGAAAACTGACAAGCTCAGGCTGCCTCACAGGTGAGTCATATCTTCTAAGGGACAGGTTCTGAATAAGCCATCTTATCATTGTCTAGCATGAGCTGCCTCCT
This sequence comes from Eospalax fontanierii, assembly GCA_035773235.1. Classification (NCBI taxonomy): domain Eukaryota; kingdom Metazoa; phylum Chordata; class Mammalia; order Rodentia; family Spalacidae; genus Eospalax; species Eospalax fontanierii. Next base: position 13,979,297 of record CM069546.1, read on the forward strand.
TTCATGTCAAGCCAGTTGGAACTGATTTTTAACCTTCTCCTCCAGATAAGGTCTCACTGCATAGCTCATGCTGACCCCAGACTCAAAATCCTCTTGCCTCTGCCTCCCAAGTTACAGGCGTGTGTCATCACACCTGGCTTGTACTCACTTCTAAGCATTCATTGTTACTTGGTTTCTGCCTGGAAAGGTACCCCAATGACTTTCTGACACGGTAAATCAGTACCTATGACAGTTGACCAAAATGTTTCAAGGGGGCGGATATCATGAGAGCTGTGTGAGGAGCAGCTACTCAGGTCCAGTTGATCGTCATCAATGGAAGTAGAGGGTCAGATGATACTCAAGAGATGCAATTTCCCAATGGCCTTTATGGGCAAATAAAGGGGAGTGGTCAAAGAATGTAGAGCAGCTTGTCATCGCTGACTTCCGCATGCTTTTTTAGAATGGGGAGGTATCTGGCTTTTCAGAAATGACTTTGGAATTAGTTTCTCCAGGAGACTATTTTCTTGATACAAAGTCTTATGTAGCCCAGACTGGCCTCAAGCTTCCTATATACTCAAGGCTAGCCTTGAACTATTGATCCTCCTGCTCCCAGTTCTAACGTATTGGGATGACAGAGGTGCATTGTCCCAGTACTGAGAAGTGGCTTAGAGGTTAAGCCGGCTTGCCCTTGGCGCTCATGTCTGACATATCCAAAGGCTTCCTAGTTTTAAAAGCCACTGATAAGTGTGTATCCTCACCCCATCTGAACTTCTCAATACCTAGGAATGTCTGGGGAGTCTGGAATGATGATCCAGCAGCCTGTTTCAGAACGCCACATCCGGAATGAATCATCCTTCACTCCTTTTAACAGAGAAGTCACGGGAAGCTGACTGCTCCCCTCTCTATACCATACTTTGATTCATTTACACTTAAGTGATGAAAGTGCTCTTTTTTCCCCTCTCTCTTTAAATGGATACAAACCCAGGAGGGGCTTGGGGAGTTGTAAAGGTGAGTGCTGACTCCTTGGACAAACTCTGGGTTGCATTCTTAAATGGCCCGCTCAATTAGGGGTAATATTTCATTGACTTATGTGCCTGATTGCTCCCTAGCCAGCAGTGTTTTCTAAATAGTCCTGAGGCAAGACTTTGGGCTTTGAAAACAGCTCTTCATCACCGTCTGTCTGGGGCTACATTGGTTCAGTGCAGAGTGAAGCAGCTAGTCTCATTGAAGAGGGCTGTCATATTCTTTGGCTGGGATGTCTTGACCTGGCTGGATTCCCTTGTCAAAGAAATGGGTGTTCTGACACTATTTTGGGCCAAGTTCATGCGTATGTATTTTATACATGACTGAGACCATTTAAGTGGCTGATTGGGTTTTCTTTTAGGAGAAAAGAGGACTAGAGTAAAAGGCAGTTTCATTGCATCTTTTTCTAAGGTTTGCATACAAAGGGTGGGTGGGTTCAGATACGCCATTTCCTTTTGGCCTCAGGTTCCTTGTCAGTGCATGCTACAAAACAGCCCAAGTCTCCAGCCTACACCAAGCCCCTGCTTTGCTTCACATTGACATCAGTACTATGCTTTTGTTCAAGGCCTATGACCTGACAGGAAGGTCCATGTGGTGTCTGTCTGTTCTACTCTCTAGGTGTTGTGGGCAATGGTGGAAATTTTCTTAATGACTGCAAGAATCACACAAGGTAGATGACCTCTACTCTATCCAATTAGAAAGCTGGCTTGATCTTAATTGCTATGAAGTAATTGATTGGGTTCAGTGATAAATGTTCTCAGTAGATAAAGCTCAACTACTGTTATGTGATGCCATCTTTGTCTCTAAATTAATTGCTGGGTATTACTTGTGGTAGGTTTGGCCCATAAGGAAAATGGAACATGATGGCAGTCTTGAGGGCACAGGGACTATGATCACAGTAGCTGAAATACCATGAGAGAAGTATGTGGTGGTACACACCTGTAATCCCAGTTCTGGCGAGGCAGGCACAGGTGATCCCTGGAGCTCTCTGACCAGCTAGTCTAGCCTGAGTGGCAAGTCTCAGGCTGCAGAGAGACCTTGTCTCTAATAAAATGAAAAAAAGATAAAATAGGCGAGCAGTGCCTGAGGAATGACGCCTGAGGTTGCCTTCTGGCCCCACATGCCTGTGCAGACATGTGCACTTCCACCTGCACGCTCTGCTCCCACACAGGGGCTACTCTGTGTAGATACCTTGATGCTGTTACTGATACCTTTATATCCACAAACCCACTCAGTTCTTAGCAATAGTAAAACAGTTTTACTGATGAGAAAAGTGTGATATGGAAATGTAATTCACTGCCAAGGTCACACAGCCAGAAGTAGCAAAGCTTAGATTTGGAAGCAGGCCACCTAGTTCCAGCGTCCACTTTTGGAACAGACGACTGACCTCCTAGTCATGTGTTTCTTGTTCAAGGATGAATCCCTGTGTCTTCCACAAGGTTGGTAGCTTGTAGATGTGTTCAACAATTCTAATGCTTGAATACAATTCCTCTAAAAGACATCCTGGGTTTCCGACAAATGGAAGTCTTCACTGTGACTATTAGTGTCGCTATTATTACTAGTAGTAATCGACACCTTTTATTTGACTCTTGCTATATATCAGACACCAAGCTAGTCCTTTGCCTGTGCTCCTTATAATAATTCCATTTTCCAAATGGGAGCATTGAAGCACTGAGAAGGTAATTTTTTATATTTAAAGTCATCCTATCAAAAATGATCAGTGAAATGTGTTCTGATACTGTGGCCTATTGTCTTTACCATCAGAGCAGAAGCATGTTATTGTTATGAGAGCATCCATTACCTTATTCTATTAACATATACTCAGGAAGCTGGAGGTAGTGGCACTCCAGTTATTCCAGTCCACGGGAGGCTGAAGCAGGAAGATTGTGAGTTCAAGGCCAGCCTGGGCTTTGTAGCTAGCGCAAAGCCAGCCTCGCCTACACTGTAACATACTGTCACAGACAGACAATAAAAACACTCCTGCACTACTTAAAGTTTATACATGTACATTATAAAAAGAGATGAAAAGGAATTACATTATAACAGGAGAACATTGTCCTTACTAGATACCATAGGCTTGCAAAGTAAAATCCCAATGCCAGGAACGGACCCTCTTTTGAAGCTGTTGACCAGGGGACCCATGGACCCTCACACAATACTGGCCTTTTCCTCTGTTCCTGGTAACTCGCTAGAACTTCATTGCAAGGCCCTTTGCTGAAGACGCTATATACATGAACTATAGAACAAGCAAGGAGAAATCAAGCTGGTGCTGACTCCACAGCCTCATCTCTACTCTCTGGCTTTCATAGTGTTGGAAGGTGCTATGCAAGCTGCCCAAAGAGAAAATTTAACATGAACCTTACCCAGCTGTGAATGCTGTGAGCTACGATAACAGCTGGCCGGGCAAGCTATGTCCACCAGTGAAATAGTTGCATGGAGATTATAGGAGTGACTATTTTCTAATTGGATTTAAGGTCTACTTCATAGGATAGAGCCTGTATGTGACAGTGATATCAAAACTAAGAAGCTAAGGCTAGACAGCCCACATAAGGCTAGACAGCCCACAGGCCATGGGAGAAAGTCTAATACAACTATTATACTAAATAGATACAGGATTAAACTGATTTCTACTGACTTACTGTTATAGATTAATGCATCTCTCAACTCTCAGCAGAGAAGCACACTTATACAGCAGATGGTGATTAACATAGAGAACCACATTGGGCCAACATGTAGAGACTAAGAGATTTCAGAGCACTTATCTTTGAATAAGACACCTATATCAAATTTCTGCCTCCTAAGGCTCAGGGATCATTGTGGAAGAGGGTGTAGAAAGATGGTAAGAGCCAGAGGATGTGGATGACCAGAAGGAAACTGCTTTTTCCAGACAGCTGGGCAGTTACATGAGTGACAAGTCCCACTTAAGAGCAAGCTAGACTAAATTCCATCACAGACATGGGGAAGCGAGTAAGAAGACTTAACTCTACCTGAGGAACTAATGCTGACTGATGGCTGCTGGGAAGGAGAGATTCAGTCTTGTTTATGGGTGAAACTCTTAGTAGGATGACCAGGCTCTAGAGAATGAGGACACACTGAATGACATTTGGGGACATAAACCTGGCTCCATAGGACTTTATACACACACACACACACACATATATATATATATATATGTATAAATATATATTTTTGTACTCTAATATTTATACATATATTATTATAACATACATATGTGTATATACATTGTCAGAGTGCAGAAATTCAGTGGGGGTCTTAGTAAGAGGATGTGTGCAGTCACTGGAAGGAATCTAAATATTATCATAATATATTATATGATATTCATAAGATTTCAATAAAAGTTAATAAAAATACTCTTGCGGTTTTCTCAGTATTAAGTAGAAACAAAGCTGCAATGTTGATAATAAGCAAAAGAGAGTTTGAGATACCCTCAGATGACAAGTATTTATTAAATAACATAAAGAACATGAAAGTATTGTACTGTTCCGAGTGAATTAGAGCAGTATTCTCTGACGTTTTAGTGTTTGCACAGTACCTTGATTTTTGCGGTGTGAAGTTCATATGAACTCCTTTATTTTTATTGATTAATTTCATTTTGAAAACTATGTCTTTACTTCCTATATTTCTTTATGCATATATGCATTTCTCAGACACACTAAAATAGTGTACTAAGTAGCAAGTGCTTTCTGTCTAATAAAGAGTAATGTCTACTAATTTGAAAATACTTTCTCTTTAGAGACTGTGTATGTACCAGCCTCTGTAGCTTCCTTTCTGACCTCTTTGAATTTACTTACTTCTCCAATGGAAGCATAGGGAAACCAGATGTAAAGCTGTGCAAAAACTGCTCCGTCAGCAGATAAGCTAAGCTACTCTAGGAAGTAGGAATGACTTGAGAGTCAGAGGAAGGAGCCTGCCGTGTTCTCAATGGATGCCACTGATGGCCTGAGGAAACTCAAGTTCTCCTACAGGAAGCAACACATACCATGCAGAGCTATTCCCCTAGCCCTGGAAGGATTCAAAGAAGGTCCAGAAGACTCCATGGGCTTTCTTTGGAAGAATGAGCAGGTTTTTCAGAGAGAGTTGAGGTGGGCATGGTCAACCACTATCATGTCTGGCTTCTTCTAGCACTCTAGTCGACGACTTCTACTTCTTATCCCACTTCTTCAGGATTTGCAACTCTGAGAGGAAGTCACAAATCAGATCTGAATATAGTTCTTAAGGGCAAAGTGTTCATATTTGATGCCAGCTCACCTTTCTGTTACTTGAAATCTGACCTTTTCCATGTTTTCTTAGTCTACAGCACATACCATCTGTTTTCAATTTGGTGAGGAAAGAATCGAAAACACTGGATTTTGAAAAAACAATGTATTATTTTTAGTTGTGTGTCCCCTAGAACTGGAGTTACAGACAGTTGTGAGCTGCGTACTGTGGGTGCTAGGAACTGAACTCAGGTCCTCTGGAAGAGCAGTGTGTGCTCTTAACCACCGAGTCATCTCTCCAGCCCTGAGATACTTAACTTTTTAAGAAAAATTACGTCCCTCCCTTTTCATTTCGTATCCTGCTGCTTGGCAAATGGTATTTACTTAGCAACACAATCTATGCAATTTTCCACCAGATAATGCACCTGTTTTTCTCCCGGCCATTCGAACACTTACTGTCTTCTTATACTAGCTATTAAAGATTGAGAGGAGTTAAAGATGCAAGCCAGAGCAGGTAATTTCCTGCCTTAAATGATTTCTCTTTGTTAGATATTTCTATTCTCCTTTCATTTGGCTCCTCATGATAAAAAAAAAAAAAAAAAAAAAGAAAAGAAAAAGGAAAAATAGGCAATGAATATCTTTTGGATCCCTAGATATACCCAGAAACCTCTGAAAGCAGGATTAAAAAAAAATCTAATTTCTTAGAACCAGAGGTGGAGCTGGCCTCTTAGCACAGTAGCATGTTAATGTGTTTCCCCTCCCATTGGGAGGCTAGGGCCCAAGTGGCTGTCATTGCTGCCAACAGCACAGTTACCCAATGGATTCCTGGAAGGGCTCACTTAAAAGATTCAGCCAGATCATCTCCAGGGGTTTCCAGTTCCCATCATCCCAGCAATGAAATATTCAGTGTCATCTCTCTGCACCTGAGGCTGCGTGGATTAAACTCTCACTGCCTCCATTACTGGGGCAGTCAGGCCCTCGTGCTGCACTGATTGGTTATGAAATGCTTAGAGGCTGCACTTGACTAGAGAGAGAAAGACGAGACCAAAGCCATAGTCACTAGAGCTCAGGAAGAATTAGTTGCTGTGGCTCAAGAATAATTTAGTTGAAGTTTCCTCTGAACCTAAACTGGAGACAAGGTATTTTGAAGCCGCCTTCTCCATGACCCATTTTCATAATCTCACCCAAATGATGACAAGTTATCTGTATAAGATGCTCCATGATAGAATTTCAAACTAGACAAGGTGGCGCTGGTTCCCTTTCTGGTCTGCTCCTGAATAGATTGCCCTAAAGTATGGTGTCTAGCCTCCGATTTTCACTCTTCCTTTCTTTTTTTTTTCCTTAAAGCCTGAATTCTTACCAATTATTAACTAAGGCTGTAAATCCCAAGTCAGCTACTTTGTTGCAATTATGTTCTTGGCACATATTAACTACTTAATAAAAAGTATGAATGGTTGAATGAATAAGGGACTTAAACTCATGAGTTTATTCACTCACTCACTTACAATACTGTTTCTCCCAATTTTGGGATTTACATTTCTAATTGCCTATAGAACATCTGTTCCTGAAAGTCTGTGGTGGACTGAGTAATGGCTCTCCAAAATATACCCATGCCTTAATCCCTGGAACCTATGGCTGCTACTCTTTATCGAAAAAGACATTGTAGATATGATTATATTAAGGATTTTGAAGTGAGGAAGATAGTCCAGGACTATATTGGTGGGCCTTTGTCATCTCAAGTGTTCTTATAATAAGGCTACAAGAGGACTCAGGGGGCAGAGAAGAATTACAAAGCAGCAGAGGAAGAAAGCTCTGTGAGGGCTGAAGAGGAGGTGGGAATGGCGCAGTGGAACCCAAAACACTGGTAGTGTCTAGAATTGGGAGCAGGAAAAGATTCTCCCAGAAGAACCCAGCCCTGCCAACACTTGACTTTTTCCTTCTAAGACTCATTTTGGCCTTCTGATCTGCAAACTGAATGAAACTGAATTCAAATTGTTTAAAGTTCCTGTTTGTAGTAATTGGTTACAGCAGCACTAGGAGACAAATGCAGTGCTTTTTTAAAAAAATAACTATAGCTTAACAGCCCTGGACCAAATCACCATCTTGGCCTAGGGCCATCCTTCGATCCCAGCTCATAACTTGCTCACTCTCATAGTCTCCTCACATACTAGGGAACTTGAGAGTGCATTGGTTTTCCCCAATATTTGTTCATGTTACCCAAACTGCCAGACTCTGTTTGTCCCATACCTGTAATGTTTCTCAAGCCTCTTGCTTTAATCTGTGTTTGTGATACTACCTTTGTTTCTAGAATGCTTTGTGGTGGAGAGAAGGTTCTCATTAAATGTGTGTCAACCTTGTGATTGCCTTGATCCCTTTCGAATGTTCTTCCTATTTTATAGAATTTTCATGGTGACATCTCTTAGGGTTGGGTAGCAGTGTATTCAAGGACTACACACAGATCTTGAGCCTGCATTCACCCCCAGTGAAATGAATTCATGTCCTCATTCCTTACCACTGCCCAGTTATTAGAAAACAGAACTGGCAATGGTCATCAGTTTGGGATTCAGGTGGAATTCAGTTTATGATCATACTTTTAATTATCTATAGTACATTTTTTTTCTGCCAATCGGCTAACTTTTCCTTTTAACTTAATTTTTTATTAGTGTATATTAATTGTAGAAAATTTGAATTCTTATTGAGACACCTTCATATACCTTTTCATATACCTGAAGTTTCTTCAGCTATAACACGGGGATAATGGTAGCATTTTATGGGTTGTCATGAGGAATATATTGGGGTAACAAATGTACAGTAAGTCTAAGCCCTCATCATTCCTCTGGCAGTAACACATTTAAGTCTCATAGACAGTGGATGGTGTGTGAGTTGCAGGCACACTTGAAGGGGTGCAGAGGCATTTGCCGGAAAAGCAGGACCAAGAATGGAGTTTGGAGAGACAGAGAGGCAGATATTTTGCATTCAGTAACGGAGCACAGTTTGGAAACACTTGCCTTGTATAGCCCTCAGCTGCCTGTGAAATTTATCTGAATCTTGTTCCGTTGGCCTATGGGGTATTTTCAAATACAAATTAGGTTGGCCAGAATTCCTTTTCTGCACCAACTCTCCTGGGTGCAACTTAGAGGTTATTAAGATGCCTAATAAAAGGAGAAAGCACATTTAATAACATTACCATCAGCTCCACAGAGCTGAGCTATGCAGGCCCACAGTGCCCCAGAGCCCACAGCCTCCCCCTCCGGTGCACTTGCTCAGAAGAGGCCCTGTAATTATCCACATTTAAAAAGCACCATTAAATCCATTGAGGCAGGCATGTCCCATTTGCAGGGCCTTTCTGCCCACATTACTCAAGAGACCCAAGGCCTGGTTCTTTTTGGTAGGAGGAAGAGAAGAATAGATGGAGGTCCTGGAGCCAATGTGATGGCTGGTTGAGGATACAAAATGCTAGGTCCACTGAGCACTGTTCTCATCCCTGCAGAGCTTTTCCTCCTTGTATGTTTTTATGTAGCACAGCTCAGTCAGCAGACCATTGGTTCTCAGCTGGGTTGGGGGACATTTGGAGATATTTTGAGTTGTCATGACTACAGTGGTGAGGTGCTCCTGGCACATAGTGGGTGGAAACAGGGAGGCTTATAAACACACTGTGGTACACAGGCCACAAGAGTGACCTGTCTAGCCAGGGTCTCAGCAGTGCTGAGGTTCAGCTCCTCGGCAGTATATGTTATTCTTCCTTATTGAGAAAGGGGGAAACTGAAGCTTAGAGATGTGAGGCTTCTCTGGAGTCATGTGTCACATTGCTGGAATCTTTCCACTTAGCTGGACTGCTTGTTGGCATTCCTCTTTGCCATCCCTCCCCCAGACAATCACAATTAAGAGTTCCTGGGAATTCTATGATGTTTACTTCAATGGGAGTTAGGTTTTACACACTGGCTACATTATGATGTTCCTTTGAGTAAAACATGAAACATGAACAATGCCTGTTTCCCAGGCATCTAATGTTATATGGGGCTTCAGCTGTATTTCACTTTATTAAAGAGTTCTTGGGGGCTGGGGAGATGCCTCAGTCAGTGATACATTTGCCACACAAGCATGAAGACTTGAGTTTAGATCCCCAGTAGACATGTATAAAATTCCAACAGCATGCACTCATAATCCCAGTGCTGGGAGGTGAACACAGGAGGATCCCTGGGGTTGGCTGGCCACTTAGACTTGCTGAATTAGTGAGCTCCAAGTGTGGCGAGAAACCCTGTCTCAACAAGTAAGATGGAGAGCAGTAGAGGAAGACAGCTATGTCAACCTTAGCCTCCACAGACATGTGCACACACTCAGACATACCTGCAAAATATAGACACACACACCCACATACATGAGACAGAGATAGAGACAGAGAGACAGAGAGAGAAGCTTAAGCCCCAGGTAGTTCTTGGAGCAATAATGTAGCACGGGAGAACTAGATGGCTGCAAACAGAGAAACTATATTTCACCGAGAGTGATAGAAATCCTTCTGGAATGGGGTGCTCTACCCTGGCTTGCTCAGCCTCAGACCTTCCATAGCTGATCTGTTCCATCTCTTAGGAACACAGTTCCTTCTTCCTTTTTAAAAATTTTGTTTTTTTTTTAAGTTTAAATTTTATTTTTAATTTAAAAATTTCATTAAAAATGAGTTTCCCTTACAAAGTTACTAAAAGTATAGTTTCTCTTTTCGGCTACTCAGTTGTTTACATGCACCATCAAGGATAGATTATTATTGCCCTATGTGCACAAAAGATTGTCAAATCAGAAACACAGTGTCTGGGACTCAGCTGTCAGATGACTCAAAGGTCTTCTCAGCCTCCCTGGCAAAGCTCCAGGTAAAGCAGGAAAACCAGTGTCAGTTCCCATCAGCTGTGCTCCAGGACAATGACCGTGAAGCCCTCCAGGCCCTCAGTCAGAGTCTGCTTTTCCTAGACCTGCCTGCCATCCAGGACCTGTGAAGGACGGTCAGTCCTCTTCCTCCTTTAGGCCCCACTTGAAAAGCATTGGTTGGAAAGCGTTATGTGGTTCTTGGTTAGACATCCTGTGCTTCTTGATGCTCCACATGTTTTGGGTTGGTTATGCCTAGAAGAAATAGAATGAATTGCATATATAATTAAAATTGTGTAGCCATATTATAGAAAGTTAAATAAAGGGCAGGTGAAACCCATTTGAATCATCTGTTTTGTCTAACTTAATATATTCAATATTAATATAACATTTTGGTATATAATTGATACAAAAATTTGAATGAGAGATTTAAAAACAGTCTTTGAAATTTGGTGTATATTTTATAACTACAACTCATCTCACTTTTGGCTATGAAAGTTTTGTTTTGGATTAATGAACTAGAACGACATTAAAACAAAGGTTCACTGAATAGAATAAGATCTTGAGTTTTCAGATTAAAGTCTAAATGAATTTAAATTCAGAAATTTAGTTTTAGAAGTTATGTTTTAAGTGCTCAGCAGCCATGGGTTATAAGTTGTTTCAGATTCATATTAATCGTTAATCTAGACATTAATATTTAATCCAGATTATTTAAAATGTATAGCAAGCTGAAATCACCTGTTAATTTGTCTTTTATTGCCCCCATGGATCACAGACTCATTCAAGCCAAGGATTATGGTTTGTTTGAGGCATTTGTGACTGTTTTCCACAGATTTGGGCATGTAGAAAGCACTGAATATATACCTCTTTATTGAAACAATAGGTCTAATTCTGGCTCCACCAGTGGCTTATTTTATAACCTAGATAATCCAAATTCTTCTCTAATAAAAAAGTGTATTCGGAAGTCTGCTTTACTGCATGGTGAGAAATATTATCTGATCTAATCAAAGGTGTTTGTAGTCACACAAATTTAAGAAAAACAGAGTTCCACACCAGTGGCTGGTGTCTCTACTGAAAACTTCTCAAAGCTGGCACGTGTTGGTGCATTCTGACTTGCCAGGAGGAGAATCCTGGATGTTTCCTTCTCACCGTGTGTATGATTTTGCAACCTTCTTCTTCAACCCTAGATCTCTCCAGCTCTGACATCCCTCTCGATTTAGGAAGGTTTGGGAAGACTAGATCAATGACTGGTGACAGAACCCGTCAGTGTCCCTGGTTAGTTCTACTCACTCTATACCCGACACAGCAGCAGTAGAGGAGTTGGTGCACTGCCATTGGGTGACTGAAATCAACCCTTCATTTTATTCATAATGATTGTTTACATTTGAAAGTGGGATCTCTTCCATTATGGGCTCCTTTTCAGAAGGGTTGTGATAACAGTTTGCATCTTCTTTGACTTAAAAAGATGAACAGTGTCATTTTGTGATGGACTGTTCTCTGGAAGGCCAACACTCTGTGCTCAATGGGATAGCAGTCACTGCTTCACACTTTGAATGAATTATCAAACTATATACGTTTGCTGATATTTACCTACTTTTAAATATGAACATGCCCAGTTCATGTGATGCATAGTACTAGTTGTAAAATTCTCTCTTCTCTCATACTGGTCAGTAGGAATTTAAAGTAGATTTACCTTCCCGAAGAACAACAATCTGAAAACCCGAAGGGTACCTATCTTTGGCTCTGTAATACTATAATCAGAAATTTATCTAAAGCAAGGTCTTAAAGATGCAGTCACAGTGAAGATGGACTCTTGCAGTGCTGTTGATAATAGTAGCAACTGGAAGTTTCTAGGTTTCTAAACAGTTAATGTAGCTTTACACTGGAATATTATGAAGACATTGAAACAATGACATGCCTTTGCATTTATTGTGTAGAATGATGTCTAAGGCAAGCTTTTAAGGAAAAGAAGGGATTTCAATTATAGTATGTGTCATATCTCATTGGAATTTTGTAGAAAATCTAGTTTATTCAGTGTATACAATAAGTTTCATTATAACAAAATGAATCTTTACATGTGAATGTGTGTCACATTCTGCTACATAATAGAGATTTCCTATTGTATGAAATTTCCATGCCAGAAAAGTTGGGTGAATGGGAAATGGAGGCAAGTTAGTTTGTTTATTTGTCTTATTATGGGCTTTTGCTTCTCGTTCACTGTGAGTTTAGCTTATGGAAGAAAATTCTGGGTTGACTTTAGCATCTTGGGAGCAGTTTCAAGTTACGCCAATGTCCAATATTCATTTACCTCTTACTTTAAATCAAGTTTTTGGCATGTGTGTACCCATACCATGAGGTTGTATTTACCGAGTACTTGGCAAGCAGCTGCAACCACAGCTCCATGTTGACACTGCTAATGCTCTTTGTGATTTTCCCCATTTTGAGGATGATAAGACTGAGTCTCAGGGAAGACAAGCGGCAGTATCAGTCACACTGGTAGTGAAGACAAAGCTTGTTTCTTTTGTAGTATCTTTCATCTTTGCATCATTTTATACTTTATGTTAGAGTCTTCCATTTCTGATTCCTTCATCTGATCCCCTTCCAAAACTCATCGAGAAGAAGCTAAAGGAACAGTGTTGCCATTGGAAATAGGCTGTGGATGGCTGGAGAGATGGCTCAGTGGATGGCTCAGAGCACTGGTTGCTCTTTCAGAGGACCTGAGTTTGGTTCCCAGCACACATACGGCAGCTAACAACTGTGTGTAACTCCAGTTCCAGGGATTTGATGGCCCTCTTCTGACCTCTGTGGCATTGTACAACATGGGTGCACTTACACACATGCAGGCAAAACACTCATAACACAGAAACAAACAAACAAAAAACTAGGCTGTGGGATCAGAGTTCCTAAGACTGAGGTCTATTCTATCATGCATTCTTTCTATGATTTGGGAATGTTACTCCTCTTTTCCATGCCTTGGTTTTGCATGTGTACGATGAAGGTAGTGAGAGTCAGGCCTTCCTTGCAGGCTTGTGTGAGGATTCACTGAAACAGCTCAGGAAAAGTTGAATAGTTGTGTGTGGTTCATTGAGTGATGGATAAACGGCGACACTATTGCCTTCTTCACCATCATTCAACCACCTCACACAGGCTAGAAAGCAGAGACGCAGACTCCATGCCTCCAGGCTATTTCTTTTTAGCCCTTTCAGTCAGCAGAGCACACATGTGGACTGCTCTGGTTGAAAAAGGAGGGTACGTGAAGGAAGACAGGGAAGAACCATGCTTCCCCTCTTGCTACATGCAATGGGTCAATGGGATGAAATGGCCATTAATCCAACCCAGCCCCAAACCACAAACGTCAAAAGATATTTTATAGCAGGGAAGGTGTCAATGAACATGTCCCATGCTCTTTTGAAAATAAATGAAGCCACATAGGGACTCTAAAGTTAAAAAAAGTAGGACCTGGGCTGTTTATGGATCTCCTCTGGCTCCAGTTTATGGTGTTAAAAATGCTACAGCAGGAAGAGGCATGGTAGGCGGAGCCTCAAGAATGGAGGAGAGGTCATCTAATAGCATCTCACTGGGCAAACCACAGCCCACAGCCCGGCTGTTGCATATTAGAAGCAGGGCAATAAAAAAACCCGTGGTTTTATTCTTGTTGAAGCTGAGGCTCAGTAATGTGTGTGAATCCATTTCTTTAATCTCCCTACTCCTTTGGACAGAATGGGATCTGCTTTTCCTAACTCTATTAACACCTGTCAGCCCATCAATTAGCATAAACGCAGTGGGTAGGTCCTCCCAGGGCTTGGCACTTGCTTCTTGGAAGCCATGTGGGAGGCCCCTGGGGAGTCAGATCAATACAGCTTCCTGGAGATTCTCTATTGGTCCTTGTCTGATATTCAATGCTTTGTCCTTCTTGCTAATAGAACCCATTTTGCACGGAGAATTTATTGTAGAAGTTCAATTCATAAAATGTAAAGAAAAAGACTTGAGTTGAAGGAAGGCTCCTATTGACGTCAGCAGTTCCCCTCCCTCCCCCGACTCTCTCTTTCTCTCTCTGTGTTTGTGTGTGATGTGGTGTGCATGTATGTGCACATGCAAATGGAGGTCCAAGGTTGACATTGGGAATCATCCTTGATGGCTCTTCTATTTTATTCTATGAGGCAGTGTCTCTGAGTCATGCCCAGCCTTACTAGCCAGCTTGCTCTGGGGATCCCCTGTCTAAGGATAGAATTACAGGTGAGCTTTCTCACCCACCTATCATTTACCTGGATTCTGGGGATCTGATCTCCAGTCCTCACCCTTGTCTTGAACCACTCCCTAGCCTAGAAATGTGTTTTTGAGTCAGTCATCTACCTTGAGGTGACTGAATGAATGTCCAGCTATTCTCTAGTGGTTGTGACATGCTCTACAACCAGACGATCAGCCCTTCTCCCAATGTTTTCGTTTTACAGGTAAAGCCAGGACCCCACTGAGGAGGTGCTTGCCAATACCAGCGGAGGAAAGGGTACCTGTCTGGTCACACAGTGACAGGATCAAGCTACGCACACAGGGCTCCTGGCTTCGACCATCTTAGACAGGCTCCACACTTGAGAGCAACAGCATCCGGCAGGCAGTCTCCCTGTTAGGGTCAATGCTCCACAAAAACAAATTCAATTGAAACGAAAGGGTTAAGGTAAATTCTGTGGCTTAACTATCAGCCAAATGACATTTTAACAGCCTTTTTAGCATAGCCTGGCTGGGCTGAGACCTTCCTTGCAAAATGCCTTAATCCTTGGCCTCTAAATAGAGAGTTATTTTCAATTTCTTCAATTCCTAATGTTTTAAATGGAACTACTGTTCCCCTCAGAGCACCCAGTGGCTGGCTGGAGATCTTTATTGATATATATATAAATTACCTCAATCCTCTCTGCTGCCTACAGATCCAATCATATTGAACTAATGTGCATATAAATAAAAACCTGGAAGTGTGGTTTATAGCAATAAGTACTGCTGCCGAAGTTTATACAATTCTTCAAAGACACCTTGATACATTGCTGATACTTTTCATAATGTGTTTAAAGAGGCAGTGTGTCAACTCAGGCCTGAGCGATCTGGGAACTGAATGGAAAATCTGATTCCTAAGTTTCTGATTGACCAAGAGAAGAATTTGGGGCTTGAGAGATGCTTTCCCATTAAAGACTCAGGCTTACAACCAAAACATTAAGAGAAGAATGTGCCTGCCAGAAGGATGTGCATCCTGGGGTGCACAGAGCTGACAGGGTAGATATCTTGTCTCAAAGTCACCAGGTTGTAGAGAGAAGGACTGGGGCATGTTGAAGAGCTGAGCTAGAGTTCCTTGTCCTTTTTGTAGTTTGTGTTCTGAGGTTAGTGCTGATGGCAGTCTGACTCTAAGGGAGTTGTGTGAGATTTGAAATAGGCTAGATATGCTTTTCATTTTCAGTAAAAAGGAGATCTTTTATTCTGTAACTGTGGTTTGGCTATAAAGTTCTCCCCAAAGGCCTGATTCCCAGATGGTGGTCCAATCATTGAGTGGTGGTTGGATCATGAGACTCGGACCTAATCAATGGATTAATCTGTTGGTGGACTCATTGAAAAACAAGACTTGGTTGGAGGAAATAGATAGTTGGGGGCATGCTTCTGTACAATACTTTTTGTTCCTGGCCCCTTGTGTTTCTTTCTGTTTCCCATCACTAGGAGGTGAGCAGCTCTGTTTCAGCATGACCTGTTGCTACTCTGATTCTCTGCCTTACCACAAGCCTGTATCAAAGGAGCAAGCCAGCCACGGAGTGAAACTTCTGAAATGATGAGTCAAAGCAAATCTTTTCTTCCTTTAGTTGCTTTTATCAAGAAGTATTTATCTTAGGACAGAAAGATACACATCTGCTCAGATGTTTTACCCTGGAGTGACACATCTTTTCCTAGAATCTTCTGTCCACAAACTGAGTTTCCCATATCATCCTGTGCACCAAAGCTGGAGCCTATCTTTCTCTTAGGATGTTATCCTGGTTGTGACTGTTCCCGTACTCCCCTTGAGTGACTACTTACCCACCCATGAGTAAGTACTTAGAGCTGTGCCTGATGCTTTAGTCTCATTAAATTGTATACACCTTGTATCTCCTGCTTCCACCATAGTGCATTTACTTACATGAGCAGGCACACCATGGACTGTGTTTTCAATCAGAACATATCCTAGAGGAGGAAGTTCTCTCCCTGCATTCTGTGGGTCCTAGAGATGAAACTCAGATCATCAGGTTTGGCAGCAGACACCTTTACCGACTGAGCCATCTTTCCAGCTCCCATCCAGCCTTTTATTCTTGTGCTATTATTGTGAATGTTTCTCTCTGTGCCTGGCATACACAGTCTGTATAACATAATATTGGCTTTATACATTTTAGGTTATTATCTTTTAATTTAAAAATATATTTTAAAATTAATTTTAAATTGATTTTTTTTGTGAATTGAATACAATATATTTTGATCGTATTTAAATATCTCCTTACCTCAAATTTTAATTGGATTGTTTTGAGAGTGTTTTGGTGTTTAGATTTTTGAGTTCTTTGTGTATTCTAGGTACTAACCCTCTGTTAGAGGTAAACTGGCAAATATTTTTTTTCCTATGTTTTTTGCCTTTTCACTCAAATGAGCGTCCTTTGTTGTATAGAAGCGTTTTTGTTTCATAAGGTTCTGTTTGTCAATTGCTGGAGTTAATGCTTGTGCTATAAGGGTCCTGTTCAGACAGTCCTTTCCTGTGTCTGTTCCAATGTATTCCCTAGTTTCTCCTCTATCTGATTCAGGATGTGCATATGTCTGTGGAGTGTCTGCCACTTGTGCATGGGTACCCTTGGGGTTCAGAAGAGGGTGTTGGATCCCCTGGAGCTAGAGTTGCAGATGCTTATGGGCCACGTGATGTGGGTGCTAGGGAGAAAACTCTGGTCCTCTGGAAGAACATATGCGCTTAACCGTTGAGTCATCTCTCTAGATCCCTAGGTCTGTTTAGAAAGCCCCCTGCATCTTTGCCCCTGTTCCTTATTTTCCCTTAATCTGAGGTGTAATTCCTGCCATTTCTGAGTCCTCTCCATCCCTGAACTAAAGCTCAGCCTCTTTTGTCACACACATTCACCCACACTTGGAATTCATTTCAAACTCTTACTGAATATATCATTTTAAACTATTATATCACTTCATATGGACATAATGATTTTAGTTCTAATCTGTATGTACCTTCTTCTTTGGATTCTCCAAACTCCTGCTGGGCATGCTTATGAAAAGTGCTCAGTGTTGATTGGTTGGATGAATGAATAACTGTATCATATATGGTTTCTGACTGCAGTAGGTGCCTGTCCTGGATGAGGACATATGGAAGGACTTTAGATAGTAGTAGTGAGGATTATAACTGTGCAGACATACTTGAGATCTTGAGGAATGACATGATCCGAGGGATTGTTAGATCAGGATACTAGAGGGCTGGATAGGATGAGGTATGTGGGACGGTGGGGAGAAGGAAATCTTGGAAATCTTGCCCAGTGAAGGTCCTGGAGCTGTTCTCAGAGAGGAATCAGAAGAATAGTGGGTAAGACACAGTATATTTTTTAAAATTAGAAAATGTGTATGAGTATTTTGCCTGCATGTATGAAAGTGAACCAGTGTTGTGCAGTGCCTGCAGAGGCCAGAAGAGGGCACCAGATCTCCTGGACCTGGAGTTACAGGCAGTTGTTAGCTGTCCTGTGGGTGCTGGAAACAGAACCTGAGTCCTCTGCAAGAACAGCCAGTGCTCTTAACCACTGAACCATCTCTCTAGTCCCCAAATGCATTATTCTTTCTTAGTTTTCCTAAAGTAGCTAAGTGTTTCCCAGAGACTGAGCACAACATTCTCACTGGATTTGGGGAAGAACTGCTAAAATCTACATATATGTATTTCTTACCTCAAAATGTCAATTTACTATATGTTTAAATATGTATGTCATATATCAGTGTTTATATATATATATCTATATGAAATTAAAAGTAAATGCATGTGTATAGATAATGCTCTATCAGGTGGATGATATGTATTTATTTTTAATTATTTTATTATTTATTTTTGTGTGTGGTATAAGCATGCTTACATTTGTGTGTGTGTGTAAATGAATGTGCACATGGGTGCATGTACCTATGGAGGTCAGAGGTTGACATCAGGTTTCTTCTTCAATCACTTTGTGCCTTCTTTTTTGAGACAGAATCTCTCACTAAGACTTTTGCAGATGAGCTGACACACCAGTGTGGTACAGGGAACCTCCTGTCCCCACCCACCTTTTCTGGAGTTACAGATCCATGCAGCCTGGCTTTTTATGTGGGTATTGGGAATTGAACTCAGGTCAGCACTTAATCCACATCTCCCCACATATGTAAACACACATATAAACATATACATATATAAGATATGTTTATATATATTCTAAAATTAGCAGAGTATGCATTCAAAGCTTTCTTACTAATATTTTGGAAGCTTAAACTTTTTGCTAAGACAGAGGCTCCCATAACTTTCCAATTTCCTTGCGTTAATACCAGTTTCATCCATAATTCAGGAAAGCATAAGGCAGGCCTTTGAAATACCTTTATTGTTGGCATCTTAGGGGCCCAGCTGAAGTCCAATGTATTGTGTTAATAAAACACAGTAGTCTTGAGATCACTCAGCTTTTGTTTTTAGTTCTGACTCTACTTTATACTATATTCTAGGTAAATTTGCCTCTTGAATCTTGATCAAATTGGATTAATATTAGTTCTTACTCCACAAATGAACTAATGTGTAACCTTTAGTAAAACGTCTGGTACATGCCTCACACTCAATATGGTAACTGTAAAAGGACTCCAGAAAGGCCATCCAGCTTGTGACCACCATCCTGTGGCCATAGCAAACACTGCTAATGGATTACTGGTTTTTCACCCTTCTGGACCTAGACTGGATGTCAGAATTAGGCCAAATGCAGTTTTTCCTAGAGCAGTGATGATCCCTGAAAAGCACTGGTTGCAAGGCTGCTAATGCACAGAAGTGACACAACGCTGTGGACCTCCCTGGCAGCAGGAGAGATCCTGAAGAGACTCGAAGAGCTTCTTCTATTTAGGATCCCAGTGGGATATTATCAAGAAGGCCTTTGAACACTTTTCTCTGGGGAGTTCGGGGGCCATGGCAACAACAATGAGGCTAATGCTTCACATTTTGAGCTCTGCTTTCTACTTTTCAAAGCACTTTCATGCACATTTTCCAACTTCATCTTCATAGCAACCCTGCCTGGCAAAGCAGAGCCAGCATTAGAATCAGAAAAACAGCAATTTATTTCTTAAAATGAAAAGAACCCTAGAGACCATCCAACCTCCTCATTTCATACACAAAGCACCTGAGGGGCCGTGAGGGTGACTTGTTCCAGGAAGATACATTCTACTTCTTGGTGTCATTCAGTGTGCCCAGCACATGCTTGATAAAGACTGATCGAAAATAAGAGTGAACACACACAAACACACGTACACACGTACACACACACACACACACACACACACGTACACACACACACACACACACGAGTGAACTCATGGATGCATGGTAAATGAGTGAATGAACATGATCTCTGGACTTGGATACCAGAAACTTCCTTCCAGGAGGAGGATGGAACATTTTCTCAGAAATCTCTTATAGGTTTTTAAATCCCATTCCTGCGTTTCCACCTGGGAGTCTCAGCGGGTTCCAAATATGTTATTGTCTAACACAGGTGTGGGCTTTGGTTAGAAGCTGGGACTGAGCTCCTGGGGAGGGAAAAACTGTCACTTTAATGACAAGTCGTAGTGGGAAGTCTTAAAACTCCATGATGTTTGAGTCCAGGGTGGAAAAAGAACATTTGTTGTTGATAATTTTGAAGTATCAGGCTCTTGAAGGGCTATTAATCTTGTGAGGCCAAGTTTTCCTTAACTGAAGTTACTACAGTACTTGGGCTTTTTATCTTTGAGGCTCATACCCCTTCAGCCTGCAAGGATTTCTATGTATCATCACCATCATCATCATTATCATCATCATCATTTTTAAAACAGGGTCTTTGTTTGTGGCCCAGGTTAGCCTAGAACTTGCTAAGCAGTCCTGGCTGGCCTTGAACCTGGGATTGCAGGAATATGCAACCTGTCTCAGTGCCCCTACATCTAAATTTAAGGGACTCCTCACCTCATCCATCCTGGATATTTTCAAAGTTCTCCTGGTAAGAGAAGTGGTCTTACATAAGGCCAGCCTTGTGGAAAAGTCTAACTGGGTCTGGCTTTGTGATAGTCACGTAGATATAACAAGAGTGCTGCTTCCTGGTGTTTGCCGAGACAGCCTGGTGTGAAATTCAAAAGCATTCTCTTTCTAGTCTTCTCTCCCCCACTTCCTCTTTCTGGACTTCCTCCCCCCCCCCCCACTTTTGAGACAGGGTCTCGCTGTAGCTCCAGCTTGCCTGGAACTACCTTCTATCTTCTATCTCGCCTCTGCCTCGAGGGTGCTGACATTAAAGGCATGCGCCACGGTGCTCAGTTCTTTGTTTTTTTCTAATGAATGTCTACTCTTTCTAGACACTGTAGGGAAAAAAAGGCATTTAAAGCCTGTCAGCAAACAGTTGGGCACAGTATATTTACAAGGACGATAATTACATGAGATATGTGATCCGACTGGCCTTAAAATGAGGCACGGTTGTGGCATGAAGAGGCCAGTGAAGGAATGGCTATGAACTCTGATATATACCTTGAACTGGAAGTCTTCCTTTCAAGAAGCAGAGCTTGGCGACTAGGGATTCACCCCAGCTGGTGGAGGGCTTGCCCAGCATGTGCGAAGCCCTGTGCTTGATCTCCAGTACTGCATAAACTAGTGTGTGATGACACATGCCTGTAATCGCAGCACTCAGGAGGTGGAGGCTGGAAGATCAGAAGTCCAAGGTCCTCTGCGGCTGTATAACAAATTGGAAGCCAGCCTTGGATACATGAGATCCTATCCTTTAAAAAACAAAGAGATGGAGCTTGTATAATTTTCTCTTGGGTATAAACTGGACTTAATGATTGGCTTCAGATAGACTCTAACTGGAATGATGGCGGATGCCTTCCCAAACCAGGAAGGAAGCTTCGTGTTCTCCTCTGCCGCCTCCTCTTCCTTCTCCTTCCCTTTAGCCCCTCCTCTCCTTCCTCTCACCGCTCTTTCCCTTCTCATGGAAGCCAGCTACCATGCCCTACAGTGAGACCAGCATGGTGAGGAACTGAGGCTTCCTGCCAGCGGCACCTTCAGTGGACGCCCGCAGCCCACACCAGTCAACACTTCAGTTTTTACTGGAAGAAACTAGAAGATAGCACTCATTTTAAGTTGTTGGGGTAATTTGCTTTGTGTAACAAACACAGCGCTCAGTGCTACACTGAGGAGTGGTATATCTAAAAATGCTTGCACTGTGTCTCATGGAGTACCTGCTGGATAAAGTGTCCTTCATTGAAATGTGGGTGCTAGTGGATGCTGGAAGGTTTTGAGCAGGTGAACAGCGTAACAGTAATAGATTAGAGAGATTCATGTATTTGGTGATTGGTGTGTGGCTTCATGGTGGGGAAACACTCTGAGCTATTGAAATGGTTCCAACATGCAATGATCTGATACTAGGAGCACTGGGCTCTGACTTGTCTTTGGAGACTTTGGTGCCTGACAGGTAGCAAGTGATCAATAGTATTCATTGAATGAGTGACAGTGGATGAGTGAATAAAAAAGACATGTAGCATCCCAGAAAACTTGGTTTGTTAAGAAACAAACCCCTTCAGAGATGGTGTACGTCATGCCTGGAAGAAATTTCAGCTACCTAAAACTCTTTTCAGTTTCTGTGATATTGGTAGGGAACAGCCTCTTTTCAAAGCCCAGCCTTACTCTGAAGCTGATTTTAAAATTCCTTTTCTTTTCAGATGATTCCTGTCACAAGTATTTATTGAGCATCTATAATACCCTTGGCATCGTGATGGGCCCTGGGGGTCGGGGAGCGGAGAGCAGCAGTCCTGTGGCGCTTTAGTAGTTCTTCCTTTCTTTTGTCTCCAGGCATCTCACAAGTTTATTTTTTGAAATAAAGATTCATTTTCATAGTGGAATTCTTAAGTGGGGAGCGAGGAGATGAATCCTAGCTTTTATGAGCTGATTTTAGAACTTGTGGATGACTTAGACATTTCCTGCTCACCCTTGATGATAGACCCTATTAATATTCAAAAGCTGTCACTTGATTTTTATCCTTGTTCTTTAGTAGACTAGACTGTTGGCTGAGGGAACCTGGTTTGTCTGGTTTAGTCTCCTCCTGTTGCGGGGTAGGACAAAAAGAGCTGTGGCTCAAGGTTGTAAGGGCTCTCTTCTTTTAAAAGTTGGGGGAAATTTCTGCATATTTCTATTTGAGTCACACTTTAATCTTTGTCATTTCTTTTTGAAATCAAATTCCATGTTGATAGGAGAAATCTCAGAATGAGCAAGGCCTGTTGTTAGTGGACAGTTGATAGAGGGTGGAAAAGCTTTAATGGTAGTTGTTCATTAAGGATTGAGTTCCATTAGATTGAAAGTCATGTTATCTCAGTAAGGATGCTGGTGTGTTCTTGGGCTTGCAGCAAAGGGCAGAGTGTTTGATTATTGATGAGTGTTCATGAGCCAGGGTCTGGGGATAGACAGCTGCGTGGAAGTAAGTGTTGAAAGCCTGGATCTCAGCTTATGTGTTCTAGCAGAGAACAGGATACAGGTCAGTGAAGTGAATTTCATCTCTCTGTCTGTTTGGTTTTCTCTCTCCTTGTTCTCTTCTTTCCCTGTTTCTGCTTTCTTTTTCTGCCTCTTTGTTCATCTTTTCCTTCTCCCTTTCCCTCCACATCATCTCTCTGTCCCTCTGCTAATGTGAAAGTTTCCTCTCATGCCCAGCCAGGCCACACACTATGAACAGCAACCATTCTACTCTGCTGGTCTTGGACAGTCCAAGGCTGCCTGGTGGTAGGTGGAAGTCAATGGTTTTCATTTTGCTTCTGAATCTTCTGGCCATCTTGGCCTACCTTTCAGAGCACTAAAAAAAAACCCATAAGATTCTCAAGGTCACAGCCACATGAATAAATGGTCAGGCTGGAGCATGTCAGACGAGGAGATGTATAGATATGTCACCTTCCATGTATCTTCTCTCGTTTGGTTCTTGTTATCAGAATCAAATTCACTCCAAAATTTAAAAGGAAGAAAATCTGAAGATACTCATACAATGGCCTCTAAAGGAGAAATGGTATCCATTTGAATCTGCCATCCGTGTGAGTCTAGGCAGCATATATGACACTGCTTCCCCTGGCAGAGGCAGACACAACCTATTATCATAATGCCTTCTCTGTTTGAGCGCTCTCCCTCATTTGATAACCATATTCTACTCTTAAATATTTAGTTTCCTTCTATTCAACCTCTCAGGTTACTATATTGGTACGGAGTAGGGAGGGAGGCAGTATTTTCTCCATCTCTGTTGATATGATATTCATCTACCTAAAATGATTTTTCTTTTTTTTTTTTTGTAATTTGCCACCATTTGAGCTGGTGGGTGTAGGACATGTGTGCATGTGTGTGTGCTTGTGTGTGTGTGTGTGTGTTCTAACCTCAAAGCACATTGAATGTCTCAGCTTGTGTGTTAGACAGGAGACTGATAGGATAATGATGATGGAATATTAAATGCTATCTATGTAAATCAGTTCCATCAATGGGTACAAGATTCAGCTACTTTAGATCTATTTTTTTGACATACATTTTCATTTTTTTTTAAAGAGGAATGATCTTGGATTGTTATTAACCTACTTTAGAAGAATCTGCATTAGCAGACACATTACTACTTTGCATAAAGTCATATTAAATTTTGGTATGATGTACAACATCATTTCTCTCCTAAATGCTGCTTTTAACCTCTGAGTAGTCTCTTTTCTGTCTCTCTTTGGTGGGGGATTGGTTTCTGATGGGAAGAAGCTATAGCTCCATGGCCTGTGTTGACAGAGAAGCTGATATTGTCTTCAATTATTGCTGCATGGCATCATTCAGGTAGAGTCTAAGAATGCACATGTTCTGAGGTGATCACAGAACTCTCCACTCCATTTATGGGTTCTCCAACAAAGTTGATGCGTGTCAATCTTGTGAAAGGACTTGACTTGAGTAAGGATGTTGTGGTGATGGTTACTCCTACAATGGCAAGTGAAGAAGCCAGCTCACCTCTGGTTATCAGCAACAGTGTACACAATAGAGAGGAGCTCAAGGGGGGCCAGGATCCCCCAAACTCAAGAAGCATTAGCTTTCTCTCTTCTCTCCCCACTTTCCCATTCCTCTCAGCCTTTCATCTCTCTCTTTGCCTATCTCTCCACTGCCCCCTTCCTCTCTCTACCTCCTTTTTGTTTCCTTTACCGTGTATATATTTTTCTTTTGATATCTCTCTCTCAGTCTCTCTTCTATCTCCTTCTCTTCTCTTCGCTGTCTCATTTTTCTGTGAGAGCCTCCCTGTCCATCCACCCTCTCTTCCTCCCTTCTCTCTTATTGATTCTCATCCATCTCTCTCATTTCTCTCTCTCTTTCTCATCTTCTTCTCCACAATTTCTCTCCTATAGTTCCTTCTCTGTCTCATCTCCACTTCCCTTGTCCACATCTTTTACCATCTTTTGACCTTTACACATAGATCTGTGTTGTGCCTTCCTTTACCTAGTGGGAGGCGTGGTCCAGGCACCTCAAGGTTTACGTATTAGCATACTGATGACTGCAGAGGAAAGAGAAGCCTTTAACCATTGGCTTATGATTAAATTTACGTTTCAGAGAAGCTTTTCTCTGACCTGACTCATACCTACATTTTGAGTGTGCTAGATAGCTTCGGTTGTCAACTTGACTCATGTGGAAAGAGAGAATCCCAATTGGCGATTTCCCTCTATCTGACTGACCCATGGGCATGTCTGTGAGGCATTTTCTTGATTGTTGAGTGAGATGGGGGAGAGGAACACCCCACTGTGGGTGGTGCCATCACTGGGAAGGTGATCTTGGGTTGTATAAGAAAGCAGACTGAACACAGGCCAGAGGAAAAAGCCAGTAAGCAGCATTCGTCTATGGTCTCTATTTCAGCCTCTGCCTTCAGGTTCCTGCCTTGGCTTTCCTCAAGGATGGACTGTAAGCTGGAAGCTGAAACAAACTTTTTCCTCCTCCAAGTTGTTTGTAGACAAGGTATTTTATCACAGCAATAGAAAGTAACTAGATCATTGAGATAAACTTGCTTAGGATGGCAAAATCAGAACCTGCCTTGGTTATATGAGTCAAAAGCCTATCCATGTGACCAGGAGGAATGGGGGTGGGGACAAAGTATGAGCACAGACAGCTCTAACACAACCATTTAGAATAGGAATGGAGGTATTGCATGAAGCACACTGAATGTGGTCTACAGAATACAGAGGAAATCTTCTCCAGCAAGGCAGAAGCAGCAGGTAGAGTTCAATCCCCAAGAAAGGAATATGGGAAGGTGAGAACAGGTCTGTGTCACTGGCCTGCTCTGCCTAGGTGTGTGAAAGGTTCATTTCTAGCTGGTGGATGTAGCTGGCCTTTCTCCTTTTGGTCTTAAAGATTTTTACTTGGTTGAAAAAGACCCATTTTAGAATCCTTCCACTGACTGTGTTCCACCTTGTGAGCCCACACCTTGTACATCTGCCAGATCTTTTGTCATTCTAACTAAACTTTCTCTATATTGATTTCAGGGATCCTCAAGTTTTATAGTTGATGTGGGCTAAATCTTGTTTATGCACGGGTGGGCATATTTTAAAAGGAAGAAAAGAAAATGATCACAAGAAAGAGTGAGAGGACCTCGGAACAGAGCTCAGTTGGGAGAGTACTTGCTTCGAGTGCTTAGTACTCCACCACTATAATAAGCAAAATGCATGCCAGTACTCCTAGTACATAAGAGATGGAGACAAGAGGATAGGAAGTTCAAGATTATCTCAACTACATAGTGAGTTTGAGGCCAGTCTGGGCTACAAAAGACTCTGTCTCAAAAGAGAGGAGAAATTAAAGCATTCAGTTAAGGCATATAGTATGACAGGGAAGGCCTGGAAAACTGGGTGGAGGGGTACTGTGCTGCATGGTACATCAGCATGGTTTGGGTGATTGACAAAGTTAGAAATGGAGTCTACCTTAAGATGGAAAAGAACAGGACAAAGAAGCCAGGAGAGTATGATGTAGCATTTTTCTGTTCTCACACTAGTTTGGAGATAATTGTCCCATGCTGTTTATTCACATGCTAAAATTTGAGAACTTGGGTGGAGATGGTGACAAGCATGCTTTTAGTTGGGATGGAAAGGCATCAGTTGGATTTGCTTAGTTTGAAATAACTTGAGAGTCAGCTCCAAAGTGAAGCTGAGGCCAGTGCCGTTTCTCCTTGCCCAGTAGAAGCAGGGTTGCGCTCGTGAAGAGACTAACCTACAGGTTCTTCTCAACAGGCCGTGGAGGACGGTGTGGCGCAAGAGGGGAACGGGCTCTGCAGGTGATGCTGAGGGCCCGTCTCCTTCACCAGGCTCTTACAGCAGTTTTTGGCTGAGCCTGTGGCTCAAGCTGCCCATTTTGGGTTTGGCTGGTGACTTCTCTGGGCAGGCCTTATGCCTGTTTGTGTTAGAATGCGACACATGGACCCAGCAGTCAGCCGGGTGCCAACCATGTAATCCGGCACCATATGTTCCCAAGTCAGGAGAGATGAGAGCAGATTTTTTTTTTTTTTTCCAATTTTGGAAGTAGGTCAATTACATTCATCTACATCTTTTAGTCCTGGGGGTCACAGGTGCAAGATGATTCCTGATCTGTTTAGGAGGTCACTTGTGGCCCAAATGACTGAGTGTGAACTTTGCCTCTAGGTAACAGCGCAGTGAGCATAATTCTAGAATACTCTCTTTGTCCACAGTGCAAAAAGATACTCCTTTCATAGGCATGCTCCTCACTGGCAAGACTTTCAAAAATGAATTTAAAGCGCTGTTCTGAGGGAAAATTGGTTCTGCTTGCTTTATCAGTGTCTTCTTTTGCCAGATGTTGGTTTGTCTCTGAGATTTAACCAGATTTTCCAGCAGATAGTGATAGATGAAGTCAGCTGCGTCGTTTCTCTGCCACATTTTGTTCTTCAAGTTCAGGAACAAAATTCAAACTTCTCCCTAAAAAATGAAGTCTATTTGAATCCAAGCATTTAGGCAGTGCAAGCGGATGGTAGTTTTTCATATAGGACTGATGTTGACCAGGAGCTTGGTCACTACCAAGACATTGCTGAGATATATGTATCTATTCTATATATCTATGCAGTATCTTAATCTTCGAGTGCCTGTATCAGAGCTCTTCTCTGTTTTATAGCTTGGCAGTTAGATGAGCTTGGAACCGTGTTAGCTTTTTCACTTCGTGTCTCCTTTCTTTTGAGTTGGGTATGGCTAGTGAGGATCCTAGAGACAGAGACGGTAGGAGGGAGGTTAGCCTGAGCTAGAGTATACAGTCTGGGATAGAAATTCACCGCTTGTGCTCATCAGTTGTGTTTCTGTGTAAGATGCTAAGCATTCCTGATTCTCAATACTGTGTCAGCACAATAAAGATGATTCTGTCTATTTCTTGGGTAATAGTCAAATTAGGTGATGCATACAAAAATACCTAGCCAGATTTCTTCATTGTGCAGGCATACATTTGTTTGTCTTCTGTATTTTTACGTAGTCTGTTGGGGGATTCTTTCTGTAATCTATTCTCTGACACAGCAGGTGTCCACATACCCTACATCATCTTAGCTTACCTCGGAGGTCACCTGCATGCCTCAGGTTCAATATTGCATGTCTGCTTTTGTCTTCTTATCTGAGGGAATGTGCTTTGCCCTCAATAAGAACAGGCCAAGAACAATCAGCCCTCCACTGACTTCTCTAATTAAAAAAAATTAAAATTATTTCAGACTTCACAAAAATTTCAATTTTGTCAAAGGCCCACTTAATGTCCATAGTACGTGTGCTATTGTTTCTGTATGAAATAGTTTAGGTCCGGGACTCTTTAGCTTAATTTTTTGTTTCCTAGATCTGAGGTAGGTCTTTGGTAATTTTTTTCCTTCTCTTCCAGGACATTGGTGTGTCTAAAAGGAATCAGGTTCACAAAGTGTATTACCTTGAAATTATTTATTTAGATTGAAATTTTACTGTGCTGGATTACTGCTTTAGTGTTTCTGATGCCGTACCAGTCTTGGGTTTCAGTGGTAGCTTTCTATTTCCTGTTCATTTCTTACCTAATGTATTTGTGTTTTCTCCTATTTTTTTTCTCAATTAAGCTAGTTGGTTTCTCTGTTTTGTTGACTGTTTTTTAAAGATCATCTCTTTGTCTTGTTCACTAAGTCTATAGTTTGTAAGAATGGTATTGATTTTTGTGCAACTGGTTTCTTTGAATGCTTTTATTTTATTATTTCTTGGTTTAGTTCGTCTCTTTATGTATATAATAAGTATCAAATAAAAGCAACATAGCTGTAGATTTATTTAATGGGGTCTTACTGTGTAGGGCTGGTTAGCCTGGAACTTGCTATATGGTTCAAGGTGGCTTTGAAATCATATAGGTTGACTTGTCTCTGCCTCTTGAGTGCTAGGATTAAAGGTATGTGCCACCACACCTGAAGTTGTGAATTTATTATTATTATTTTCAATAGCTGCATCATTGCTTTGTTGATTTTAAATATTGGTTGGAACGTTTACAGCAATATTAAACTTCAAATTAACAATCAAGACCCAAATTTTATGTTGGCTTTAGAGTTGTTTCAGTGTTTCACTTGTTGGCAAAATGATTAATTTGGGAGGTTAGACATGGTTTTTGTTCAAAAGATAAGTTTCCTTTAAGTTACAAGTGGCTTTAAATTTTATGAAATAATTTTTACAGGTTTCTTGGTAATCACATTTTTCCTTTGTCCTCTAATAAGGTTATTAATGAATTTTCTAAGATTGAAATATTTTGAATCATTAGAATGTGTTAATTTGTATTATGTATGATTGTATTCTCATTGTTAATGTTTTGTTTAGAATTTTATATTGATATTTTATAACAGTTTTGTCTACTTTTTTGTCTTTGTATGATTTTAGTATCAAAAATTTAGTTAATGGACTTTTGATAGAATCATGTATCACAAATTAAAGACTCCAATAGTTTCTATATGCAAGTATCTAAGAACATTTATTTTGTTTCTTTTTTAACTGCTAGAAATAAAGGGTTAGAGAATTTTCTTACTACTCTATTCTGTTTATTAGGTCTTACCTCATTTAATACTTCTTACTAGGATCCCTTATCCCTTAAATACACAAAATCATCTTAGTACACAGTGCTTTTCCATGTCTGAAACTTACATCTTGTGTTTATTTGAATGATATTTGTCCTATCTATGAGATGGCAAGGACCATAAAGCTAGGGAGTATTTCTGAAATTACTCATCACATCAAGGAGCTCAGTGCTTGGCCCACAGTCTACGCACAAAACATATACTGAATACTGATACCTTTGTCCCTCACAGAGGTGGGCAGGCATATTGCATAAAAGAGGTTCTTGTCTCTCTGACTGCTTGTGTATGATGAGATACCCAATTTGATAGTAGGAATTGGGACTGAATTGGTTTCATAATTCAGAGAGAAGAATTTGCTGGGAGTTGGAATGGTACAGTATGGTAAGGAATTAGTTAGGCTGAAATCTGTAACGGGAACTGGAGGCAGAGGCCTTGTGGCTGGTCATGGAAGGAATACAGAGTCTTGGGGAAATGATTTTTTTCATATGAAATGTTTTATAATGGGAGCCTTCTCCATGACTCCAGAGTCTTCTGCAAAGAACACTGAACTCATCATGTACGTATTCTTAAATAGGTTTCTTCTAAAAATGAACTTAGTGTGACTAAAACAGGATTATTCAGCAAAAACAAAGATGCACATTGCTGCCTGCCCTTCCTGCCTACCCTCTGTGAGACGCAGACCTCTCCTTCTCCATTGGTGGCATCACGGAGAAGCAGTGTGCTGGGCGGGTTAAGAGCAGAATCTCATTTCTTGAGTGAGCTGAAAGTTTCTTAATTTCCCACCTTCGGTTTTATTTTCTAAAAAAAAAATGGCACATTTCTCACAAAATTGCTCTGAGGACCAAATTTGTGTATATGTGTGCATGTGTGTGCTCACATCTGCATACACACCATCAAAGCAAAGAGGACTCAGAAGGCTTTGCTAAGATTCTCCACCCCTATCAGATTGTTTTGTGTGCTTGAACGTGAGCAGGAAGAGGCTGAATAGAGCCGCTTTGAGCTTCCTTTGCTGTATTTTGAGTATAATCTGAGCTGAGCTATGTAGCCAAGTTCTGTTAACAGGGAGAATAAAATGCATCGCTTCAGTTCTGGTATTGTTCATGTCTTTAGTTCACATCTTGCTTTGTAGTGGGAACCTGGCCCAGCTTGTATGAAGGGAAAGGGTTTCCAGCCCTTCCAGTTTAGAGCTTCTTCTCCTTACTCCTTGCTGGGAGGAGGAAAGGAAGGACACTTGCTTTGTACTTTAAAGCTGATCAGAATGCTCTGGTGCAAGGCCCTAGATCAGAAAGAAAAATTGCTATTTTGATTTCTACCCTGTTCCTTCCACGCTGTTTCTTTTTCAGTCCCTTTTGAATTTCCCTAGTTCTCCTGTGGCATAAAATGAGTCAGAATGGCAAATGAAACATGCAGAAGACATAAATTCCGGGCATAAAATATATATCAAATATACATCTATCAATTGGCTTTATGCTATCTGAGCTGCCCCCAGGGTGTCTGTGGATCAGGTGAATGGATTTCTGCCACTGTGGGTAATTCCATAAGGTAATAGGGTGGGCCCTAATGCAGTGGAGAGGCAATATTCTCCTAGTTATATATCATAGTTTAAAAGGGGGATTTGTATATTTTGATTTTGCGAGTCAATGAAGTTCAGTCCCCAAGGCACTCTTGGAGTTCAGCCCTTCCAAAGCTGTGCTCAGAGGAGCTGGCTCAAGGCCAGAAGCACAGCCTGAGAAAAAGCAAAGCCACCTAGGCTGTAGAGACCTGTCCCAGTGAGGATCAGTCCTGTGGCCCTAGAGAAAGTTCAGGGTAGAGAAAATTACCATATAAATATTACATGTTCTTTTCTATTTAATTGGCCAAGTTAACTATTATACCGAAGGGCAAATTTGTCTAACAAAATGGAGGGAAAAAAAAATTCCAGCTGTTTGATTGACTGAGAACACTGAACCAGAATAGCCAGTCAGTTAGCTCTGCTGACTGTGATGATGTAGCTAGATGATCATGTAGTTAGAGGAGCAAAAGATAGAGGCAAGAAAATCAATTGTAGTTGATACTCACTGTGCTTTTATCTTCTTGGTACATTCCTTAGGACTTCTTCTGCCCTGGCTTTTTTGCTCTCTCTTTGTTCTATCAAGTTGGGACTATAATTATCATTCACATTTTATGGTGGGAGAAATTAATGCATTGAAAGGTTAAGTAACTTGTCCAAGATCCACCATATCACGCCATCCCCAAAGGAGAGAATGTTCTTCACAAATTGGGGAATCATTTTTTAGGTTCCAGAGATTCTGACAACTAAGGTTCAGAAAGGTTTGATGGGAAATGATAGTGTTAGAAGTGTGTCTTGTATTTCTAGGTGTACCTCTACGGGATTTCCTAGGTCCTGGGAAAATTAGTAGAAGGTACAGAGACATCGATTGTGATCTTCCTTTAGATAAAGATTTTGCTAGCAAAATCTATATTTGGACCTGAGCCCAAGTGCAGTTGTGAGGCATTCAATGAAGTGACTTAGATTTCTGAGACTTTGCGAGTCCAAAAATAGGGCCCTAAGGAAGGATGCTAGCTTTTGATTTGATTATTGAGGTAGAGCTGTTTTAAGCATTCCTTATCACTTCAAGTCCCAAATCCAGATGCATTATGCATAATCTGATAAGCAGAAATCATTAAATGAACTTCTAATATCCAACATTCTCAGTCACTGATACTCTATGCAGATATTTATTTTAGGGTCAGCTAATCTTAATCCTAGATCTCAGGAGTGAGTCTGATTGGGCAAAATGCTGTTTAATCCCACTAGTCTGTGAGTGATTCAACAATGGTCATGTATCCTGTTAGTGTTCAATGAGAGTTGAGAGGCAGTGGTAGAAGGCAGAGAAAGGTTGACACTGCTGGGATAAATTTTCCTTGATTTGTAAGATAAATCCCCAAAGAAACCCCAGTTCTCTTCATTCCAGAACTTGTGTCTGTTTATTGATAAAACTGTGTATCATAGGGCTTTGAGGTACAAATTTCTCAAAGCCCCAGCTAACACCAGCTTTTCAAAGTTAAGTTTCGATGATCACAACAAATAGTTCAGAGATATGTCAGTTCCAGGGTTGGTTAATTCCTTTCATCTAAATACTCTGTGTCTACACAGCTTTCTTCATGGGGACAGGATGGTTATAGCAGTCCCATGAATCATTTTCTCCCATAACTGTAGGCAGAGGCAGGAGACAGGGCAAGATTCTCACATGGATCTCTTTATTTGTATAGTGAAAAGTTTCTTGAAGTGCCAGAGCTAACTACCTTGCGCGCTGTCAAGGTTTTGTGAGATATGTTTTCTTTAACCACTTATAGACAGATGGATGAATTTAATCATCATTGGCGAGATTATTAACCATGTATGTTTAGGAGGAACTAAGGAGGTATAGTCATCTCTGATACATGGAAAGATACATAGGCTTATATTAGGAAGCAAGAACTGTGAGAGCCTGACTGTTGGACAAGCAAGCAAAGCCTTCACCATTTATAGTCAACAGCTTGTCTGGTCAATGAACTTAGTGCTAAAGATGGCAGAACAAGGCAGTGGAAACAACTTGAATGTTCTCGTTGGGTAATTCCAGATTGGAAAAATCATGGAAAACTGAAGATAAGTCTGCTTCTGTTGTATTGAGTCGAAGTTTAAATACAGCATGAAACACACAATACATTCTCTTAAAGAGAATATTAACAATCAATAGTAGCATTAATGTCAACAATGAAAGATACCAATATCGATAACATTAATAAATGTCTGCCACTGATTGAGGATTTACCACAGGCCGTTTGTCATTCTAAGTAACTTATATACATCATCATGCATGCCTATGATAATCCTGTGGGCTAAGAGCTGGAAAAAACCCTTTCATACAGATGAGAAGCCTGATAGATGTTAAGTGTTCTATTAAAATAGTTTGTGTTCACTTTCTGTTGCAGTTAACAAAATACCTGAGAAAAATTAACTTAGAAGAAAGAAAGATTAGGGGCCAGAGAAGTGAGTCAGTGGTTGAAAACACTTACTGCTCTTGAAGAGGACCTGGGTTTGGTTCCCAGCTCCCACATGGCACCTAGCAACCATCTGTAACTCCATTTCCAGGGGATCCAATGCCCTCTTCTGGCCTCCATGGGAACTGCACACAAATAATGCACATACATACCTGTAGGCAAAACACTCATACACATAAATGTAATAAAGTATTCAAATAAAGAAAGGTTAATTTTGGCAGGTGGTTTCAGTCCATGATCTCCTGGTCTCATTGCTTTGGGCCTATGGTGAGGCAGAACCTCATGGCACATGTGACAGAGCAAAGCTGCTTCCCTCATGGAGTCCAGAAAACAGGGAAGATGGGGAGGCAGGAACCCAGTACATTCCTTGGTAATCAAACTCTTAGTGACCTACTTCCTGCAGTAAGGTCCACCTCTGGATGATTCTACACAGCTTCTCACAGCACTGTCAGCTGGAAAGCCCACTGTATCAGTTACTTTTTTCTGGCTGTGATAGAATACA
Source organism: Eospalax fontanierii (assembly GCA_035773235.1). NCBI lineage: Eukaryota > Metazoa > Chordata > Mammalia > Rodentia > Spalacidae > Eospalax > Eospalax fontanierii. The sequence goes on from CM069546.1 coordinate 14,013,184, forward strand.
CAGGCTAAAAGCAACTCACAGGAGGGTTATTTTGACATTCAGTCCAGAGGGATGGAGTCTGTCATGGAGAGCCTAGCATCAGGCGATGGAGGCATGGTGACAAGGGCAAGTAGCTGGTTGATATTCTCATGTACATATGGCAGAGAGAGAGAGAGAGAGAGAGAGAACAAATAAGACTTAGGGCCAGGTGATAAACCTTCAAAGTCTGCCCCCAGTGACGTACTTCCTCCTGGAAGGCGCCACTTTCTAAAGGTTCTATAACCACTCAGCACCACCAACTGGAGACCAAGTATTCAGATATAGGAGCTGGGGGGGGCATTTTCCCTTCAAACTAGAACACAGACCTTTAACATACAAGCCTTTGGGAGACACTTGAGATCCAAGCCACAGCAATGATACAGCTAATCAAGATGTTGAGCCAAGATCTGAACCTGGGCAGTCTTATTATAGTGTCTGGTTTTCTGACTCCAGGTGTGTGGACTCATATTTTATTCCTAGTTGCACAGATCTGAATTTGAGGCTTAGGTATTACATGACTGCTCTCCTTATCATTAAGGGTCTCAGTGCCTTTCTTACAGGATCTCGTAAGGATTAAGTGGGATAACATATGTATAGTGAATTAACAGAGTTCCTGCTAGAAAAGGAGTTTTCAAGATATGGAAGGATGCATTATCATAATCCAGGTCTTAGCTTTCTACTTTCATGCCTTTCATGCTTAAGATGATCAGAAACTGCCTACCTTTTAAAAACTCTCAGTATTGGGGTTGGAGAGATGGCTCAGCGGTTAAGAGCACTGGCTGCTCTTGTAGAGGACCCAGGTTCAATGCTAGCCACATGGCAGCTAGCAACCATTCAAAACTCCAGGTCCATGGGATCTGATGCCCTTTTCTGACCTCTGCAGGTATTACACGACATGGTTGCACTTACATGCAAACAATATATTCATACGCATAAAGTAAAAAATAAAGGAACTCAAAGTGTTAAAAAAATCTCATTCATTACTTCTAAATCTCCTCAAATTGTGGTATGTAGAAGAGGAAAACTCTAGAAGGTGTTACAGTCATAAGTGTAAGTAAAGAGAATCTTTCCTTGCCTCCTTTCACTCTGTGGGTGTATGTATATGTGGTGCATGCATAAGACTGTGCAGATGTGCATACCCCTGTGCACATGTAGAAGTCAGAGCAGGATGTCAAGTGTCTTCCTGTATCTCTCTGCCTTATTTCTTTGAGACAGAGTCTCTCACTGCCCTGGAAGCACACTGTTTGGGTTAGGCTGGCTGGCTATTGGATTCTCAGAATCAGCCATCTCTGTTTCTCAATGCTGGGGTTATAGGCATGTGTGGCCTAGCTTTTTATGAGGGAACTGGAGATTCAAACTCAGGTCCTGATGCTTTCAAAGCATCCCCTGAGTGCCAGCCCCTCCTTTCACTCTTTTGAGAGTATCTGAGTTTAGCTTTAGAAATCCAGGGTTGCTGACCATTGTGCTATCTATCAATTTTCAAAAGACAACTTTTCATAGACATATAGGGTGTTAGGATTATGAAGGACCCTAAAGGCAATGGAGTCTAATCTCTCACTTGAACCCTCATGCACTTTGGACTTGGTTTTGTGGTCATGAAAGTATTTACCACTCTTCAAATCACACAAAAAAATCAAACCAAGTTGACACCTCACATAATATTTGAGTTATCTACATACAGGGAAGATGACTGGTCTTAGAGTTGTACTGACTTTCAACAGAAAATAACTTGATAAAATTTCATTAAATGCACCTGAGTGACCAGAGAACATATAGAACCTTATAAGTGGTTCAAAATCTCCTTACTGGTCATACTAGGTGTTAACCTTGGAAAGCTAACCATTATCCCCACTTCTTACATTTAATTAATTAATTAATGTATGTGTGTGTGAATGTGCACTGGAAGTCAGAGGACAGCTTGCAAGAGTCAGTTCTTGCCTTCCGCCAGGGGTTGGGGATAGGACTCAAGTCCACTCCCTACTTCCAGTGCTATGATCTTGTACCTGTTTGGACTTCTTCTAAGTACAATCACACCGTATGGACCCCTTTTGTATCTGGCTTCGTGGTATCCTTATAGTGCTAGTGAGATTTAGTTGTGCTGCTGAATGAGGCTGTGGTTTGTTTATGATTATCACTGCATAATTTTACAATGTTCCAACACAGCCCACTTTATCCATTCTTTTGCTGATGAACAGTCTCTTTGCTTTCAGCTTGGGTTGCTAATGACAGTGCTCTTTTGAACATTCCTGAACACGAGCATGTGTTTGGTGAGCATTTGCTCAACTTGGGGGGAATATTGAGGTGGGATTGCAATTGCTATGATAGGAATTGAATGTGTTAACCTCAGTATCCACTGCCAAATAATTTTCCAAAGTGTTTCTCTAATCTAAAAGGCTTCAGCTTTTCTTTTTAAAGGACAGGACCCAGTGGGAAATATTGAAAGGCTTTATGTAAGTGCTGCTACATCAGGGTTTCTGATGTCAGAAACAGCTTGTTAATAAATCCATTCATTCTGTATCTCTGGACTGAGACTGAGTACTTACTCTGTCTGACATGATGCCAGAAGTGTTTAACCTTTCTGGACCAAATGGAGTAACAAAGAGAGGAAATGTAAATATTCAATCATATTGATAACTCTACATTTCCAAACTGATAAATGCTGCAGAGGGAAGACACAGAATTCTATCAACCAACGGACTAGAGGCCTCCTCAGGGGAAAAAAAATTAAAGTAACCTACTTGTAACTGTAATGGTCTTATTTGTGGGCCAGCGTCTAGGCTGTCAGGCTGGAGCCTAATTAATCACTGAGGGTGGTATGGAATTGATGAACTGCATAGTGCTCTTTTACTTGTATAAATCTTTGATTTAATGATTGCTGCTCTCTGATTCATACCTTACTACCCCAGTGATCAATATGCATGATGAATGGCTCGTTTTCAGGAACCACCCATTGGAAATACTGCTTTTCACATACAGCATGTGCATACATGAGTTAGTACCTGAGGCAGATTTCTGACAACGAGGCAGAGGCTGAGGTAATATTATGTCTGAAGAGGCGAGGGAGAGATGGGAGATGAAGTCGGGGGATCAGTTTCAGAAAATGAAGCTGTAAGTCAGAGGACCCCTCCTCTGTATTTGCCTTTTGCCCAGTTTCTCTTGCCCGAAGTCTTTCAGCTTGAGGAATCTGACCTTGCTGGGGGAGATGCTTCATCGACAGCCACTTGAGGATAAATTTGTTACAGCACCAGCACTATCTAAAATTGACTAATTATGATTTTTTTTCAGCAGATTTTTTATTGCTGAATGGGGTTAAGGGTGGGAAATTAGATGTGATTTGCAGAAGTTGGAAAAGACGTATTACGGGATGTTTGTTTGCTGGTTCATTCATTAAATCCAGAGCTGTTTACTGAGTGCGGTTCACGTTCCAAGCCCCCAGCTAGGCACTGGAAATGAACCGGATTATATTGTTGAGAAAGACAGATATTTCTTCTGCTCCCAGGGAACAGTTTTCTCTGGAAGGGGGTGAGGGGAACTGGACTTCTTTGGGCAGCCTCATGACCATGCAATGCTGAGTTTCTTTCTGGTCTGTTGGGCTACTGGGTTTCTTTCTAGTCCCTCTTTTTCCGATTCACTTTCCTCATTGGTCACACCTTGACCTTGCAAACTAATGAGGGGAATCTGAGCTATTTCTCAGGAGTGTATAACAATGAGTCTGACTCTCCTGACAGAAGCCATCCTCTTTGTTGTTACCCTATCAATGTGACACTAGCCTGAGCGCATGAAATACTAAGCAAATGTGGGTATTTTGAATTTCCAATGACTTTTGTCTGGAAGACATAATCAAGCTATGTTAAAAAGGATTCTTACTGTATTATAGTTTTTCTTAGAAAGTGGTTGCAGAAAACCTAAAGATTTTTTCTTGTTATTGTTGGAATTATGGTGAAACAAATGATTCAGATGGCTCAGAAGCTCTTCCTCAGAATTGTGAAAATGGGTGGATTCAAAATGATCATGTAGATGTTTACTGTGAAAATAAGTTTGCATTATGCTATGTAATACAATAGAACGGTCAAGAACAGCATGCTGACTTAAGATTTCTGTCATAGAATACATATCCAGTAAATACTGAGTCAAAAACTTCAGGCTAGGTTTTAACACCTATCACTGTCATATGAAACGATGCTCTTTAAAATAAAAACCAGGGCTGGTTGAGGCTGGAGAGAGGGCTCAGCGGTTAAAAGCACTGGCTGTTTTTGCAGAAGACCCAGGTTCGATTCCTAGAACCCATGTGGTAGCCAACAGCCATCCTGTAACTCCGGTTCTAGGGGATCTGATGCCCTCTTCTGACCTCTGTGAGCACTGCACTACACTGGTGCGTCTACTTACATGAAGCAATACGTAAAATAAAAAATATATATTGAAAAAAATTAGGGCTGGCAAGATGGCTTAGCTGGTAGGGGTGCTTGCTCCAGAAACTTAATGATCCAAGTTGGATTCCTGAAGTCCACCTAAAAGTGGAAGAAGAGATCCAACTCCACAAAGTTATCCTCTGACCGCCACACATATACCATGGGATACCTATGTGTCTCCCCAACCACCACATCATACATACAGTCAATAATAAATAAGACAAAAATAAAAAAACAAATAAAATTAAAGTATCTAGAGGCTAACTATACTGGTATATGTCTATGTGCTTAGCACATAGAAGGTCAAGAGAAGGGGATGGAAATGACCTGGACTATATAGGTGAGAAAGAGGTATTTCTTCTGCTCCCAGGGAACATTGTTCTCTGGAAAGGGGTGAGGGGTGCTGGATTTCTTTTGGCCAGCTTGCCCTGCATAGATATTGTCCCTAAAACCAAAAGAAAAGGAGAGAAGGAAAGAATTCATGAATGAAAAAAGGGAAGGAAGGAAAAAGGAGTGTTTAGGGCTGGGGACATAGCTCAGTGCTCCAGCACTCGCCTAGCATGCATGATAGCCTGGGTTGGATCACTACCTCTGCAAACAAAACCAGAAGATGAAAAGTATTTCAAAATGGCATTTTCCCCAAATAATTGGTAGTTTCATTAAAAATATGACTTATTTGCCTACCCCTGACAAATATAAGTTATTTCCATTTTATTTTATATCTTATTCACTATGAGTATTAGTATTCAGTTTTTGAGACATGGTATCTGTAGCCCAGGCTAGTCTGGGACTCACTATGTAGCTCCATGCTGGCTTCAAACTATTACTCTTCCTGTTTCAGTTTCCCGAGTGCTAGGATCGGAGAGCATGAGCCATGACTATTCTGAGAAAGAACATCTGTCTCTTCAAAGGGAGGCTGGAAGGGTGGCTTTCCTGGAATTCTTTCTTCCTTAGTATGTGAAAGCAGCAAGTTCTGGGCAGGCAGCAAGTCACTACCCAGCCTGGAGGGCTGATTTGGCAGAGTTCACCCTGGAGAAATCGGAGTCATCCCTCCCTCCCCCTCCGTCCCTGCACCTTGAAGGGGTTTGCTCTTCCTATTTTGGAATGAGGGGACTACTCCTTATTACCACTGTGACCTCCTCCTTTCTCTTCCCCATCTCACCGAGGCGTTTTCTTTTGTCTGGCGCCCAGTGGAGCTCTGCTGGATGGAAGGCCTCTCTTTCCACCAGTTTTCATCCAGTTAATTGATAAAAAGTTAATAATTTCATCTTAGAGATGGGAATTACACACCATTCTCAGAGGCTCCTTTTCAGTAGAGTCCCAGTGTTGCCTCATCCATACAAGCACCTGAAGCAAGAGGGTGGACCATTTCTTATATTTTAAGAGCTTCCTTGATTGGGGGTTGGGTAGGTGAGGGAATGGGAGGCACAGAGCACCTGTCCCTCTAGAAATCAGGGGGTTAAGAGGAAATTAGAAGGGAAAAGAATTCACGTTCTTTCCCTCTGCGCTTGCGGATATATTTGGGACTTTGCCAACCTACTTACTCATTTTAACCCTGAACTGCATACACTTGACACAACTCCCTTGATTTTGGATTCATTTAAAAGCATAAACTCTGAATTCAATCTTCACTGGCTTAGGGACTTTTGGCTTTGGCATTTTCACCTGTAGAATTGAACTAATCAGGCAATCTACCGTCTAGGGTTATTATTGTGACCATCAATGGGATCATGTGCTCCTCGTGTTTAGTCTAACATCTGACATCCTGTAAGGGCTCAGAAAGCATCAGGCATAATACTGTTTGACTGTTGTCTGTGCGACTCAGTAATAGTGATTACTTTAATAGAAATGGAGGGAAAGCTTATTGTAGTTTTGGATGAGTCCGAGTCTTCCTGTGTCCGTTTAGACAGATTTCCTTTAAGTATTTGCTCTTCAAGGTTCTGCTATAACATTATGATAATAAAAACTCAGCTTTCAAGTCTCCCTTCCCACCTTGGCATCTTAGAAAGACTACTTATAAGTATAAAGCACACATTGTTGAATAAACCAATATCCTTTTGGCTAAATAGCTTCTCAACCATAATTTGAATTATAAGTTTTACTATTACATTATTATGTTCTCTAAATCAGATTCCTACCTAAATCAAAGCAGCCTTTACCTATATCAAACAAAAGAAAGTACAAGTATTTTGGTGAATAGCATGAAATTGGCAGTTCAGATTATATTAAAATGATATGGCAGTTTGAATTAGACTGTTGAGCTTTATTCATGTAAGTTCATGAAAAGCGTAACATTATTTGTGTCTTATTCAGTAGCAAACCCATAGTAATTGCTTGTGGTTTCTTCACATGCACTATTTTTAGCCTGGATTTTAGTGTAGAGGAGATGCCCAATACATGTTAAATGAATAATAGGCATGCATTTGAGAGAGCAAGTATTTTCCTTATCAGTTAAGAAGAAGACAGTGTTAAACGTGGACATTTCATATCAACCTGTCTCATCTTCCACAAAGATCATAAAATGCTTGTGTTCACTCTGTGTTTGATATTTGTGTCTCTTTCAACGATATCTGGGATGGTCAATATGCAGTGAATGCTTATTGCATTGGACTGAGGTAAGTAGAGGGAGTAAGTAATAGTGTGAGTTAAATAAACTGCTACTGATCTTTGACTGGGAAAGCAAGTGCTCTGATCTGAGCTCCTCAGTCAATGTGTGTATATTTTCTCAGGTTTGTGTGTATGGGAACAGAGGCTGATAGCCTGTGGAAGCTCGTCATGTCAAGAAGAGAGTCTCGTATTCCCAACTTTTTGCAAAAATGTCTTATTTAAGAATTTTGACTATCAATGTACAACTTGATTTTATTGTCGACTTTCATTATTTCCCGAGACTGCCTTCTCAGCTGTGGAAGGAGCCCAAAGAGCAGTTACCTGGGTGACAATATTTACTAAGTTTGTTATGAAAATAGTGAGAGAGGACAGGTTAGGGAAAATATTTATGTACCTTTGAAGCCTTAATTTTCCTGTCTGTGATGCAGAATGAAGGTACTAGCTCAATGTCATGTGGAATGTCACAACACTGAGGCCAACTTTTCCTTCTTTCATTTTTCTGATAATGCTGGCTGGTCTAGAACTGCCCAGATTCTGTACTAGGAAGAGTGGATCTAGGTTGAGGTGCAACATACATTGGTTCATCCTCGGTGGTTACAGGGAAGAAGTTTCATAATAGAGAGAGGCCACTTCATTCATAAAAAAGGCTCCAAGAATAGACAGGCAATGAAGGAAAAGCACTTCTGGATATTTTTACCTCTCTCCTCCAAAAGATAGTGTGAAATAGTGTTGTTCAGAGTATGGATGCTTCTAAATTGGGTAGAAAGAGTCCAGTGTACCAGGCGCAGCAGGCACACAGATTCCCAGCCAGTATAGCTTTCTTGACAGCTGCAAAAGCAATGGCTACATAAACTTTCTCAAGGGGGGAGAAGCAGAATGTGAGAGACGCTCTTGCAGTAAGAAAAACATAATAAATCCAAGAGCTACACATAGCCTGGGGGTTTTATGACCACAGCGAAGCATGAAGGAATTCTGAACTTAACTAAAGCTGTTAATTACCTGGGTGAGATCAAAAACCCACGTAAGGGAATATATTTATGATGCACCTTGCAGGATGTGTTTCAACATTTTCCTTTTTTTATTAATTGGTTTGATTAAATAGATTTAAAGAGCCCAGGCAAGGCCTTTTAAATCATATTCCATATTGATCTAATGAAATAGTCAATAAATTTACCAACATAGCCCCTTTCCTTTGTACGGTCTAGAGGGAAATGCTTCGGTGAATGGTTATAACTCAACTCCAAACCTCACTGCTATTCCCACAGTGACTCACAGAGATCCAGGGGATGCTGGGAAAATCTTTTAGGTCATTTGTGGGAGTGCTGGAATAAATAGGTTAACACCTATTTGCAGACTGCTCGCCACCCTCCATCCACATCCACCTCCCGCACTTTGGTACTTCTTGGTGGACTTCTCTTGGGCCAGACAGGGCTGGGTGTCTTACAATTTCTAGGAAGCTTAGCTTACCTAATGCCTGCCACCATCTGTAATAGCCCTGACTCTCAGCTTTAGCTCTCCAGTCATATTTCAGAGCCTGTGGCTTTTATGCATTTGTTCATTTAGTTATGTAAATATTGACAAAACGAGACTCATAAACACAATCAAATGTGCTCAGGTAAATAACAACTCTGTAATAGGGATTCTTGAATCTCTCAATAAATCTGGACTCAATCATGGACAACTTTCCTAAAATAGCTTTCATTGTGTCCTTTTCTTGACCTGCTAGAGCAGTAAAGGAACCAAAGATGAGAAGGAACTTGTGGATAAGGAGTATTTTATGGGAGTTTTTTAGATCCTGACATTTCATGACATTCTTCCCCCAAGTGTGGACACAGCATGTTAAACACGCAGGAGGCCATTGAGAGCAGGCCGTAGCATTTACCCAGGGCTGTCTCCATTCTGTGAATCCTAACATAGCAAACTGAAACCCAAATTAGCATGTAAACAAACCTAACTTTAGAAGTATAATTTTTGTAACCAGTAGCTGGGCGTCAGCCAATCCCAAACTGCCTAGCGATCTGAGCATGTCCAAAGATGGACAAGTGCTTAATGATTAACAGTTGAGCTATTTTTTGTGCTGTATTTTGGTTTTCTGTTTGGTTAGAGAACTGGCTGAACCATGGGTTGTTTTGGTTAATTAAACTCTGTTCAGTTTAGTTTGTCTAAAGATTTTGTACTTGCCTTATGGTTATCAGTCCCAAAGATCAGCTTAAATTGGTGTTCTGGGGACATGATTTCCCTAATCTTTGGTATGAAGTCAAGATGGAGGTAACAAAATCATCTTGAAAATCTCTAATATATCCATAGAAGGCTGCAGTACTAGTATTGTGACTGTAGATAATTTTTGTATGCGTTGCTAGTCCATATCCTGTTGTGATCATAACATATCTGAGCCTATCAGGCAATTTATAGGGTAGAGATTTCTTTAGCTCAAAGACCCAGAGCCTGACCGGTCCAGGATCAGGTGCTATCATCTTGTGAGGGCCCTCTTGCTACATAACATGGCAGAGGATGTCACATGGCAGAGAGAAAGAGCAAAGGTTCTAGCTCCAGTATCTCTTGCTTGCCTGAAGCACCCATCCGGAGGCCCCCACACTTATAACTACCTCCAAATGCCATTTACATGTGAATAAGGGGATTAAGTTTCCCCAACAGGAGCTTTTAGTGTGTACACTGAAACCATAACATCTGACCCTGAGTATGAGAACCACTGAAAAATGAAACAAGGATTAAGTTCAGTTCTGACCAGGGGGATTTGAACTCTCCATTGTTGTGATTAACATTCAGACACCAGCTGTGAATATTCATGGATTTGAGCTGTCTTCTGCTCTTTGTGTACTCTGACTTTTAAAAGTTCTATACATCTTAATGCAGTTTCATAGATTTACTTGTGAACATGAGACTTAGAACAACACTCATGTCTTGGAAGATGGGGCTGGTGGGATGTGGTTGGGTCCAGGAACTTCATAGAAAGAGGCAGCATTCATTTGCTGTGCTAGAGAAAGCAACTGAATTTGCCTTCTCAACCAGGGCAGTCTGCATATTCAAAGTTATGCTACGGATGAAATGCCCTTGTGAATTGAAGTGTTGAACTCACTCAGGGTGTGGGAGAAACCCACGTAATTGAGGCTTTTCCCTCTCCTGCCCCCCTTCCTATCCTCATTCTATCTTCAATTATCTGGGTAATTTGGTCCTGAGGGCATAAATTCCTTTATAACACAAATCCATTATGCAGAGAAGAGTCATCAGGAAATCACTCGGATTGCATCCCAGACGCAGAGCCCAAGGTTTTGGAGCAGATCCGGCTTTCCATTAAGCCGGCCCTGCTCTCCAGTTTAGATGCAAGCCCGAGGCTGGACATCCACAGCTCTTCCTTTCTTCCTTCTTCATGTTAGCAAGTGCTGTCTGTTGGGATGCCCCATGCTGGTGCTGGCTGGCGGTGGCTTCTGCCCAAGGCCACTGTCACTGCCAGCTTTGCTTGGCCCATGTCAACACGTTCATTCCAGCCAGGGAGAGCGGCTGCCAGGCAGGCAGGCATATGCTTTCGCCTTGTCTAGCCGTCTCTGGGAGCCAGGGACCCAGGCCTTTTAATTCATCGAAACCTAGGGCCTTCTGGTGGAGAGCTGGTTTCCATGCCTGTGCCTTGGATGGAAGCTGACTCTGTGTTGTTGAGGGTCCACAAGCTGCCTGCCTGTGGGCCTACAGGGCATTCAAGCCAAATGCAAATATTTTCAATTTAAGCTTTGGAACAGGACATTTTAGTGATCTGGGCAAACACACTTATTTGACTTTATTCTTTCTAGAGTTCTGTATACTGGTATTTAACTTAGTTTGGGGAGTGTGTATGTGTGTGTGTACACTCATTACCAGTATTCCTTTGTGTTCCTTATTTTTATTGTTATTGTCTCTGACTCTGAAAAACCTATAAAGGGACTTGGAGTTTGGCCCCAGGAAAGCGTGTGCTTAATGCTTTTTGTCTCTTTTCACAATTGTGACGTGCACCACAGGATCTGAGATATCATATGTCCCTCCTTCCACCTAGCATACCACCAAGAAATATAGGAGCTACTCAGCAAACAGTGAAGGTATGCAGGCTCCCACCCTGCTCCAGACTTGGCAGCTTTGTGGCTTTCGGTGGGTTTTAACTGTCACCTTTCTCAGTGTGTTCCACGCTGTTCGGTTACTAATCTATGAGACGTTGCATAGAAGTGGCGGACACAGTCCTGCATCCAATCCATGTTGTCTACAGCAAGCTGACCTCTGCAGGGGCAAGGATTTGTTTTTCTTTTTTCATTTATTCAGCAGCTATTTACTATCAGTTTAGTGTTAGACACTGTTCTATGCCTAAAGAATAATGTTGTGGATCTTACATTCCAGTGGTCAAAGATAGACAACAAGCACTTAAACGGTATGTAATCCAGGAGTCCATAAATATTTAATGGTGGAATGTTTTATTTAACCAATGAAAGAGCCTAGTCTTAATATTCACCCATTCTTAAGGCCCAACACCAGCCTTGGACATAGTAGGTGCTCAATAGTCATTTGTTGATTGACTATAATTCTTCGCATGGAGAGGGTATATCAGTATATGTGAATCAATAGAATTGATATTGAAAACAGGATGGAGAGAAGATACCCTTCTATTAGGACAGATTCAGTTAGCACGCAGGGCCAAGAGTTTGGATCTGTGAGTTACATGTAACATTTAGATAATAATGGATATCAATTTTGGACTTTCCTCTTTTCAGGTGAAAGAGACCCTTCACAGTATGAACTCCTCGGCTCTGTGCCGGCTTTAGACAATAATTGTTGATATATTTACCAGGTTTCACACATGAACACACACACACACACACACACACACACACAGATGTCTACACATGCATATGGAATTAGAGATCATTTTTGGGTGCTATTTTCCAGGAACTATTGACCTTGGTTTTTGAGACATGATCTTACCAAGTAGGCTTCGTTGGCTTGTCAGTCCACCTAAGGATATACATGTTTCCACTTCCCTAGCTCTGGGAGTACAAATATATGCCACTATATCTTGCTTTTTGTTTTAATAATGTGGGTTTTGGGGAATCAAACTCGGGTCCTGGTCCTCATGTTTACAAAGCAAGCACTTTACTAATTCTTTTGTCTCCACAGTCTCAAGGTTTTACATTTTCTATTAAACTTTTTTACACATTTCTAGTGTTGCATTCTTGCCCACTGTGACTCATACACGTGTGAGTGACCATCATCCCCATTCAATAGGCCAGAAAACAGGCTGAGCTTAGCAATTTGCCTAAGTCAGAGCTTTTGAGTGGTGTACAAACAAGTGAGAAATACCATGTTCTGATCCCAGGTCCTCTGTCTAGATCATGTAGGTTCCATGACTGTTGAGCTTTAAGAAGGACTCAACTGTCTGCATTCTCAGCACAGCTCATTGCACAAAATCTTGCCTCTGCCCTCTCCCTTTTTCCATTCTTATCCCATCCTCTGTTTCCTCTGGTCCCCTCCCCTCCCTTCCCCTTCTTTTGTTGTATGAACTATAGTCCATGTCTTCTGTGACAATTACAAGTTGCTCTAAACTCTGTTTGTATTCCTTTAGACCTACCATCAGTTAATCGCACTTGAGTCATCTTGCAGGGAACTATTCTGCAGCTTGAATCTGGAAGCAGCTGCTGCACCAGTCCTCTACCTTTCCGCACTGTTTTCCCCAGACATGAGCCAATTGAGAAGCTCTACTCCGTTTACTTTGTTAAGGTATCCATTTCCATCTTGAAGAGGGTTACCCTCATTAATTGTGTCTCTCCTGATATAGGAAAGAGAAGCCTATCTTCAGAATAATCTTTCCTTAACACAGTCTTATGTTATCAGTTTGAAACAACAATAGTATGTCAGCTGAGCACAGATCAAATGTGAGTTATAATTTTGCTGCCAGCAATACTGGTTCTGTCCAAAGTCACAAAGAATGACACATTAAATGCTTTTTCACTTAGAACTGGTGATGTTCAATGCAAACCTTTTAAAATGTTAACAGTTTTACAAACGGAACTTAAGACAACACCAAAACCTACCAAGGAGAAAATGAATAGACTGGAGACTTCATAACTCAAAGACAACATAGGTAATGCTTGAATATTGTTGAAGACATGGGCATTTGGCCTCAGGGAAATCAACAAAGTATTGAGTAAGAGCTCAGGTACAGTCTTGGTTAATTGTAGAAACATAGGTGATTTTGTGATTTGGACTGGGACGTTTATTCTTTACTCTGTGGGTAAAGTAGCTGCCCTGTTGAGCATGTGTCATGACCTAAGTGTGGTCCCTACACAGGCTGGCAGGTTCTATCTAGACTAGTGCCCTTCTTCAGGTCTTGCTGTACTGTGCACATCATCTTCCTAATCTATCTGTGTTGCTTCTTCCTCTCACGAGCACCCCAAACTCATGCTGCTCCCCTGGCTCTTTCCATAGCCTATTGGGGTGATTTTGTCTCCTGGGGACAATGGGCAATATTTACAGATATTTTTGATTGTGTGACTTGGAGGCAATGTTGTGATGGGCAGCAAAAGGCCTGGAGTCTGGGAATGCTACAGAACGTCCTACAATGCATGAGGTAATGCCCCATAACCAAACAATCGAGTCATAAATGTTACTGACGCTATGAAGCCCCATTCAGGAATCAGCACAAACGCTGTCGCCCCTGTGACAGACCTTCTCTACTTCCTCCTTGAACTCAGCTTCACTCTTCTCCATCTCTTCTTTTGCATCTGTAACTTCAAGCCCACCATTACATTTATGCCTTTTAAACTCATTTCTTATTTGCATCCTCTTGCTACAGCGTGAACTGCATTCAGGGACTAATCTCATGTCTTAGTTATTGTTTTTTAACTTGTTGTCTTCCCTAAACCATGAACAGAGTAGGGTACAGAGTAGATGCTTCCGGACTTCTAAAGAAAGAAAGCAAACAACAAAAAAAATAACAACCCAGTAATAAAGGATGAGTATCTTGTTAAGATAACAGATAAAACTAAGAAAGCTTATGGGCAGGAAGAAAGCACTGTAGTACACCAATGTCATGTACCAGAAATGTGTAACAGACAAATACTCATTGACTGTTGCATGCAGTTGTCCATAAGAACACTTGCCTGATGAACCATAGCTGTACCCTGTTTATGGCTGTCAGAGTGGTACCCTGTGTTCAGTAGCTCCCTGGGTTTATTAACATTGGTGTGCAGTCCACAGGAGTTTAGGGTTCTGCTAGCTTGTTAATGCATAGGTAGAATTTGGCAGACTGATTGTTGGAGCACCCACTCATTAGGAGTAGGGATGCTTGCCATTAGGACCGAGTAGGTTCTTTTCTGTGCATTCTTCCTGAGGACCACAGAACAGAGCTATTCTTCACTTAGTCGCCCAGTTCTAGCTGTTTTCCATGGTCAATGCTTTGTTTTCATGGCCAGTGACCATTGATTTCAGATCTCTTTTGATTACAAGTTGAAGATCCTTTGGTCTTATGCCATTGTTATGAACAGTTCAGTCATGTATGAAGAAAGGGTTATCATTACCAAGCTGCTTCAATTATCAGTTGTGAAATAAAATGAACACAATGAGATGTATTTATTGTAGCTATTGGAGTGAAGGTACTTGATTCGGGATTGAATGACTGGTAACAAGGCAACAATGACCTCCCAGTCACAATGCATTTGAAGTATTCTTTCCCCACAGATGGGTGAGAGTGGCCAGAGAGACATATTTCTCTCCCACAGAAAACACGTGTTTCATAAAAAGACGTGACTTTATCGACTTTTTCTCTGGCTTCCTGCTGAGCCTTTAAACTCTGGAACTTTCATCATCCATCCAACCCCCACTCCCAGCCTCCCTCTTTATCCCCTAATTACATGAGCTTAACTTCACCTGACCTACGGAGAGTCAAGAAAAATTGGCATATAAAGCCCTGTTGTATTTTGGTCTGACCTACAGGTCCTTTAGACGAAGCCTGAACACAGTGCAAGGGGTGAGATGCTAATGTCTGGACACCCGTAAGAAGCATAAATCTCTCCAAACCCAAAGAGGCCTTGAACGTGGTGATTTCCAGGCCTCTTGGATTTGTGACACCTCGTGGTTTGATTTGCTAACACCTCCTTCCTCTCTTTTAAAAGGAACAGGTGTGTCATATGTTTATTCAAAAAATTAAAGTAAGTCATTATTTATACGTTTTTATTAGTTAACATTATTTTGAGGGTGAGAAAAGAGGGAGGTGCTTTGTGCTAGTTTGTAAGGTGGTAATAGCTGTGTTCTTTGGGACTATCTCCATTTTAATTCTCTCTCTATACCTCTGGCACTGTTACATGATTTTAGCTAATTCACTGTTGCCTTCTTTGAACTGTTATTTTCTTAATCCTCTTGTGTAATATTTCACCATGTCCTGTCTTGTATTGTTCTCAAATTTCTAGAATGTTCTATATTGCCAGTAATATCTCTTTCAGATTTGTCTCAGTTCTAAACCGAGTGTAGATTCACACTGTAAAATATTTGAGTAGTTGGAAGTGTCAAATGTTGGGATAGAACAAAATCCAGGTTTGGAATATAATACTTACTGGGTAACACCATAATTAGAGAAGAAAACCTGGCCCCAAGTGGCGTAAGACAGAGGCTTTAACAAATTGCCTGGGAAGGACAGGAATAACCACCCTGCTAGATGTCCCTGTGCAGCTGGAGTGAAATAAGAATGTGACAAATAAAATAGGAGAGTATGAAGCTGTGCCTGTTAGAACGTTGCAGTGCAGCCAGGGTCCCTTGGCTGATTACTCCAGGCACATGTTTCTGCTCTTTGATAATGGGCGAGACTGGGCATGACCATCCTGGCAGTCTGTTTATCTCATCAGCCACCACCAATGGCCATAGCCTCCATCCTCCTTATTGTGATGTCAAGGAAAGCAGGAGAGACCCTCATCTAGACCAGCATCTTGGTTTTGGGATGGAACCTCCAAACAGTGGACAGTTTTAGTTTTTCATATGCCTTTCTCAGTGTCACAATTTTGTATTCCATTTATTTCTTCATCTCTTATCTCAAGGATCTTGGGATATGGTTTTGTGAATGAGGTTGAACTGAGAATATATATAATAAAGAACATATTATGTCACATGAATTCAGCATGTGACATAATATGTTCTTTATTATATATATTCTCAGTTCAGGAATTTAGTCCCTTGCATGGCTCATACTTTGTTCAGGATGAACTTCTACTTGAGGGGAGCTCCTCAGTAACTCCGAGGGTCACCATTCCATTTGTTCCTATTTGGATCATAATTTCATGTCTCTGGATGCCTCCTTTAACTAAAAAGCTTAATTGACAACTCTGTACGCATTGGATAACCACAGTTGGTTGATGTCTGTCTTTTGCAATTTTCTTCTCACTTGGGGTTTCCTTCGGGTCTGACCATCCTCCGTGGCTCCTCAGTGTTCCTTATGAGCACCTTCTCTCACCTTGCCGGTAATTATGGACTTGCTCAAACTTTTCCTCTGTGTGTGTGTGTGTGTGTGTGTGTGTGTGTGTGTGTTTATGCATGTACACAGACATACATGAATGTGCATGCATGTGTGCTCATGCACATACCAGTGTGCATGTTTACATTTTCTTTGAGTGAAGGTCAGATCTCTCACTTAATGCTACTTTATAACCCATTGGCTCTTAAAACTTTTATGTTTATGTTCTTCCTGTTCACATTTGATCCGCAAATACACAGATGCTCGTTGGTCATCTCTTTCACAGTGTTTTGGAGGCTCCCAAGGGTATATCAGTAATGACATGATCCATTGCTTTCTATCACCCTCACATTGGTCCTTTTCCTTAACTTACTTAGGTGTCTAACACTCTTTATCGCCTAGCCTAATAAGCCCCAAATCAGATTTCATCTTGATTCTTTCTAAATCTTTCAGTTTGCCATGTAATTGGTGACCCATTGCAAAGATCTCTGGTCCTCAATGGTTTTCTGAACTGACCACCATTCTGCCTCCAGCATTGATGACTGTAGGACAAGCCTCTGTCCCCTTTCACATGGCAATCATTTTATAATATGCTCCAGTTCAGCTAGTGTGGACCTCCCCATCCATCCCTTTATTCCCTGGGTGTTTATTATTTGATGAAGCTTCCAGAACAATCTTTCATATAGTTTTATGTGATCATGACCTGTGTCTTCAGTAGTTTCTTTCCAGTTCCTTCAGGACAAAGTCCAGACTTTTTACCAAGGTATATAAATCACTTTGTGACCTCACTTCTGCTTTTTAATCATAATGGATAAGACAGAGTGATGGCTTCAACCCTTAAAGGAATAACAAACACATCGAAAAGCACTTGCTTTACAAACTAAGAAAGAGGTGCTCTGTCTATAGAAGGATCATCTAACCTTTGGTCAGGAAGAGAGAGAGAGAGAGAGAGAGAGAGAGAGAGAGAGAGAGAGAGCGCTCCCTGATTCCCAGTCTTAGTCACAGCAGGAAGACCACACCAAGGAGTATGAGGTCTACAGAGGGAGTGAGTGGCCAGACAGAAAGACTTGCATGGACTGAGATGTAGGGATACCATGTGTTTGAGAAATTAAAAAGTCAGTTTGGTGGAGCATCAAGAATGAAGGGACTAATGGGGACCCGTAGATCTTGTGTACCATGTTAAAAGGTCTCTATAGGAGCAAAATTGATGACAAGATTAAAATGTTGATCAAGGAAAAGCAACTGTATACTTCCTTAGCATAATTTCTATTTGGGGGATTCTGAAATCTTAATTACAACTTAGGATTTATAGTTTTTAAAAGAATTGCAGTAAACGATTCTAAAATGAAGCTTTATTTTCTTCTGAGCACAAAGGTCTAAGAACTCTCCAGAGGTCATTTAGGTTATACCCCTGCCTTCAGGAAGAACCCTAAGTAAATCTCTCCAGACAGATGGCTGTTTGCTGCCAAAGGTATTCAGCTGCGGAGAAGTAATCGCTGCTTTTGTTGACAGATTTAGAGATGTTTTGCCAAACACTATCTTAAAATACTATGATTAGATGTAATTTTGCAAAAATGAGTCTATAATGGAGGTGATTCACTTGCTGTTATCAGCTAAGGAGTATCTTGTATTTACAGTTTATTTAATTTACATTTGATTAATTTACGCTGAGTGCAAGCAGTTACTCTCTAATTATCTCTTTGTCTACAGCAGGATACATGCAAAATTATGTTTGGAAAATTTTGAAGTCAGAAGATGTTAACATAGAAAATGCCCCTGCAGTAATCTCGTACATCTCCTTGCTCTAAAAGCATGCCCTTTATGACTTCAGTTTCTGAGGAGCTTTGCAATTCTGTACCCGCCCGCCATACACACATGTGAACACAAAACATTACTTATCTCTCATTTTCACAATTTAAGCTGTTGTAAGTAGTAAGTTTTGTTTTTTCAGTTCCTTTAAATCCATCATCATTAGGCAAAGCTGTTATTTTAAACTTACTTTTCAGGAAATCAGATACATGAATATTCCATGAACTTCTGGAGAACAACTGTATTCTGGGCCTGGAGATGTAGCTCAGTTTTAACAGTGCCTGCCTGGCATGCATAAAGCCCTGGGTTTGAACCCCAACACCCAATGATGGGGGTGTACTTGTAGTCCCAGCACTGGGAAAGTGGAAGCAGGATCAGGACTTCCTGATCATCCTTGACTATATAGAAAGTTGGAGGATAGCCTGGGATACACGAGACCCTGTCTGGAATTTTTAAAAAGTTTCTGTTTTCTCATATATCTCTTTAATTTTTCAAAATTTATCATACACGTAGGAAATACTGTTTGGTAGCACCTCGACATGTATCTGACCCCAGTTGATGTCAGAGAGGAGTCAATTAACAGTAGCCTTTGGACCAAATCTAGCTTACTCCTGTGTTTCTATGGTCTTTGAGCTAAGAATGGCTTTAACCATTTTTTAATGGTTGGAAAGTGTTCAAATATGCAATAGTTGATGACATGTGAATATCATATGAAATTCAAATTTTGGTGTCCATAAATAGCTTTATTGGAACATAACTACATCATTCATTTACATACGTCTCTGAGTGCTTTTATCTAGCAAGGGCACAGAGAGTTGTGCAGGGGCGACTGTCTGCTCTGCCGAGCCTGGAATATTTACTATCTGGCTCTTTACAAAAAATGTTTGCTGATCCCTAGCCTGAGGTAATTGTGGTAATCTTATTTCCCTGGTGAATTATTGGTTTAGGAATGAACATAAAACCCTAATCCTGGGAAGTGGAGTACCAGAAGCCTAATAGAGCTTCTGGGAAGGGTTTCTAGCTGTTCTAAAGGAGACATGAGAGAAGACAGTTGCTTGTTTTCACTCCTGGGTGAGAGGGCTGGTGATATGGCAGCCATCTTGTGGTTAAGAAGGTCCTGGCTTGAAGGCAGCAGCACCTGAAGATGACAGTGGGAAGCATCTATGTCATTCATGTGGATGCTGAACTTTTGAATGAGCCCCCAAACCCATCTTGCCTTTGTGCTTCATGCTGTTTCGTTATATATTTCCTTAATATTTAATATATATATTTCCTTATATTTAAAAATATATTTATTTAGATGTATGAATATTTGCCTGCATATGCGTATATACAACATGCGCATGTAGTACCCCTTGAGGCCAGAAATGGGCACTGGATCCCTTGGAATGGAATTACAGGTGATTGTGAGCCAACAGGTGTGTTGTAAGAGGTCCTCTGTAAGAGCCAGTGTTCTTAACTGCAGAGTCATCTCTCCAGCCCCATATTTAAGCTATTTTAAGGTGGAGTGTTTTTCTTTGGTGCCAAAGCTTCTTCTCTAGGACTCTGTGATGCATGAGTCAGTCTGTCTGGTGTTACGAATATGGTAACAGCCTAACAACATGAGGCAAGACAACATCCCCATTCTTGTCTCAGGCTGTTGGGGGATGCAGTCTATGAAAATGGAACGAGGAACACTTGTGATTTTCTTGGGGAGTCAAGGTAGACTTCATAGACACGCTAATATTAAGTCTGAAATTAGACTGTGAACTGGGTCTGATAAGACTGATTTATAGTGGACCAACATTTTCAGGAAAAGGGAAGAAACACAGAAAGGCAAAAGACAGATGAAGCAGTGTGATGTTTTCTGGTGTGGTAGCCACCGAAGAGGGATCTGTGATAGATGTTACTGAAAAGGGAAGGGTCTGCCTGGGTTCCTTACCATTAACCTGGGATGTGCTTATACAACACTGCTATTAGTACAAGTTACAGAAAGAACCCTTTGAAAATTGATGCCAGTACTGAGGGATTGATATCATTCCTTGAGTATTTACTAGGTTCAGTGTGATAAGTATAAAATCTCACTTGATTTCCTCATTGTTTGCTAGAGAGGTTCCTAAGATGATCTCAGTTGTAGTTAACCAAGGTAGAGTCAGGTTAAAGGATTTCCTCAACTTTACATGATCAGTTTTCAAGTGTGAGCAGATCTCTGAGCTTTTCTTATTCTAGGACAGTGTCCTGACATGGACAAAGACTCTGAGGTCCTGTGAGATAGACTAGGCTATGTCTTATATCTTGTATATTGGGTGTATATTGGGTGTCCATGGGCTCTTACTCAGCATTTAGAGCCATTATCACAACTTGCAGGAGCTTCAGCACAGGTACATTTCAGAGGAATTTATTTTTATTTTTTTAAAAAATACACATTTATCAGTGAATATGGGAATTTCAGACATTAATTTAGTCTTGCGGTTTGAACTTGGGCATGCCAACTGGGCACTCCTCGTACCATCGTTTATACAGTAACTTGAACGTGTTTAAAAATGTATTTATTCTTCAACAGTTTCAAATATATATAATATATATATATTATATATAAAAGGCACTTCAGAAATACCCACCTACACTATCCTGTCTTACTCCTTCTTCCTTGTACTGAACACTTTCTTTTGCCCAACAGATTCTCCTCTTAATTTCATGTCTTTTTGTGTCTGTGGCCCACTGCATTTAATCAGAGTTGCCGCATGAGCATGGGTAGAAGGTTATTTAGTTGAGCAAGGGCAGCTTAGAGTGGCTATATCACTGCCTAATATGATCTCCCACACTTAAAGTAACTGCCTATAGCTCCTCAGGGACGGGTAAGGTCTCATGAGCCCTTCTATCCATAAGAGAATGTTGCTTGACCCAGTTGAAGACTTTCTTTAATGCTGTGCAAATGTAATCTAATGTTCAGTTGCAGTAATATGTATATATATATATATATATAAATACTTATTATCCATGTTAATTGCATTCCACACATACCTGTCCTAACATTCAAGTTTCCTGTAGTCCTAGTTTATAAAATGAAAATTTTGAGGTACAAAGGGAAAAAGGCCAACTTGAGAGCTCAGAGGTTGGAGTAAATAGCCAGATCACACGAAACGTAGAATAAAGGCTAAATTGTCAAGGGGAATTAAAAGTAGTTTCAAAGAGGTGAGGATAGGAAGTGAGGAGGAAGCAGGGGTTCTGGGACCACCAGGGAGGAAGGGAACACAGGACTAGGGTGGGAGGTGGTGCAAAGCCTAGAAAATATCTGAAAATCTTGGGGTGAGTTTGCTGGGTCCAAATGGTAGTCAGGGCAGGGCTTTGCAATCAGGTAGAGCCTCAGTGAAACTCAAGGATAGCCTGCATTCACAGCTCCTTGACCAATCAGGGCAGCGGGTCTGTCTTACACACCTTCTTTGCCTCATCTGTAAAACAGATCTTGGCAGAGCACCTGAACCTTGCAGAACTGAAGGAAGGATGGAGGGAAATCTTGCAGACAAAGTGCTCTGCTTTATGCTCCACAGACATAGTAAGCTGCTTGATAAATATCAGCCACACTCACACTCACATTGTCCTGTGAGGGAGAGCTAAGCACTCTTCTGAGTTCCTTAAAGAATCTTCTCACCATGCAGAACTCAGATGCTTGCCCGGGATGGGCATTTAAAGCTATCTACTGGCTGAATGAACAGCTCTTACCCCTGGAATTTTCATTATTATTTTTTGGTTGGACCACTTCTGCGGTTGATTTATCCGTTCTTCTGCAAGGATATATACAGTGGTGAGAATTTTAATGCATGAGTGGTTTGGACAACAGCCCCAAAATGTCTTATTTTTACTATGTATTATTATAGCATTACATCCATAGTTAGGGGTCAGCTGCCATTTCCTGAGGTTTATAACATGCCTGTTTTAATTAACATCAAGCTAAATTTTGGCATACAGGTGGTCAGCCCAGATGTGAATGTTATTTTTAAAAGTGCCTTATGGCTGTTAAATCTCTCTTTTTTTAAAAAATAGCAAAACCTATATGAGTGTGTGCATGTGGAGGGGGAGGAGAGAGCAGAGTAGTAAAAAATCTGAGTACTGGTGATTTCAGGCCTTCCTTAGACCAGCTTCGATGACAGATGACGAGAGGCCTTCAGCATGACTGAAATATGCCTACACAGGTCATAGACTAATAAATTAAATGGAAGCCAGAATTATAGTAAGATGGAGGTGACCACCCATCAGATGACAGATAAGAGGATGTATACAGAGAGGTGGAATACAGAAAACAGCCTAAAAAAGAAGCAGAATGGAAGTGTTGGGGCATAGGACGCAGTTCATAGAGGTTTCTATTCTTAGAGATACCACACTATGAGTGTGTGTGCGTGGGTGTGTGTGGGTGTGTATGTGGAGAGAGAACAGACAGTGGTCACACAAAGCTCTCTCCTTTATTTCATACATATGCACATACCACACATGGCTGTTAATTTAGACATTGCTAATTTTTTTCTCTTAGAAATTAATTTATTAATTTATTCTTATTTTGTAAAACTTGTATGAATACACATACATATGCTGATAAACCTAGGTATGTGTGCAGTTGTGTGTCTGTGAGTGTGGTTCATGTACAGAGTTCCATAGCTTCAGGAGTCGGACCTCTCCTCTCTACCTGGGAGGCAGGGACCTTTGTGTGATTTTTTACTGCTGTGTAAGGCAGGCTAGCCGGCCTGTGCCCTCCCAGGCGATTTGCTTGTCTTAGCCTCTCATTTTCTCTAGGAGTGCTCGGACTCAAGATGCTCACTACCTTGCCTGGCTTTTTACCTGGGTACTAGGGGTAGAACTGAGGTCATTAGGCTTGCACGGCGAGTGCTTTTACCCCCTGAGCCATCTCCCCGGTCCTCTTCCTACGTTGTTAGACTCCACCCTGTGACCTGTGCCGCCCTCATTGGTCCCTGCTGCTTCTTTATCCCGGCACAGTTTTCTTCCACAGCTTCAGCCTCGGACCTCCTGTGCGTCTGTTAAACCTTTGCTCGTCTCTGTGATGACCTCAGATTGTTCTGGGTCAGGGCAGTAGCACCAGCCTAGTGCAGCTGCAGCATTCTTACCTGCCTCAAATTCTGTTACCTGCATCACTTACAGAGTTAATTCTTTGAAATGAATTTAAAACATACCCTTGCTCTGGTTAAGGCATCTTAATGGCTTCCAGGCATCTCATTGGTGGCCTTTATGGTGGCCTTCAAGGCCTGCAAAACCTTGGCCCTGTTTACTGCTCCTGCGGTGACCGTCTTCATTTCTGTTCTCTAAACGCCTCAGCTGTTTTTCCCTCTGCATTCCCCACTAACACAGAGCCTTGGAGTGGGTGTCTATTTGACTAAAAGAATCTCCTGTTTTATTTCTCCTGGATCAGTGGAAACCAGGGCTCCTTAGCCTGGGCACAGTTTCTTCTCTCTGCAGTGAAAAGGTATCTGTAAATGCACATACTTTTGTGAGAAGGAGAACAGTCTTCTATATGTTGCCTGGTGTTTAATCACAGAAACAAAAATGTAACAGTCACACCATTCTGTAGGCAAGAAAACCAAGACAAAGAAAAACTGAATAATTCATTCACATACATGCAGACTTAACTTTTTCTCACTATAACAATATACCTGAGACAATTAAACTTCAAAGAGTAAAGGTTCATTTTAGCTCAGGGTTCTTGAAGTTTCAGTCCAAGATTGAGAAGCCTCAGTTTGGGGCCTTTGAAAAGGGTCTATGGTGAAGCAATCCATTTAAATAAACAGGAGAAAGCAAAAGAAAAAACAGCAGCTAGATAGGTTTACACACTTCCACTTCTGGTGAGCTAAGAACCTACTCTACTTCAGTTCTTAAAGATCTAGAGCTTTTCACTATTATTGCTCTGGGGCCCATGACTTTAACATGTGGACCTTCGGGGACACTCATCCAAACCATAGAACACTGCTGCTAACTGTCCTGGATTCAGCAGAAGCTTTTGATTCCATTGTTGCTATTTTCAGCTCTGTCCATGTAAAGGAAGAAAAATATGTAAGAGGAGGTGCTTAGATATCAGACTTCCAGTGTATAGCCTTGTAAGTCAGTGTTGACTTAGTATTAGAAGAAGGCACTGTGATAGAATTGAACTCTATGGTAGTTCCTTAGGCTCTGTAACTGGGAATGGCTTTGTTCTGGTAGAATTTCCCAATGGTAGTTTTCTGATCCTTGGATGACACCCTGAAAATGGCAAAGTGAATGTATCCCACCTACGGAGAAGGAAACCTCTCTTGCTATGTTTACGGCAAGCACTCAGAGAGCCTGCTAGAATTAAATGGCAAAATTCATCACAACTAATTTCTATTTGTCATCTATTAAGCTATATTGTTTTGTCCTCAACGTCAGGTTTAAATAATGAACCTCTTTGCCATGGAGTAAATTAACCTCCACTTTATGTTCCTGTCATTGTCAAATGGAAACATCACTCGCACAAATGAGCAAGATTCATCAGTAACATGAATGCACAAGCTCCACTCTAGGAAAAGATTAGAGCCATCGAGACCTTGTCATAACGCACTGACATGGAGCCTGTCATTATTTATGAAACCTCTTGTAATCTGTGGGATTATTTTCAGTCGTGACAATTAGCCAATTAGACATTGGCTTCAGGGCCAATGATGGGGTGAAGCAGACTTCTGATGGGTGTACTGACCTGGCGCAAGGTGCTGCAACTTTTGAGAGATAGGAGGCCTTCTTCATCCTGCCTAGCATTAGCAGAGGCTGGAGGAAAACTCTGTGTAGACAGCTACTCTTGAATACTCAGGTTCCTGACACCAGAGGCCATTCTCATTCACATGCTCCATTCTGGAAGGTCATGGCTCCCGCTCATAGGTAAAGTAGCAGCATCTGTCATCATGCCTGAATTTATTCATACTTGTCAGACCAAAGATGTCTGAGCTGTTAGGTTCCTGCTGTCACCGTGGTCATTTATCTTGACTCTACTAGTCTTCTCTCTACTAGTTCATCTGTTCCAATGCGTTGTTTTATTGTATGTTTAAGGAAAAAGAGTCATGATAATGACTCCATGTTCAGGTTTCAAGGTAAATCTGTAGCTCTTTTCTGTAAGCAGATTAATGAAGATCAAAAGTTTTCAAAAGGCATCATGTGACTTGGGGGCTCTACTCCATAGATGGAGCTACACATTATCCTAAAGTGAGAAGACTCGTGTGTATGTGTCCACCTTTGGACTGCTGAGGTAAGGAGGTCTCTTGAAAACAGCATAGGACTATTTATTATTCTCTGCTTCCATTGGCCTTGATAGTGAACCTTCTTACCCACACCTGGCCTGACATATATCCATCAATTGGTCCAGATGTAGACACAGAACCTAATCACCCACCTATTTTCCTTCCTTCCTTCCTTTCGAATGTATTCTGTCTTTTGTTAGCAGACTTGTAAGGTCATGATCCATCAGCATCCCACTAATTTTCAGCTTTATGGAGAAAGCGTCCAGTGGTCAGCAAAGCCAGTATTTGGGGAGAGGATCTGAGAATGAAATATGCCTGTCACAGTTTCTCAGCTTGTAGCATTGACAATGATGGTGACTTAAATGAACCACACGGTTCCTCATTCTTCTTGCAATGGAAAATAGGGAGTGCTGGCATCCCCCTCTTCCTTGACAATGGCCTTGGTGTCTCTGTGTTGGCAAAAAAGCTCAGTAGAATGAATCTGTTCCCAGGAAGGGGTGAAGTGAGGTTGTGTGGATGAGAATCCCAAGCACTCTGGGATTCTGGATCAAAAAGCATCTGAGGCTCTAAAGTGCAATTAGCATATTCCTCTTTCTTTTCTTCTTTTGTTTTGGCATAAAGTTGTGAAAAAGTTACTTTAAAATGTTCTGTTAAATTGATTTTCAGGATCATGAATGCTGTAAGATTGACAGCTCTGGGAAGAGCGCCATCTCTCAAGTGTGTATTTTATCAGGAGAGATGCATTGAGAGATTGCCCTTCTGCCTTAGGAGCGCTGTGGAGATGATGTCCCCAGCCCTCCGCAGGGAGGGAGGTGTGTCCCTCATCACATCGCTCTCACTCTATCCCCTGTTCACTATGAGTCACTGTGATTTCACCATGTGCCTTTCACTTTGTGAGTGTGGGCAAAGGCCCCTGCAGTTTGGGCTGTCTGGATTGCTGAAGGAACTAAGACTCAGGAAGCCAGTACAGGTTACTTTCGATTTCTGGTGTCTGACTCAGGTATAACTTGACTCCAAATCCCTAAAATATAGTTCCAGTTGGCAAAAACAAGAACAAAATTGGATTGGAGTTTTACACAAGAACTAAAAATATAATAGAGTCACTAAGAAATCAAGAAACGGGACATCTCTGTTTCTCCTATATCACAGAATCTCATGATTGTTTCTCTGTCTAATACAACTCTTAAAAAATTACATACATATACACATATATGTATATAAAAAGTATATATATATGTGTGTGTATGTGTGAGAGGAATTCTGTAATTTCATATAGTATATCTATATATTTTGATCACATTTAGACCCCTCCCCCTTCTCCAGTTCCTCCCACTAACCCTTTCCTAGTTTCATGTACTCCATTATTATCTGTCCTTTTAGTTTTTAAACATTTCTTTAACTTTTTAAAGTTCTGTTGATTCCAATCTGTGCCTTCTAAGTGCTCCCGGGTCTGGGTCCTTGTTCTGGAGTCCCAGGTGTCACACCAGTAAGGAAAACTGATTCTTCCTCTCCCAGCATCCATTGGTTGCCTAATCCGGCTCTTGACATGCACATGACCAAATGACCACCTCGATCTCACTCACCTCCACTCTGCTCAGCCCCTGCCAAGTCCCTTAGACATTAAGGAATCTCTGAGACATAAAGTGTAGAGGACCAAAGATGAGAATAATAAGCTATTGGCTCTGTGAACTTACTGTTTTTCTGTGGAACAGAAGTTATTCTTAGCCTAATGATCCATATCGAGAGAGGATCACAACCATGTGGGGATACAGAGGGAAGAGACTGTAACAGGATGTTGGGAGTAGGCAGGAATTGACATTAAGAATCTGTCCTGCAGGACCAGAAAGATTGCTCAGTTGATAAGGCACTGGCTGTGCAAACCTCACTACCTGAATTTGATCCATAAGATATACATAAAGAAGGAAAGAACTGGTTCCACAAAGTGTGTGGCCACACACATCAAACATACACAACATACCATAATTAAAAAGAAAACTTCACCTCCGTTTCATGGATGGCTTTATAAAGTTGTGAGCTGGCACACATCAGACAGACACACACACAAAGACAGTCTGATTTTCATGTCACCAGATCCCAGAATCCCCTTCCTAAAATATTCCAGTCAGAGCAGGCTACGGAGATTCCTGGAAGCTGGACATGAAGCCATAGCCATTCTGTGCCCACTGACATCGTCAGCACTGTTAGTTTTGTGTCTCTGTGACAGAATAACTTAAGGGAGAAAAGATTTATTCTGGTTCAAGCTTTCAGGAGATTCTAGTACATTGCAGAAGGGAAAGCATGTTGGTGTGACTCTGTCCGTGGCAGGAGTGTGGCGTGGAAGCAGTCGGCGTGGAAGCAGTCCACATTGTGGTAGACCAGGAAGCAGAGAGCTAGCTATAGCTTTGAAGCAGAGAGCTTCAAAGACCGCACCCCATGACCTGTGGCTTCCAGCTAGAGTTGCTGCCTCCTTAAGATTGTGTAGACTCCCTTACAGAGGGTGAGTGTGGAAGTCTGGAGACCAGCATTCAAAGCACGAGTTTCTGGGAGAATATTTTAGATTCAAACGATAACATGGTTCATGCCTGTGTTTTGCTCCAAGGTGAAGGGTCTTAGCTTTTGCATAAAATCTACTCCATGGGATCAGAGACCATGAAGTCTGGATCAGATTTTACTTTTCCTTTTGGCTTTCGGTTTCCCGGCTCACTTCCAGCATGTTTTCCCATTTCATAATTTATACCTTTTTTCCCTTTCCCACTGAAGTTCTAGCACGGGGAATGAAGAACACTGCGGAGACTGCATAATCAAGTCAATGGCTGTATAGAATCAAATCCCTCTTAGAAACCCTATACTATACGCCTAGGCATATCTTTCCTAGAGGCTCTGCTTCTCTGATGGAATCTTGAATGATCTAGGAGATCATTACTATGCTCCCCTGGCCAAGAGAGTGATTTCTTTCTTTTTAGAAAAATGATACATGAATTTGTCTTCTCTTTGATGTCTAGATGCTACTCAGAACTGTAGTCTTGAGGCTAGATAGATGGTTAAGCAGTTAACAACACTGGCTACTCTTGCAGAAAACTCTGGTTTGGTTTCCAGCATCTACATGGTGACTAACAATCATCTGTAACTCCAGAATCTGATGCCCTCTTCTGGTCTCTGTGGGCAATGTATACACATGGTATACTGACATTCATGCAGGCAATACACATACAAAATAAAATGTAAATAAATGAAAATTTAAAACTGTAGCTTAAAAATTTGATTTCTTTTTAGTGTGTGTGTGTGTGTACATGTGTG
Source organism: Eospalax fontanierii (assembly GCA_035773235.1). Classification (NCBI taxonomy): domain Eukaryota; kingdom Metazoa; phylum Chordata; class Mammalia; order Rodentia; family Spalacidae; genus Eospalax; species Eospalax fontanierii. Next base: position 14,042,025 of record CM069546.1, read on the forward strand.
CAGATGCCCACAGAGGCTAGAAAAGAAGTGTCAGATCCCCTAGAGATGGAGTCACAGGCATCTATGAATAGTCCATCATGGGTTCTGGAAAATGAGTCCAGTAAGCACTCTTAACTGCTGAGTCATCTCTCCAGCTCCTGGCACTATAACATTTGACAGATCTTATTGTGCCTTTGATTTTCTTTGTGTTTTATCTTCTGCCTATCAATTGGTAAATTAATTGACAGTAAGGAATTAGCCATTGAGTGACGAAGGACTATGCCCCGGATTCCTACCTGGATAAACTTGAAGGCTTCCCCATTTCCTAAGCAAAGCTGCAGTCCTGTATCAGCAAAGACCTAACCTAGTATTTTTGCCAGAGAATCTCTCTTACCCTTTAAGTTTACCACTTCCTAGAATCTTGCCTTTTACCAACATTTTTTAAGATTTGTTTTATTTTTTAAATTATGTACATGTGCCTATGTATGGCTGTGAATATACGAGTGAGAGATACCTGTGGTGGCCAGAAGAGGGCATCACGTCTGGAATTATGGGGGGTTGTGAGTACCCCCTACGTGAGTGCTGCAAATGGAACTGGGGTCTTCTGGAAGAGCAGCAAGTGCTCTTAACCACCGGGCCGTCTCTCCAGTGTCATCAGAATTTGTATTATAGGAAGCTTGACACAGAATCTCGGAGAAGTGCAGTGTATTTGTTATGGAGTAGAAAGCCAATCTACTGCCCTTCCTGTTCATAGCCACGTAAGACATTTGTCTTCCTCTAGTTCCACGATTAGGTCACTGTCTCCTCATACCATTACTTTTTCCACGTGTTGTTTCCTCTTTCTGAGTCTGCATTCATCTGTCTCCGTTTTATCTTGTCTTACCTAGAATGCACCTTGCTTAAAGAGGCCTTCCCTAATCATATCATATTTTGTAGACTGCATCTAGATCTATTTGAAGTATTATCTTAAAAAGGAACCTGAGCTTGAATCTGGGCTTGACCAGAAAGGATGATGAGATTGATTAGTGATGTCTGCCTTGTCCACATGTGCTCATGGTTAGCTTATATATTACCCATATAGGTATGGTAGGGGTGAGGAAATATTAGTACATACATCTGACTGTTCAATTATATTTGGAGTTCTTGAAACTTTCAGAATAAGACAACTTAATGTCTTACTTTTAGAATGAAGCAAATGAATGTCGACATGGAAATAGCTTGCAGTGCCCATTCTCCGGGTCTATTAAGACAGAGGAAGCAGGAAATCTCTGAGTTGTACAGTTACTAACAGGCCCTGCGACTTTTGAACAAATCTGCTAGTATCTCAGGACACTGGCTTTCTAACCCATAACAAAGATCGCCAAGATTCTGCATCACACTTCCTATAATAAAAATATCGGTGAGAAGGAGAGATTCTAGGAAGGAGAGATTGGAGGGCAGGAGAGATTCTCGCGGGAATAGCTGGTTTCCTCGCTGCTGGTGCAGGCTGCAGCGTTGCTGTAGGGGTTGGGGAGTCTTCACATCTCTTTCCCCTGCTGTTCCTCCCTAGTTTTGATCCATGACTTCAAATTAGTGTGTGAATGACAAGATACCATAAAGAAGTATTAGGTGCGTCCCCCTTCAAGTTGACTTCATGTACTCCGGGAGAGAGCGAGGGCAGAGCTGGAGATCAGCATTGGTTTAGAGAGCCCCTGCTGCCTGCCAACTGCCCCTTGGGGAGCTCAGTACATGCTGGGGAGATGCATGACTCTGGGCAAGTCTGATCAATAAAGGGCACCCGTACCATAGCAACGCAGCGTGGTGGCAGGGCTGCCTGCTGATCACGTGCCCCCTTCTCTGCACACTGTGGAGTAGGCAGTTAGAACTTGCAGGCAGCTTCTCCTAGAGGCTGAGGAGCTGACAGATGAGCAGACAGCTTTCATGCTCTTCCGTCTCAGGGTGGGCATGGAACACTGATACCTCATATTCGGTATTAGTCCTTCTTGGATTATATCAGGGAAAAAAAAAAATCCCAGTAAAGTTTAGGAATAAAAGCATGGGGAAGTTACAAAAAAGGAGCAATTCTCTTAATAATAACAATGACAATAATAGCAACTATTATTGTTTGTATGACTGTTTGATTGATGGCTGTCTCACTCTCTAGTCTCTTGTCTCCATTAGAGCAAAAAGAATAAGTGTTTCACCCACCCCTCCTGCGGGTGTCTGTGCCATATGTACTTGATGAATCAATGAGTCCTTTGTTTATTGTGAGATAGAGCCCACATTGAAGGTTCAGAACAGGCCCTCTTGTTCAGGCTTGGCAACAATTTTGTAAGGTAATACTATTGTTGCTTGCATTTTACTGAAAAGAAAGAAGAGTCTGCAAGAGTTCTGTAGTCACTAAAGCAGGGTTCCTTAACCATGACCAATTTCGGGGTCAGATGATTATTTGTTGTGGAGGGCTGCCCCATGTGTTATAGGATATTTAGCAACTCCCACCTCAGCCTCTACCCATTTCTGTCAGTTACTTTGGCATTGCTGAGACTGAAACATTGGAAGGGAGGAAAGATTTGTTTTGGCTTCTAGTTTTGGAGAGACCCAAGTCCATGATGGCAGGGATGGCAGAAGTGAGGCAGCTCAGTCTTCAGTGATAGTTGTCTGTGCCATGGCTGTTCACATGGTGACACCCTAGAAGCAGAGGTGGAAGGCCAGAGGTGGGGGCCTGTCCCTAATGCTAATTCCTGCATCCGGATCTCATCTTCTAAGGATCCTACAGCCTTTGTAATTGTACCCCTTGCTGGGTACCTACCATTCAAAACGCAAGCCTGAGGCGGGTATTTCAGATCAAATGTTAACACTGTTTCAAGCTGGCAACACTGGCCCCCTTTCCTTCTGTGACCAGTGGCAGTCTCTCTAGACATTGCTAAATGCCTTTCCTGTGGGGTGGAATCCCACATTATAGAAAGACCCAGTCTGCGAAGAGCTACAAAGGGTGACACATCCTGCCTCCCCTTTACATGTGAGAACTGATGGGATATACTGCCATTCTTTTAAACAATGTTCTGATTGATTTGAGAAGTTCATACAATGTCGGTCATTTAGGCCCCTTCCTCCCTCTCTACTACCATCTAACTACCTACCCATGCCTTCATGTCCTCTATTGTTATGGTTTTTTAAGTCCTGTCAAGTCTAATCTGTGGTTTCTAAGTGCTCTTGGGCGTGGATCTATCTCACACCCTACCGTGCTCAATTTACTCTGCATCACACTAGTAATAAAGTTGGCCCTCCCTCTCTGTCAGTTGCCTTTCTTGTAGGTGCAGTGTGGCTATGGATCTTTTGGAAGTCTAGGTGATTGTGTTTCTGTATGTAAGCAGAGTGTACTCAGCCTGGAGTCATGTCACGTTTGGGCTCTGAGTTTGTGGTACATCAGTTATAAACTGGACAGGTCCCCTGAATTGGAACCTGGAGGGAGGGGCAAGACTCCATGGAGTCTGGGGCATTCTTGCTGAAAATCGGATTAGCTTAGACAGAAAATTGCATCTGTCTTAGAATGATCACTGAAAGCAGCCTCATACATATCCAGAGTAAAGGCTTCAGAGACCTTTAGACTCTGATATGACTGTTCATGAATGAGTTGCTTCATTATTCTGAACCTGTGTCATATCTATAAAGTCAGAGGTTCTGGGAAGACTGACTTGGATGATGGTCAGTTCTAAGACATCTAGCAGACGATGTCTCATTATGTGAAATGGGCCATGTCAAGTCAAAGACTCCCTGGCGATATCATCTTTATCTCCATTACTGTCCTCATAATTTATAACACTCATCAAGAGATTTCTGTGTATCAGGTACTTTTCTAAGAGTGTAAAAACATTAATGCATTGAATCCTTATAGCCCTTGGCAAACATGGTTGTGACCACAGAACTAGACTCCAATGTCTTTACCTCATTTACATTTTTTAGAGTGTTGGGTAGAAGATAATATTAGCAATGAAATTCTAACAAAGCATCAAATCATCTCATATTTACGTTTATCTGTGAAATTAATTTATGGAACCCATGATGCCTTCTGTTCTATAGAGAATTTTAGAAATTTTACTTTAAAATTCTAAAAAGAATTTCAGAATTTTACTTTAAGGTTTGTTTTGTTTTGATCTATGTGGATGTGTGTGTAGGCACCCACAGGCAGAGGCTATAGTAGGGAGTTAAGTCCCCTGGAACTGGACTTACAGGCAGTTGTGAGCTGCCTAATGTGGGTATTGGGAACAATACTTGGGTCCTTTGTAAGAGTAAGTATGTTCTCTTAATCACTGAGTCATTTCTCCAGCTTCTCAGAATTATTCTTAAAGTAGATCAAGACCTCCATGATTTTCCCCAAATATAACACATATTGTCTAATTTTCCTGCTCAGAAGAATGATGCTTTCCAGATGCACTCATCCATAAACCTAATTATGAAATGTCCGCTAGAGCATAATTGAGATTATTCTACTTTTAAAAATGCATTCCTTCCATATTTATACTTCAGGAAACTATATAATTTAAATTTTAACTATTATGCCTAATTCTTCACAGAAAGACAATTGCCTTGGAAAATCTCTGATTTTTCTATGGTAGATGTCCTGTTCATTTTGCTTTGTGCTTAGTTCTTATTCTTTGGGTTTGGAGGTCCTTTAGTCTGGGGTTTGATCTTGCATTTGTCAGTTAAAGCTGGCAGTGTTCATAGGTCCATATTCAGGCATTTTTTTCACTACTTTGCTTATAATCATTAGTACATTTAAAATGTCACATCACTCTCAATAAGGAATCAATATATACACTTGTTTCTTGAATAGCATTTACTTCAGAAATGAAAACTGTTTCTATGAAACTTCCATGCACAGGCAGCTGTGAAGTTGGTGTTTCTGAATGACTTGGGTTAATTCTGTGTGACTCAGTTTACTAATATGGAAAATGAGGGTTAATAAAATAAATGACAGACTGGAGTTGCTGAGAAAATTAAACAAATGGATGGTAAAATAGAACTTGGCTCATCGAAGGTGTCAGCGGGTATCAGCCATTATTGTACATCGTCTCCTAATAAGTGGCTATGATTCTGTAAAATGCAACCTACTTCTGAGACTAGCTCTGTGCTCCTAAGTCAGGAGTGCCCTGATGGAGGAACAATGCCTGTCATGGACATGACATAGGGAAGAGAAGACAGGTAAGAAGATCTTTTATGAAAGAAAGAAGTTCTTCCTGTCTCCATGTAGGAACCATTCATTTAGGTTATTACTTTGCATTACCACAGTTAGTAACTGAGTTGCATCTCTGGGTTGAAAGACTGCATGTAGAAACCTTTTGCGTGTGTTTATCTGCTCAAGGTTTCCTTCTTTGTATCACACTGTTAGGAATTTTAAAGCCATCAATCATCATCTAGTCCAATCCTTTCTTTGACAGATGGTGAAACTGAGGCCCAAGGACATTTGTTAATATGATTATTAATGCATCACGTTCTCCCCAAGGATCTGAAGAAGCTTAATTATAGAAAGTGCAGCTGTAATTAAAGTGAATGCATGAGGAATGCTTTAAAGGAAGATGGAAAGAGGAATGACTGAGTCAGGATATACAGAGCCCTTTCATTTGGGCATAAATGTCAGCTCCCAGCTTAGAGAATAAAAGGAAATCTTTCTCCATCTCTCTTTTTCTCTGTAGTACAGGCTGGCCTTGGGCCTGTGGCAGTTCTCCTACCTCATTCTCTCACTTTTCTGGGGTTATATGCTTCCCAGTTATATACTTCTTTTTATACAGTAAAATGTAATATTATAGAACACTGCTAGGGCAGAATGCATAGCTCACTGGTAGAGTGTGTGCTTAGCATGCAGGAGGCCTTAGGTTTAGTGTCCAGCATGTATATGCATTCTCTCTCTCTCTCCCATACATAGACATACACTCCATATTTATGCCCTAACTTCAATTTCATTGAGAAATTTGCTTTGTGATTATTTATATCAGAAGTGTCATTGTCTTGGTTGTTGTGCTTATTACAAAATACTGTACATGCAGCCTTTTAAAAAGTGTCAGTCTTTTATTATTATCTTGGTCTCTTCAGTATTTAGATTACAAATATGTGCCTCTTTTAAAAATGTTGGGGCTGGAGAGATGGCTCAGTGTTAACAACAATGACTGCTTTTGCAGAGGACCTGGGTTGTATTCCCAGCACCCACACGGGTGGCTAACACCCATCCATAACTCCAGTTCCAGGGGATCTAATGCCTACTTCTGACCTTTGCACACATTGCATGACACATGTGCATGTACATACATGTAGGCAATACACTCACATGCATAAAATAAAAAATAAATAAAGTATAAAAAAGAAAAATGTAATTGTTGAGGTAAAAACTTGATAGATGGGTGGACTAAGAGTTTAGATACAGTTAAGAAGAGAATTAGCAGACTAGAAGATAATACCAAAGAAATTACTTAGAATTCAGCACAGGGTTAAAGAAATAGAAAATCTTAAGAGAAATGAAATGAGTAACACTTTGACCTAGTCTAAACAAGGTCTTGGAAGAACATGAGAGACCAAGTAGCATTTGAAGAGATAATGACCAATGATTCCCTAGAATTCATGGACAAGTGCACACTTAGAAATTATATAAATCATGATAAATAGGATAACTAAAAATTAAGTATGACCAACCACATTGTAACGAACTTTTATGATTGCTAAAGAGAAATCTTAAAGCAAAACCACCCCAAAATCACTTGAAATGAAAGGTAACTCTATGATAAAGTTCACTCCCTAATAGCAAGATCGCTAGACTGATATCCTCAGACACTGAATCTGTTAACCATGGATTATAGTCTCCAAATGAAACTCTCTGTTAAGAAGGGTTGAAATAAGGAAACCTGATTACAAACAAACAAAAGCTTCAAGTGTTCATGAGCTACCAACCATTCTTAACAGCATAACTTCAGTCTAATGGCCTCCAATTCAACTATTTTGGCTACCTGGAGTCTCCCAAAATACCTTATAGAGAATGAACTGCTGAAGGAAAGAAAATTATCTCTGGAAAATATAGAGTAAAATAAGGAGAAGAAGCAATTCAGTAGAAGGCAGGGGTGGGGGTAGGTGATTATATAAACTATATATAAGATAAAATGACATATATATGAAATTCTATAAGTATATATGGTATATAAATATAGAGTATAAAAGTATATATAGTATAGACTAAGATGATAAAAAGTTAGAGTTAAGTCCAAATATAGCTGCAATAATTTGAGGATAAAATGTACCAACTGTTCTAGTTAAAAACAAATATTTTAGGGCTTAACTAAGGAAAATAGCTCCAAACCAAAGCAAACTCAAGGGGATATTATTTATATGTGATTAACCTAAAATATGAGGACACAGAGGTGCAAAAGAAAGGGATGGAAAAAGAGAGCACAGGCAACCAAGGGGAACCTTGTGAGGCTATGTCAGTATTCAACAGAAGAGAGTCTAGAGGAAGAGCATTGCTCCAGAAGACTTCCCATTCAGATGGAAAGGTATCAACTCATTAAGGGAATACAACATTCTTATTTGTGTGCACCTAATAATATAACTTCAACACACAAGTAAAATTGGACAGAATCAAAAAGAGAAGAGTGGCAAGTATCACGCAGGAAACTTTAATTAAACCTTTCTCAAAAACTGACAAAATAATTGAACAAGGGCTGGAGAGCTGGATTAGTGCTTCAAGAGCAGGCACTGTTCTTGCAGAAGACCTGAGTTCAGTTCCTAGCACCCCTGTGAGCCAGCTCACAACACCTGTATGCAGTTCCTGGAGATCTCACCTCCTTTTGCCTCAGTGGGAACTGCACCCATGTGCAATACCCTACCCCACAGAGTCACATAATTAAAAACAAATTTTTAAAAATTTATAAAAAAGAAAAAAAAGACAAAATGTGAAAGAGAATTGATTGTTTTATAATCCAACATTATCTCCTGGAGTACTCTATCCTAGTGAAGAGATTTTTCTCAGTCAGACCTTGTAGCTTTGATAAAGTACCAAAGGGAACAAGTTCAAGAGAAAACGATTTATTTTGGCTCATGGTTTTGAGATTCCAGTCTATATTCAGCCATTCTTGTATAGCAGAACATCATGCTGAAAGGAGTGGGTTGCAGAACAAAGGTGCTCCCTTCCTGGTGGTCAGGAAGCAGGGAGAGTAGCAAGGGGCTTCACATGCCACCACAGACTTGCTTCCTCCTGCTGGGAGCCCCCTTCTGCAGTTCTACCAACTCCCAAGAGCCTACTCAAATTATCCATCATTGAATTAAGCCACTGATGAAGGCAAAGCCTTTATGAGCTAATCCTAACTGGAAACACCATTATGAACACACTCAGAGGTACCTGCTACTAATGTCCTATATGTCTTTCAGTCAAATCAAATTGACAACCAAGATCAACCGTCAGAGAAGAGACTCATTGTTTTCAGATACATGTACCATTTATGAAAACTGACTTTTCCTAAGTCTAACATTAAGTCTCACCAAATTTTAGAATATTTTTTATAATTTATTATTTTTATTTTATGTGCATGAGTCTTGTCTGCGTATGTAAGTACACCATGTGTGTGAAATGTTCAGCCAGAAGAGGGCGTTGGTTCCCCTGGAACCGGAGTTACAGACAGTTGTTAGCCACCATGTGGGTATTAGGAATTGACCTGGGTCCTCTGGAAGAGCAGCCAGTGTTCTTAACTGCTGACCCTTCTGTCCAGCCCCCTTCAACAAATTTTGAATAATGAACACAAGAAAGTCAGCATCAACTGGCTTTTGTGGTGCTGCACACCTTTAACCCTAGCCCTCAGTAGGCAGAGGCAGGTGTGTCTCTGTGAGTTTGAGGTCAGCCTGGCCTATGTAGTAAATTCCAGGCCAGCAAAGTCTACACACTGAAACCCTGTTTAAAAAAAATAGTAAATGAGAATCATGTAGATACTGATTCATACAGACACCATCTTTTAAGTATAGAAAGATAACAAAATGAATCCTTGTTTGGAAACATTTTAGATCGAGAGAAACAAGCAAGAAAGCATAATTCTAAGCAATTGTAGTTAAAAAGAAAATTACAGTGGAAAAATAAAATTCTTGAATCTTCACATAACCAAAGCTGTTCCATATCAAAATCTAGGCTATTTAAGAAATGTGATACCAAAGGAAAAATCAAAAATAAATTTGCTTAGAGTAACAGCAAACAGTCTATCATGTCAGTTAAGTTAGGAAAATAGCAAGAGAATAAATCCTTGAAACAAGTGGCTGAGAAACATAAAGGCCTTGAGAAGAAAAACTGAACTTTCCTAACGGGCAGCTATGGCTCTGTTCCCAGTGCTGGTCTCCCAGTACTTGTGATGCTGAACAAAGGCTGAGATGGTGCTTCTCCAGCCCTTAGAGCTATGTATGACCATGCAGTTTGCTGTGGCTAATGGAATGGAAATGGAGGCCATGCTTTCTTTAGGATTGAAGAATTTTCTGAGTAAACCTCTTCACTCTAAATTCTGGTGACTCTCAAATAGCCAGTGTGGACAGCTCTCTCTCCCTCCCTCCCTCCCTTCCTCCCTCCTCCCATGGGACAATTAGGTCCTCGGTTACTACTACACAGACTGCAGCAAAGATCAACTTGATACCAGATCGGCCCCCCAAACATGTCCCTTTTCCTCACCAGCTCTGGATGTATGGATTAATCCATTCCAGATCAATCATCTAACCAGGCAGAAGTGGCCCTCCATGTGGCCCAGGCCCCCTCGTCTTCTCTGCACTCTTGGCTTCCTTTCTGCCACCATTCTTTATGTATATCTATCCTTGAAAAGATGCTTATATTTGGGGAATAAGATTTAGGTATTTGAAGACTCCTTGCTGACAATATACTATAGTTACATGCAAAATAAACTCACTTTCTAACACTGTTTGACCATGTGGTGCTCTAATTTAGCTTCCAGGCACTCATGTTCGGCCTCAGATCTTTTGTTTCCTTTCAGTCCACTCAAGGATGAGTGGTCATTTTGAGAATTTACTGCATGAATTAGATAATTTGTCAGAAACCCAATATTAAAGCAGGTGTTATTACCATCCTTACAGAGCATATGAGGGGCAGAGAACTTAAGAAGCTCCTTGCTGAGTGAAGCTTCAGAAATGGCGCACATCTGCTTGGCTCTGTAGACTGTCCTCTGAGCCCCTATGCCATCCTGCTGTCCTAGGCCTTAGACTAATCATCCCATTTCTCTTCCCACATAATGGGTGACAGACACAGGCAAACTAAAGATGCCTCCTAGGAGGGACTCAGGGGCCTACTCTTCACTGATGAACTATCTGCTACTAATAGGGTTGGAGTGGGGAAATCAGTGTCTTCAGTCATACACCCACTGAAGTCCCCATTGGGTGCCCGTGTATATATAGTTCTTATCTAATGGTCACACAGATAGCCCTGAGTGTAAACTAAATGAGTTACAAAAACCAAACCAATGTGAGAACTTGAGAAAGGGACTGGTAGGCATGTGGGGACTGATAGGGAAGGAAGGGAGATTGTGTTTATGTGTGTGTGGGGGGGTGGTAATCAGAACACATTAGTTACGTCTATGAAATTAATCACACTTCAAAAAATGTGCCTACTGTGGAAAACTTGATTCTGCCATTCACTCAGACTTGTCCTTCCTGGGCCTGAGGAAGAGCAGTTTGAGACTGTGTGTGTCAGGGTGTTATCTCCCATCCTCAGAAGTCAAAGTGGGAAGTTGACCCGGTGCAGCCTGCCATGCTTGTTTCTCTGACGATGAATACAAAGGCCTTGGTAGGCCCTCAGGGGATCTCACATAGAAAAGCCAGCATGTCGGTCTGATTTGGGAAATCGGTGCCGTAGGCTCCTCAGAATCACAAACCTGGGTTTCCTTAATTAGAGAGGTGGCCTTCCAATCAATATTCTCACACTGCCTCACTCTGCCAGTCCGTTGCTCTCCAGCCACTCGGGATTTTCAGATGACGATGGTGCAATTCTCTTGGGCGCTGTGCGAGGTACTCGGTGGCGGGAGAGAGTATAATTTGTTGGCCTGTCCTATGGGGTTGCTAAAGCACAGGACCACATTCATCAAAGCCAGCTCAGCTCTCCCAATTTCATATTCAGAATGCAGTTCCATGATTCACTTAGAAATAACACAGGAGGCCGCAGACCTCTGGAGCATTGTGTGGACACTGTTAGGCATTTTAATTTTTTTTTTTTTATAATAAGGAGAGAATGCCCATATCTTTAAGTAAGTAACCCAGCTGTTCCAAGATCTAAACTCTGCTCACATGTCTGTTACCTGCTTCTCTGTGGAATGTACAACTGTGATGGAAAAGGAGGGATTTTTTTCCGCTATCACTATGGAAATCTGAAACAACTGAGCTTTGTGTTCATACTTTTGCTGGATAAACAGAAGAATGATGAACTAAAATTTAGGAATATCAAAAATGGCTTCCTGATATCTTAAGAATATGGTGTTTAGGATTTAGGAGTATGCCTCGTTTTACCTATAAGCTTGGATTACAGCATTCCTATTTCATGGACCAAGAACTGAGATATGAGTCTCAAAGTAAACTCTTCTCTCACTCACTCAGAGGCCCTTTTTCCCAACCATTGGTTTGAATTATGTTCACAAAATTTGGAATTCCCAGTTCAGATTTGACTAGTCAGGATTCTCTTGTAATCCTCATCCTTGTTGATCTAAAATCAAACTGATTTGTCTTAAGGCATGGTTGAAATGGGTCGCCTAGGCTGTGTTGACGAGGATAATGTGATTATGGCAATTTTCAGGAGTGTTCAGACTCCCCCTAAAGTAAATATTAGTGAGGAAAGATAAGTTAGGAGGCCCAATTAGCCAGATTGGATCGGTTTCACAGGCTAGATGCGTAACTCTCCAGTTCCTCGTTCTTGTGTAAACACAGCTGGGATGTACCAGCCTCTGGCTTGGTATACCAGGATCCAGAATAAGATGGAAGTTCTTAAAGGAGGCCTGGAAGCCTTGTTTATCATCTTGCCACCTCACCTTAGGAGTCAGTATTTACTTGGCACAAAATTGAAAAAGAAAACACAAGCTCAACTGAATGGTTCCTTTATAATCTGAAGAAAAAGACCTTGAGTGTCACCTCAAAGGACTTTTATCAATAACAAGGAAAAAAAAATCTCTAAAAATATTTCTTCTTCTCAGGTATTTGCTGCTGTTGTTAAAGAATTAATTGATATATGATTTCACTTTTCCCCCATGTCGGGGTAGTGAGTATTCTAACGTTGTCAGAATGCTCTTTAAAGGGCATGGTCCACACTGAAAACAAACACTATTTCTGAAACTCCATCTTCATCTGGGAAGTTAGTTAATGACCATCACAAAGTGTGTCAAGAGACACAGTGAGGAGAAAGGCCAACAGAGGGAATTAGGCTGAATGGAAGCAAAATTAGGCTCTGCAGTTTGAGGTTTTGAACGTTTGAGATCCAATAGTCATCACGGAAGACTTGTTCAGTATGAGACAAGTGGTTTGTGTTGCAGATAAAAGCATCACATTTTTTAAAGCTTGTAGTGTTGACTCTCAGTGATTTTATAACCTGAAGTAAATGGAGACTTAGAGTTGAGTTTAATGTGTATTTTTCAAAGCATTTACACAACTGTCTGATTAAAGAGAGTGAATTTCCCATGTGCTGATGGTTACATAGGCTAGAGAACCATTAGATCAGGGGTGGGAAATAGATTTCCTTTCTCATGACAATACCCAGTCAATTGATAGGGTTGGTTTGGAAAAGATTGAGATCAATCTGGACCTGATTAGTGATGCCTGTCACAGGCATCAAAGGGGAAGAATAGTGGCATGAATTCGACATATTTCATATCCCTGATGTAAATTCTGTGGTTTGAGACATAACAAAGGCTTTGTTCCCCAGATAGCTTCTTTACTATTTTGGCTCCAGTACCTGAAATTTGTCATTTATTTACTGCTTAGCTTATGTTGTTTTAAAAAAATAATAAAAGCCAACCTGTATCAAGTTCCTAGTAGGTGCCAGACAGTAATACACACTTTGTGCATACTGTCTTAGATATTCCTAGTTACACATGAGCAAAGGGAGATTGGTTCTTGAGGAATTGACCCAAGGTGCTTTGGACTGTAAATCTGTGTTGCTAACCCTTGTCCTCTTATGATACACCCTTTTTGGGTTTCTAGTGAGCTTTTCTGCACCCTTCTTTGTGAGAACACGTCTCCCGAGGAAACAGAAAGGTATCACAAAACCTATATACAACAGGAACACAGAGAACAGAAAATGTAAAACAGAGACTCAGAACAGACTTGGCTGTTATATATGTTGGCACAGTCTCCTCCTTCTTTCAAGGCACTGGACTGTTTAGTGAAGGCCATCCTTAAAGAACCTTTTCCTAAAAAGATTCCTAAAAATTACATTTTGCTTCCATTTAAAATAACCCAGGGCCAGTCAAACAATTAAAGGGGTAAAGGAGCTTGCTGCCCAACAATGCAAGCCTGACGACCTGAATTCAATGACCAGAACCCACATGAAAGTAGAAAGTGCGAACTGACTCTACAAAGTTGTCTTCTAAACTTCACACATGTGCCTCCCTCTCACGCAACAACAACAACAACAACAACAACTCAAACAGTGTGGGGAGGCGCATTCATGTCGTCCCAGTACTGCTGAGGCTCAGGCAGAAAAACCAGAAAGTCTGTGCCAGTCTGAGCTTCATAGCAAGAACTTGTCTCAACAAACCATTCAACACTTTTGATCTTTCAAGTCTCACAGTATAACTGTGAATGGGAACTTGAGATTTGTGTTTTCTTTGTGTGGGGTTTGAGCTTTATGTAGCATAGTCTGACCTTGATCCTTCAATTCTTCCGGCTCTTTCTACTATTGTGATTACGAGTATGTACCACCATGCCCAGGTAATATTGGACTAAGAGATGTCCTGAGCTGTCCTGAACTGGCTTTTACTGTTTGGGTGAGTCTGTTGGTATATTGTTGGGGATTTTGTGATCTACTCAAGCACAGGTTGATACCATAAAACTGGTCATAGAGAGAACATTTGCTTATGTGGGAATAGCAAATGCTGTGGTACTATCCCTGCCCTCCCTCTTGAGCTGTTCTTTAGTTTTTCCTGGCTCAACACTCCTCACAGGGCTCAAATGACTTGCTCAAGATCCCAAACTACAGATAGAAAGACCTCTGTGCATTGGGCTCAGGTCACACTGAAAAGGAGGAGAATAATGACCTGGAGCTCTCATCGCTTGGTTTTGGTGATTTGCTAGGTGAGCAGCATTCATATCGTTAAGGTTTGTTTTCCCCACTTCTTAACATAAAACTAACCCATGCTTTCTGAAGATAAATTGTATAAAATATAATGTATCTGTGGCAGAGATGAAACCCAGGGCCCTGTGTTTGCTAGGAAATCACCCCAAGACTCCTCTCCCTGCCCTTTAAAAAAAACTTTTAATTTTGAGGCAAGGGCTCACTAAGTTATCCAGGCAGGGCTTGAACTTGAGATTTTCCTTCTTCTGCATCTAGAGTACCTTGGACCACAGGCCTTTGTCACCACTTCAAATAGAGATTATATAAGAGAAAAAAAATAGCCATCACCTGAAATAAGCAGTGCTAACATTTGTCACTGTGGACTGACTTTGACCTTGTGTTTCTAATCATTGGAACTTGATTCTTATTTGGTGTCTGTGTTTGGCCTTTGGTCTTTTATTCTCTGATTTGTACCTTGATGTTGCTTTGTACAGTCTACCTTCTGGGCCCATGATTTCTGTGGGTCAAAAGTATTAAAAAGAAAACCACTCGCATCTGTACTCATTGTGCACAGCCTTTTCTTATTATCTAAGCAATAAAGAATAACTATTATTTACATAGCATTTACATGATATTAGGCATCACAGATAATCTAGAGATTATTTAAAGTATACAGGAGGATATGCCTAGGTTATATGCAAATACTAGGCTATTTACATAAGGGAGTGGAGTGTCCTTGTATTTTGTTATGTGAGGGGTCATGGAACCAATCCTAGGCTGGTACCAAAGGACAATTTCACCTGTTTACATAGGAGTCCTACCTGGGACATGGGCTGCCATGAACCCCACTTTTAGAGCACTCGTGTCTAGCACAGACATCTGAGGTGGAAACAGAATGCAGCCAGCTTTGTCCTTGAGTCATGCCCAGCACATCAAAGGCTCAAAGTGAGAGACACAAGGAAACCAAAGCCTGAAAGAGAAAACTATTCGTTTTATGCTCTGTGTGTCTTTTGGTTGGAATGAAGGGCAAGATAGCATGCATGTTTAAATAGTTATTTCTGACTTTCCCATGTTTCTACCCTGTTCCATACCTATGAACAGTGCAGTAAGTCTGTTTTACTTGAGGGTTTGCTTCCTGTGGTTTCATTTACCTATGATCAACCTGGCTCTAAAATGTGAAATCCACAATTCCCAAAATAACCCATTCGTGACTTTTAAAGCATGTGTCCGTTCTGTGTAATCTGATAAGCCCTGACACAATCCTGCCCCATCCTTTGGGGCAGTGTATCCAGTTTATCCTCGTTGTTTATACTACCTGCCTATCACTCATTTAGTCGATGCCTAGCCTATCGTGGTTCACAGTGCTTTTGTTCAGATATTCCTTACTCTAGTCCGTAAGGGTCCCAAAGTGTAGAGTAGGGATGGTAGTGTTATTTTGTTATAATTTTTCTGTTTTATTATTAATTGCTGTTAATATTGCATTGTGCTTAGTTTGTAAATAAACTTTATCATAAGTATGCACAAATAGAAAAAATGGTGTGTATAAGGTGTAATATTATCTAAAGTTTTAAGCATCTACTGGGGGTCTTGGAACATATGCTCTGTGGCTGAGGGGGAAGAATAATTATAGGTGAATTTACATAATTTGAATGTGTAAATGACATCTTTTCTATGTAAACTAAAGAAGCCTGGAAGAGCTAAATCATTTTGCCTTCTGTAACATAGAAAATGGGGTGTTCAACATAATATATGTTGACTTTAACCATCATAGCTAACAGGACATTAACTCTCAGCTTTAGATTATGTTGTAATACAATATGTATTTGTATATTAATGTGTGTGTGTGTGTGTGTGTGTGTGTGTGTGTGTGACTCTATAAATGTAAAATCAGAATAACCAAGTCTGCAACAGATGAATGGATTGGGGTGTGGCTGTGGAGGAGACATTTTCTTCATGATGTTTTAGTAATGGGCAAATGGCATGGAGGAACACTGTCCGAAGAGGCAGAGCCCATCCTTGGCTTTGGGCTGTGCAAGCTTGTATGTTCTGAACCAGTGATACAAATTGTGCCAATCTGTTAGCACAGACCCAGCTTTCCAGTGGTTTTGTGACTGTCGCCTGCCTCTGCATTTCTCATAATGAACTAGTTCTTGGACAGCTGGGGTATCAGCAAAGAGCTGTGTAGGAGGTACCCAATTAATCACATGTCATTCAGACCAGATTTCTTCAGCACGTTGCTTCATGGCAAACAGAAGAGTATTAATAAACTACAATAAAAAAGGAAAAAGACATAATTTTTATGTATACTTGTCTTAAGGCATATTTTTCCATTTCTGAAACATGAAAAATAACCATCTGGAAGGAATCATATTATAGACAAGGCATGTCATGACATTTAAAGCAAATATTTTTGCTGTGAGGATCAGTACATTCTCATTGCCCACCAACTGGCATATAATCAGATGCCCATAAACTATTCAATAAATAGAGTGTTACTGCAATAAATTAACAGTGCAAGAATAATATGTCTTAAGCTTTCACATTTTCTTTTGTTTATCCTTCTTTATCCTAACACATTTTTCTGATACAAACACTTAACGTTTGTCTTTGTTTTCTTTGCCTTTCAGCCACCCAGTCTCAGGCAAATGACATTAAACCGTACCATTGCAAGGGATCTGTGGCGTAAATAAATGTATCGGGAGGTCAAGAGGTCAAGAGCATAAATGAGGCAAAGATTTCAAAGAAATCACCCACCAAATGATTTATAAATCATAGAAAACACTGCTCCGGCCATAAAAGAGAAATTAAATTTATACATCATGAGCTTCAGGATGCTTTGGGTTCTGGTGGGTAACTGGGTTAGAAATGGAAGAGCTTATGTCATCCTGTTGCTGGTCTGGAGCCTCAATATAGTGGCATTTACCCTAGGACCTTAAATCAAAAGGACTGAGATTAAACTCCCCTCCCTATTCTGTGTCTCTAGAAACATTTGCTTTTACCTCTGACCTGGCATTCCCACTAGAGCAAGCTCGACTCGGGAGTGGAGTAGGAATCAATTCACGGCAGGGCATATGTGAATATCTGAGCCTCAAGATACATCAGCATGCTTCCCATTTGTCAGCGAAAGGCTGGAAGAGTTCTCCCTTTGTGTACAGAAAAGGAACTCTGAGTTATAGTATGTGTCCTGGCCAGTCATGGAAGCTGTGCGGCCATGGATCTCAGGAACATAACAGCCAATCCATCTACAAGAGAGAATATAAACAAGCCAGACCCTGTAAAACGAACAATAATACTTTATGTTATAATGATCTGTAAAGAGAATCTGTCCAGAAATTTTATAGCTTAAAATAATATTTTCTCTTTCTTCCCATTTTTTTTTTAAACCATGATATTCAGCCATTTTTCTCTTCCAAACACACACCTATCATTTACATTGACCTTCCCTATTGGAGGCCAGTATCAGACTGGAAACAGCAAAGTTTCAACGCATCTGTTTCTTTTAGTTCTACATGAATCCATGAAATGTGCGTGATGGTCTGTACATAAAATTGAAGTCGTTTCATGGGGAGCTTGCTGAAAACATACTCGATTGGGAACGTCACTTCCGAGTTAAACAGATACGCAGAGGCAAATATGAGCAGCGAGCCAACTTGGGACTTCATCACTGCTCTTTATGATATGACTCATGGAGACTTGAACTTGGGGCTAGTTTTAAAGTTTTCTGGGAATTTTGCTAATCTCACTCAATGGAAACAAGATGCTGGTTACTAGCTTGAAATGCAGACTGGTGGTCATGACAGAGAAGAGCAATACTCTGGGTCATGATCCTTTTGCTCTTAAGAAGCAAGGTAAGAGTTCAGTGAGACTTGCACCCTCCTTCCCCGCCCCCCCGTCCCTCCTCCCCTCACTCTCTGTTCCTCCCCCCTTCCCCATCCCTCCCTTTCTCCTTTCTCCTCCCTTTCTTTGCCAGGTTTCTCTCTTCAGTTTTTAGGTATTTACAAGAGCAAGATCTTTGGGGTTGGTAAACTTTTGGTTATATATTTGGCTTTTTAGGTGTTGTAAGGTACATTTTACTTGAGCCTTTTTGGAGAAGGAAATGTAAAGCACATTTCTTTCCTTAATCTTTTTTTTTTTATTCTCGACCTAGGCATATGTTAAAGGAAATTTCATAATTTCATGCACAGCTTGGTTGCGCATTTATGCTTAAATCATCAAAATTGGATTTTGAGTAATCCTGGTTAATGATCAATCTCTCCAATCCCCTTTTACTTTATAACTAAGAATTTGGGCCTTAATAGGTAGGACCACAAATTCCATGCTGTTTTTGAATCTGGGTATCTAAATTGATTGGCAGAGTTTCCCACATTAGAAGGATGCTTGGCCTCCTGAGTCCCTAGTGGTCTATCAGCCTTGGACTCATTCCTTTCCCCCCAAAGAACAGTACACAAAGCAGAATAGGTTAGCACAGTTGTCACACATAAGCTACACCTGCTTTCTTCTGCCTGTCGCCTCCTTTTTTTACATTAAACAAAAGCACATTTGAACATATTGTCCTGTAAATGTTTTCAACAGAGTTCTCAGATGCTCTCCTAGCAGTTGGATTGAACTATGTCTTCATTATTATTCAATACAGGACAGAACATTACTTGGTGTCTTAGCCAAGACATAGGAAGTATATGTTTTAGGAGAGCCTGTTAAGCACAGCATCATTCCTTCTCGTATGTGGAAAAGCCATTGGGAATTCTGAGATTCTAAGTGGTTTCTTCTCAGCCTCCTTGGTTGCGCTTCTAATTGCTTCCCCACTGCATCACAGCTCCAGAAACATGGTTCCTGCAGCATAGTTCCCACACTGTGGTTTAAGCAGTCTCAGGCTCAGAGGCATGTCTCAGAGTTCTTAAATGAAGTCAGGTCTAGCGGATCTAAGAGGACAGCTGACCTCTGCTGCTACTAAAACACTTAGATGAGTTTGTTATATCCTAAAATTGTATTTGCTTTTCCCTGGCAGCAGGGAGACATTTGTTTTGCCTGCCTTATTTTTTCTGGCCATTGGCTTTTGATCACATCTCACGGCCCTTTTTTTTTTAAATCCTGTGATATTTTGCTTATATCAATAAACAAGGTTGCAAACTTCATCCCGCAAATGGAAAGGTGGTTAAGGTAACATGTTAGAAGGTTGTGGAGTGGAGATTAGGGTTCTATTATTCAACAGCTGTAACAAACTCGCATGTGACAGGCAGAGTGACTGCAGCCTGGAAGTTCACGCAGAGAGCAAACACAGGATCAAGGAGCACTCATCTGATCAGAAAAAAAATGACATAATAACTGTTGCTTTTCCTAATTCCTTTGTTTTTCCTAATTCCTTTGTTCCAGGGCCATCTACATGCTGGGCAAGCTCTCTATCACTGAGCTCAACCATATCTTTTGTTCTCCTTTTCCTAGGGTAAAATGTCTTTTACTACTCTCTGACTTAGGTATATGATTCCTCAGGGCTTGCTTTAAAGAGTGGAGAAGGGGGCTAGAGAGATAGCTCAGGAGCGCAGAGCACTAGCTGCTCTTGTAGACGACCTGAGTTCGATTCCCAGCACCTACATTGTGGCTAACAACAGTGTATAACTTCAGTGTTAGGGGATTTGATGCTGTCTTCTGGCCTCCATAAGCACTGCATGTACATGGTGCACTTACATGTAGGCAAAACACTCATACACATAAAATAAAAATACATAAAAAAATTAGAGAACAGAGAAGAACCTTTTGTATTTACTGTGTCCTGTCCTGAGGACTATCACTTCAGAATTCTTAACACTCAGTATCTGTGATTTTTGTCTAGATAGATGTTGCTTCAATTCCTGTTCTCACTACTGTCTTATTCAATACGTAATATCCTGCCTCAGGCACCTACTAACTGCAGTCTTGTACAAACCACTTATCTCCCAAAAAAGTCTATATCATGGTAAAACCAATGGCTCCATCCACACGGAGTACCTGTGAGGACTAAGGGTAAAGAAAGAAGGAAAGTTCTAGGCTTAGGACTGAAAATTCTTCACTGTCAACCGCTGCTGCTGTTATCACTGCGGGTTCGCAAATTGTTTAGGTCATGCTTTTTCCGTAGAGAAAACTGGGCCTTCCCGTGCAGGCGTGATGCAGAAGCGGTTAGGATGAATTAGGAAACACATCTGTATCAGGCCCTCCCCAGCACTGCACTCAGAGTTACAAATGGAGTGGCATTGGAAGGAGGGCAATTGTTTTATGAAGGAGAAAAATAGAGATACAGAGTGAAGCTCTGACACTGAGGAAAAAACTCTGGATTATGAGTTGGAAGATATCCCACTTCAAAGAGTGTGACCTTGGGCAAATCATGTGTCCTTCCAGAATCTTGTCAGCCAAATGAGGACCGGAGTGATGAGCCCCGCTCTGCGCCGATCCCACGGTTGCTGAGATCCAATTAGAGGAAGCATGGGCACACAAAAGCTCTCTGGAAAGATGAACATGCTGTTCAGGCAGGAGGGTATGCAACTGAGTGACAGGGCAGGCTTGGGATCATCAATCCTGAACTTCCGCTGGTTAGAGCCAGCCCGGGTCACAGGAGGACGGCTGGAGCACTCGTTCCAGGGCACGCACATTGACTGCAGTGGAGCCAGCCATGCAAAAGGAGCTGGTGCGCTTTGTGTGTGTCGATTCCAGATGGGCAGACAACCTTGCTTCCTACATAAAGAGACTTTCTTGGGTGAAGGAATAGGCCCCAAGTACTCCAGAATAGCATCTGAGTGCTGGAAA
Organism: Eospalax fontanierii; assembly: GCA_035773235.1. Taxonomy (NCBI): domain Eukaryota; kingdom Metazoa; phylum Chordata; class Mammalia; order Rodentia; family Spalacidae; genus Eospalax; species Eospalax fontanierii. The sequence continues at coordinate 14,063,032 of CM069546.1, forward strand.
CATCGTGCCCTTTGTCATTTAGTGATCCTCTAGTGATTTTGTGATAGTGCATTCCTCAGAGTTACAGAGTGCAGCAGCCACCCCCTAGAGCCCCTGGCAAAGCAGTTTCTGAAAATGCCAGAATAGGGAGGCGTTAATATACAGTGCGGAGGGGCAAAAATCCAGGGAGTCCAATCCAAGCCAGGAGACTGTTCACAGTAATGTGAGTGAGAGTGTGTAAGACAGGACTCAGACAAACAAGGAAGACCAGAAATCACGTGAATGCCACCAATCCAGATGCAGGCATAAGAGGAGGTGGCCCAGTTGGGGTCCCCATCCATCACTCTTTGGAGCCTGCTTAGCCTGGAGCGGGCAGGGCCTGCACCAGCAGCTCAGGGCCACCTCTGTGCCTTACTCTGCAGAAGGGCAGCAGGCTGAACTGTGCAGCCTGGGCCCAGGCTCCTCAACAGATGGCACCATAAATCTGAAATATTCCGCAGGAGAAAGACAAATGGGAATCGGCCGAGAAGGCTTGGAGCCTGGCATACGGAGTGGAATAAACAGAGGCCCTGCATCCTTACCCAGCACCCCTTCTTCCCGTGCTCTTAAATATCACACGTGTGAAGTCATCTCCCACTGGAATGCCCGGCAGCTGAATAGGTTCATAAACAGCTCCGAGCAGAGGGAAACAAAACCAAAGTGCCTACCCCTCTGATTCCAGCTTGTGGTTATGTATGGTGATGTTTACCTTGAACTCATTTCACACCCCAGCCACCACTGCTGGAGACTCTGCCCTGAACGCCACCCTCTCTTGCCATTCACATGTGAACAAGTCCTTCTCTGTGCTTCTCGTCTTCCTTTCTCCACCATTTATTGACTGCGTACTCTACGCAGGGCACTGCCATTCCTTCACTGGGTAGTCACTTACACCTCTTTTATTGAACACCTCTCTATATCATGTTCTGTGTGGGGGACTAAGGCTCTATAGGCAGACACGATTGTGTCTTGCGGTGAAGAAGTTCAGTGATGGAGTCATGAACGGATACTAGGCAGGCTTACAAGATTAAACTCAGTGGTTAAAGGGCTTTCCTGAACCGGGAGAAAGAAGATCAGGATGTACTGGTAAGACTCCAAGTCAGTATTATGGTGTCAGTGGTTTAAGGGGACCTTTTTTGAAAACTTCCCACCTGGATGGAGAAGCGTTCAGAATCTCTAGCTCGGGACTGATACAGGCAGTTTTCTCTACAATACTGAAGATGGGAGCTGGAGAGGTGGTTCGGCAGTTAGGAACCCTCATTGTCCTTACAGAGGACCTGGATTCATTTCCCAGTACCCGCATGACCACTAACAAGCATCCGTAATTCCAGTTCCAAGACATCTGATACCCTGTTCTCACCTCCACAGGTTTTGCACAACACAGCTGCACTTACATGCATGCAGGCCACACACTAATACACATAAAATACAATAAAATAATAAAATATTAAAAAATAAAATACTGAAGATAATTTCATAACACACATGGAGAAGATCCAGTTCATCTTTTAACTTTTATGCTTCTCTCTTGCCTGCCTATTGAACACCAACAGATTTCTATGTCTGTATCCTTCAGGCACAGTATTTTACTATAAGCACAGCCTATTTCAACATCAGCGAACACGATGCCTTGCTTGCGTGGTGCCTCGTTACAAGCTTTCAGGCCTCAGCCCATCTCTAGTGTGGAAAGTGCTGTGGTGCTTGAGTAGTTGGGTATGGATGTGTGATAGTTAACAGTCAAATTTGCCCTGTTGTGACAGTGAGACCTTGGGTAAATTCCTGAAGCTTTCTGTGTATCATTTTCCCCATTATAGCATAATCGTATAGGCTGTTAAGGTATCTACCCCACAGGATCATGAAAAGATTCAAATAAGAAAATACATGGAAAATACTTAGAGCCATCCTCAGTGGATGTTTTCTTTTATTCTCTGTAGTGTACCACTCTATCCCATTATAGTTCTGTTATATTCTCTCTCTTTGACTGTAGCATTTACTATACTAGGTCATCATATGTTTACTTGTTAATTATCTGTATTTCCCCCCAAAGCAAGAACATGTATTACATCTATCAAAATATTTTCAGCATCTGGTATAGTACTTGGTTGTAGGAATGTGCAGAAGATATTTACTGAAGTAGATAAATGAAGAAATGAATCTGAGCTCAATTAAAATGTTATTGGGTGGAGATAAAGTGAGAGTATTGTAGCAGGCACGAACTTTTTTTTAAGTGGTGAATTGATTTAAGTATGGAGCTCAGAAATCATTCTATCTGGGTTTCTTCTAACAATGGGAAGTTTTGGGTGCCACAGATGTTAACATATTGAAAGAGGCTTTTGGAGCTATTCCACTGGGACAATTGTGAAACAGAACATGTCCCCAAAGGGAAAGGATGTTTGTAAGGAGGTGGGAAAGTTGCATTGAATCTTCCTAATGAAAATCAATAGCCTAAAAATTAAATTAAGTTGATGCAACTAACGATTCATTCCTACCTGCTCATTAGCAAAAGCACCCAATCCGCTGCAAGGATCCCTGTTGCCAAGTTGCCTCAAGAAACAAATTGATTAATGGATTTTCTTTTTCCTAAAGGCCTTTCAAGTAAGCAGGTCAAGTAGGTACGATTTCATTAGGGCTACTCTAGTCAGTGATAGCTGTGCAATTTGGTTCCAAACACCCAATTTATAGATTGGTCCAAGCCCTGAGTAATCGATTATGTTTGGGGAATCTAGGAAAGCCAGTGTATTGTCACTAACCATCCTTAAGGAATTTGGGGCCATGAACAGGAGCAGGAAGCTCTGCTGAGAAGCAAACACTTGCCCATTTCATTCAGGGAGACCACATGGTGCTCCTTCCCCTTCACCACGTGCCTTCGAAAGCCACGTGTACTGAAACTAGGAATCAGTTTTCCAACAGCCTCTTCAGTGGAAAGTGTGGACCCAGCCGAATTAGACCGTGACTGGAACTTCAGAGATCGCAGACGAGTTAATAGTGAAACCCAGGGTCTGAAATGGAATAACAAAAAAACTTTACTTTTGATAACAGAGACTTGTTTTTAAATTTAGCCATATCTTGAAAAGGTGACTTCCATCTCCTTTAAGTACCAGCATATTAAGGGTTTATCACATTAGGACAATTAAACCAAAGCTACGTAGCTAATTTTAGCTATAACTAAGGATTTGTGCATGTGTGCGTGTGTGTGTGTGCGTGTGTGTGTGTGTGTGTGGCCCATGTTGCAGAACAGTAAAGTGAGTATACGTAGTATCAGGAAATAGTGATAGATGAAGAAACCTAAGAGCTTGTGATAAAAAGGGGAGCAGAGCTGGTGTTTCCAAGAAGCAGATAAACTGAATTATAAAATAAAAAATAAGTTATAATAATATCACAGTTTGAGAATTTAAATTTTCCTCTGAATTTCCAGGTAAAGTTGAAAGCAAATAAATGGAAAACTGAAGCTTTGTTTGAAGAAACTTGATAAAGATTTACCAAGGTGGAAAGATTAATGGACTGAAAGGATGAGAGAGAAGTATTAAAATACTTCATGTTTTAAATTTATCTTATCTTTAATGAATGTATGTGTGAGTGTGTGTGTGTGTGAGAGAGAGAGAGAGAAAGAGAGAGAGAAAGAGAGAGAGAGAGAGAGTGTATATATGCCCAAATGTAGGTGTCCACAGAGGCCAGAAGAGTGTGTTAAATCCCCTAGAACTGGAGTTCCAGGGTTATGAGCTGCCTGATCTGGGTGCTGTAAAAGAACTCAGGTCCTCTCAGAAGCAGTACATACTCTCAACTGATGAGCCTTTTTTCCAACTCCAATTTTTTTTCTTTTTGACATTCTAATTGTATGTATTTATGGAACACTGTGATTCAGTTCACATATGCAGTGTATAATGGGCAAATTAGGAGAACTAGCCTTTCTCCTTGTTCCTTGCTTTGTTGGGAGTCTTTAATCTCCTCCTCATAAAATAGATGATAGATCATTGTAAACAGTAGTCACCAAGTATTTACCAGAACTCTAGGGCTTATTCCTTCTGTGTACACTCGTTGGAGACCCATCATCCACCTCCTCCTAGCTCCCACCTCCATCACCTTATGAAGGCGATGAGTCTCTAATGATAATTAAATTTCTCTTCTTTTCCAGCCTATAGGAGGGAAAAAATAAAGAGCATTTTTAGCTGGAATGAGTCTTATAACCTTAATGAACTTTAAAAACCATTAGCAGTGTTACACTAACAGGAAATATGCAAGAGTATCTCAGAGGCTTTCCTTACATCCCCTATCACATATATTAGTACATCTGTCAGAACTAATTGACAAAACCGATGCAAAGTTCTCTCAGAGTGGAGATGAGAAAACAGTGCTAAATGGTTTAAATGATTTACGTAGGAGAGTGGCAATGGAGAAACTAGGACTCAGTTTCCTCATATGTCAGCCAACGTCTCTTTCTAGTAAACTGTATTTCTCTATCTTGTGGATTCTTTTTTTTTCTCTTGTGTTATTGATGTACCTGCTGAAACAAACCTGATTCAGAACTTCAAGACATGAAGTAGATAAACTCAGAGCTGTTCCGGGTGAGGAACAGCTAGTTCTCTTCCCTTCTTATCCTTCGGAGGCTCCTGAGACATCTTCAACTAAATTGTAGGGCTCTAAGGAGGACAGTTTGGCAAGCTCTCTGCAGTTTGATTATAGAATTTGTAAGTCAACCATCTGGCACCATCTGGCCCAGGAGGCTTGGGTTGGGGTGGGGGTGGGGGCATGTAACTAACAAAATCTGGGGCTAGTACGAGAAAGAAGGTGGCACAGGTACTCAGTATATATGAAGCATTTTCTTAACCCTTTGAGATCAAACCAATTAAAGAGAGTTCAAACTTCTCTCTGTGATCATTTCTCTCTTCTCGTTACATCAGGAGTGTTGTGTGCAGTGGGATAAGGGCGTGAATGGTAAAATACATTGGGGTCTTCTGGAATGTGTCTACATACCTGGCTCTCCTTTTCCCACTCTTAGGGTTAGAACTCCTACGGACCCTTCTTTCATTTTTCCTCTCACTGTTGTGGACTTGTCTTAGTCCCTTTGGTGTTGCTTCAACAGAATATTGGATGCGGAGAAATGTATAAAGAAAAGAGGTTCATGTAACTCAGGTTTAGAGGCTGAAAGTGCAAGGTTGGGCACCTCCATCTGTTTGGCTTCTGGTAGGCTGTCTTTGGCTGAAGCATAATATGGCAGAGAAGTGGAAAAGGAATTGACCACGTGCAGGAGAGAAAGGTTACATGGTTAGAGATGAAGGAGTATATGAAGGTGAGGAGTTAAACTTTCCTTGTGACAACCTGTTCTCATGAGAACTAATCTAATCCTGGGGGAACTACATTAAACCCATCTGAAGGTCATGCGGGGCCCTCGTCTTTCCTTTGGGCTCCACCTCCTAACAGTCTTCCATCTCTCAGGGCCATTGCTGTGGGGACCAAATTTCGAACACATGAACATGCTCAGAACATATCTAAGCCACATTAAGGACGGAGATTGACAGGGAGAAAGTGGCATAGTGTCAGAGGACCCAAACTGGCAACTCAGAATCGGAAAAAACGTGGGTTTAATCCTTAACATCACTTTCCCCGAATGAATTTCATCTCTCTGTGTCTCAGATTCCTCATCTGTAAAGCAGTCATGACAGATGCACCAATTTGTTGCTGTGTGAATTTATGGAGATAATATATCTGAATAGCTTTGCCCAGGGCATTGGACTTTGTCAGCCTTGATAAACATTGGTCATTGTTACCTCCACTAGTCTGTCTGTATTATTATTGAGACGGGAATTGGTTTGTGGGAATGCATGAGCAACATTATAGAGGGCAAACTTACCAGCCTTCCACTTTTAATAACCTTCCTCAGTAAGCCCCCATTTTCTGACTTGCTCTTTTCCTTACATAATGAAGTCTCTCATCCATGCAGCATGATTAAAGGATCAAAGAAGCTGACTAGTTTTATAGTATTCAAGAAGAGAAATATTTAACTTTGCATAATTTTCTTCAGTTATTTATTCCACAAATATTTATAGAGAACCAACACTCTTCTAGGTACTTGGGGCATATAAAACATGCCCAAGGCTTTGCTAAAGCTTTGATAACGCCATAGTAAATTATAGTGTGCATTAGAAGGTGGTGAGTTTGCTGGACATAGAAAGACAAGTGGGACAGGAAGGGAAGCTGAGAAGTCAGAGCATGGATTTCATTTTATTTATGAAATGTGGTGCTTCTAAGAATGCTGAGATCTGTAAGGAGATTTAATGTCTGGAAAAGATAACCAGCTAACCTGTCTGTTTTCTTCTGGTTACTCTTGGTTTGCTCTCACTATTCTAGGGCCTGCCTGGCCCTGCTGACCTCTCTCACACAGCTTAATCGATGCCTGCTAAAGGGCTCTGCTACCAATTCCAACAGATCCTTTCTCTGTGGCAGGTCAGAACCAGACCCAACTAATTATTGCCATCCATAACCCAGCCAGAGGCAGAAGGAAAGTGACATTCCAGAACTGGAGCAATTCCTCCACTCTGTGTGGTTTTCTGGGATTACGAGCAAATAAGGGAACTTTACCTGGGTGTTGGGTGGACACTGTTAGATTTTCTGCCCACCCTTGTAGGAATTCCGGTTTACACTCCCAGGTGAGCTGCCAGAACATTCAAGCACAAGGTGGCGTTATCACCCATCTCCTAACTAGAGCACCTATTAATGTGTCACTGAAACAAGCCATTTTCTCATAGCAGTCCCACCCCTTTGATATACTGGACATGTGTCAGAAAAATCAGAGACCATCCATATCTTATCTCACATTAGGAAGAGTCACGTAGAAACGTCCCTTCATTACCAGGACAGTCATGTCAAAAAGAATCGACTTATTGTCAGCGTTTCTAACCTCACAGTGTTAATGGAGCCTTTAGACATCCTTTCTCCTCATTTGTTTCTTAGATGCCTATCAAGGAGACAGTTGGAAGGGAGTTTCCAAGCTCTGGGGAGCCCTGGGTATGTGTATTAAATGACAGCACTCTAGGCTGCTTATTATACAGGGATGCGGAGCCAGGGTGGAGAATTGAGATGGTAAGGAGCGAGCGTGCTTTTGGCACTGCGCCAGGGTGGTGAGTGACTCTAAGCAAGACTTCAGGCTCCAAAGATAGCTATTGTTTCTCTGTCTCCTGCACTTCACCAAAATTTTCTAGCACTGCATAACAAATATATTTACCTTGTGAAGGCAGGCTTTGAGATCATTCCCAGCAGAGTCGAAAACATTTCTTTTTCTTATTTCATACCTATAGTTCACTCTTTCCACATCTGTGTCAAAAGAGAAGAAAAAGGAAGAAATCCTTGGCTGGAGAATTTCCTAGAACCTTTAGAAAATCTCTGGTTCAAGGTAGGAGGATTTTCAGGTCAGGATTGATCCTGGAGGAGTTAGCTCCTTGACAACATGCTGTTGGTCACCCAGTGCTGATCAATAGTAATGAGATGACAGCTTCATATTAGTGAATGAAGCAATAAGCCATTTCCCCTGTAGAAGTTCCACAAATGCCTTGTCCTAACAGCAGGAAACTATTGGAATTTTCCTAGGAAAAGCCTGTGGGCTCTTATAGTAAATCACTTTCCTGTATGGATCTCCTATCCTTCATTCTTTTGACACACAATGTATTTCTTAGGCCTTGGTCCTAATCGATCGTCTCAGAGGCAGCTGAACACTTTGCAGTGTTATTCAGAATAGGACAGTCAACTGTGTAGGGAGTTCTTTTATAGCCCTCTGTGGGTATAGTTAGCATTTGGGGGTGCTCAGACCTCCCATTTAGTAATAGAGGAAGGAGGGGCTCTACCTCAAACTCCAGAAGCTGACAGAGTATAGAATCCCTTCTCTCCAGCCCCTGAGAACTTGTAAGTGGCTTCATGACTGAAGCTCACCCATCTTGGTGTTTGTTCTGGTGCCTTTGGGTTGTGAACCAACATATACATGTGCAGGGCATTTTTGTGGTAGTCTTGTGGCAGTGACCAGAGTTTTCTGTGGTAATGGTTTTCCAATCCAGCAATAGCTGTGTTCTTTCCGGGGTTCATCACAAGTATCTGTGGATATCTTGGCTATTGCCTATTTTCCAGTCTTCAGGTTGATAGTTAAATACTTGTTAACTTTCTCAAAGTACCGTTCTACACATGTTAACCCAGCAGGCACCTGGCTGCTTAAAGGTGCTTTCTTTTATTTGACATTCAGTAATCACCCTGTTTGATTCAGTTAGCACTGTCTGTACCTTATAAAAGAGAAAATGGGAGGTATAGCAAGCCTGGGGCCTGCTCACATTCTCACTGGTGAGGGGCAGGACTGAGGAATGATGTGCCCCATAAGGTTTCTTGGCAGGATGCATATTGTATTTACGGTACTGTGTCTAGAACCTGCCAGAAGACCTAGTAGGAAACAGACTCTCAAGGATATTTGGGCCCTATTGTTAGCTTACAGACTGTGATTATCTCTATCTGCTGAATGTGAGACAGTGTCCTACTGCACATTAGGACATTTCTAGTATAAACGTGATGGTTACTTTCTGAAGACTAGGTTCAAACCCAAACACAACTAGATTTGGACCTATTTTTCTTTCCAAATCAAGGCCTCCAGGGAGTGTTCTCAAAGAGGAGCATGGCCTGGAAGGGCACTGTGGGAAATGGAGACTGAAGAGAGAACACAGAGTGCCTTTTATTTGACTTATTTACCCTGCAGTCATCATACAAAGTGTGTTTACTCTGTGTCAACACTATGCTGGAAACCAGGTTTTCATCCCATGTCATTCTAACAATGGTCACTTATATAATACAGGTGGTATTGTTGCTCTTGATTTATTGATGAGGCATCTGAGATGGAGAAGGCTGAGTTCCTTGTCCCAGATCAATAGCTAGTGAGCCGCAACACCAAGTCCACCTGACATTGGTCTGAGCTCTCAGACAGTATACTACACAAAATGGGGAGTGCTGACATTTGGGTCTGGTGTTCCTTCATGATGATTGACTGCTTTTGAGCCCTTTTTGTGGAAAACCAAGATGGTATAGAATTGGTTGTGTCAGTCCAAGATGACAGTTTTGAAAGAGATATCTTTCCTTCTGCTATTTTTATTTATTTGTGGGGAAAAGTTGAAATTTGGAAGACTTGGCAAAGAGAGTGTTAATGTGCTAACATCAAATGAATTCCATGGATTTTCTACTCATTAAGGCCCATTTCCCTGCCCATAATTCACTTCGGCTCAGTTATACTTCTCCTGGGTATGCTAGTAAAAAGAGAAAAAACAGGGAAGCCAGCCAGAAAGAGGTGTTTTTGGCTGCAAAAATGAACTTACACCTACCAACAAAGTGAAACAGAAAGACTTTGCCAAACAGTAAATATCAAGTTCATTGCCTAAGCCCCAGAAGAAACATATTAAGCAATTTATGATATCTTTTTGAGTCAATGGTCACCTGATACTACTTGGCTGTGAATATCAAGACTTTCAGTTCGGTCATTGGAAGACGAATCAAAGAAAGTATGGTATTTCACACCTTGGCTTCAGTTTTGGAGAGTGGGAAAATGTGTGCCTTTGCCATATATAGTGTATTTAGCTTTTCATTCTATTAATTTGTTAAGTTTTTAGCATGTACTAGAAAATCTGTCAGCACTAGGTACAAAGGAGTTAGCTGCACTTGAATTACACCTCTGTCATAGAACTTCTATCCAAGGAAATTGAATAGAAATACACAGTTCATTAATAATCTCTGTGAGTGTCTTAAAGAAAATCACACCAATATGGAACATGATAGATGTCACTGACTAAAGGCATCCCTGCAGCTGGATGTTAAATAAAGCTAGCATTCAAAAGTCTGGTGAGGAATGTGGACAAGAGGGTGAGCAACTTTTGAGATGCTCAGGGAGGAAGAGTCTGGTGTGTTGGGGGAGCCAGAACTGTGAGCCAGAGTTCAGAGACAAGGGAAAGCAGAGGTGGGGAGCTAGTTCCCTGGTAAAGTGCCTGCCACTCAAGCAGAAGGGCCTGAGTTCCACCGCTAGAACTATGATAAAAGAAATCTATATAAGGTGGCATGGCTTGTAATCTCAGTGTTGGGGAGGCAGAGGCAAGTGGAACCCTGGGGATTACTGATTGCATGGCCTACACAAATCTGGCCAGTAAGAGAGCTGTCTCAACAAAGGAGGTTTGGGGAGGTAATGAGAGACACTTGAGGGCATTCAGAAAGGACTGTTGACATGTATGACTGACCCAGATTCAGTAGAGGATAGTTTGGATGCCTATGAATTAAGGATGGAGTGGGGGTGGAGTATGGTAGCCAGACTCTAGTGACATCAGAGCTTCAGGACAGCAGAAGATTGGTAGTTTTTCTATCACAGATTTTCTTTTAGGTCCTTTTGAAACTTGTTAGAAACATAGCTACTTGGGGTCTGTCCCTAGTACTTTTACTGGCTAAATCTGGAACAGTTATTTTTCCTTTTGACAACATAGCAGGAGATTGTGAAGTCAAGCCTTAGCAGTCTTTTCACATTGTCTCTTTCTTCTGGTGTCCTGTGACATCTGCTTTACCGATGAGGACACTGAGACCCATACAAAGTGCCTGATATTTAAAATCACACAGCAGAAATTAGAATCTAGTACTTTACATTCAGTCCCAAGAGTTTTTCTTTTACTCCATCACTAAAAGTAGGCAAAACTGAAGCTACTGACTTTGCAAATCTAAATGCAATATCTGGAGAGATGGCTCAATAGCTAACAGCACATAATGCTCTTGTAGAGGACCCAAATTCAGTTCCTAGAACCCATGTAGGGCTGCTCACAACCATGGGATCTGATACCCTCTTCTGGCCTCTGTGGGCACCTGCACCCATGTTCACAGGTGAGAGAGAGAGAGAGAGAGAGAGAGAGAGAGAGAGAGAGAGAGAGAGCGCTGAAAGACAATCTTAAAATCTAAATGCAGGAAACAGGCTGGGGGTGGGGTCGAGTACCAGAATACCCCATATAGTCCATATAGTGCATTAAGGAAGATGGATCAGGCAATGTGGAATCAGAAGAGGGGATTGTGTTGGGGGCAGGTAGGAGATGCAACGGCAGAAAAAACAAGGCAAGAAGAGAGGTTGATGGGATCATGGAAAGATGCTCTTGTGGGTGTCTCCTGCTTTTTGGCTGCTTGGCATCCATTAAAGTTTTAGCAAGGGAGATTTCTCTGCCAGCCCAGATGCCAAGATGGTTTTGGAGGTTCCTAGACTCTGTTCATTTTAAGCCTGGTTTTTAGCTTTCCCTTTGATCCTAGATGCCTTCGCATCTACCTAATTCCCTACTTGCTGTAGATTTCCTAAGAATTTCCATTGCTTTCTACAGATTATTCTTGTTGCTCTTGAGTACTGGCACCATTTAAAGAAGGACGGGGTATGCAACTTTCTAAGTTAGCATAAGGTTAAGTTTGCATTCTTCTCAACCTTGCCTACCACCAGTTTGTCTACACATCTCTCCATGAAGACCATCACTGATTTCTTCCCCAAGACCCATGTTTTTGTGCATTTACAGTGACATGCATATCAATAAGGAGAGACACTAGATGTTTGAGAAGGAACATTCTTTCAATCTCTTTTCCTTTAGAAGCCAGAGAAGTATTTCGCAAATAGCATTCTGATTGTTACATTCCCTTGCTGGAAGCTCCTCAGTGGCTTTCTATTGGAGAGTAGTGATGAGCCCTTGGAGATGTGATGTTAACAGAACTCAGTTTCATCTTAGTCTACCTTTGGTGTCTATGCTCCACGTGCATTTTTGCAGTTCCAAAGTACAAGCATAGAACTGGGAATATAGCTTAGTGGTAGAGTAGGAACTCAACCTCTTCCACATGTTACCTCCCTCAGTCTGTCCATCAGCCTCAGAGGTAGGTTCTGAAAGTATTCTCACAAGTAAAAGGAAACAGAGATACACAAAGTCATACGACTCTATAAAGGCTGCACAGCTGACAAGCACTGAGTTATGATGAACTTGTTTCCAGGCTCAGCACTATCAACTCTAATACCACCCTCCTCCCGTGCATAGTAGGGACTTTAATAATTGCTGAATACAGAAATGAACAAAGATAGGAGTGAATGTACATATGGGTCCAGAAATCTGGGTTTTTGGAGGCCAGAGTTCAGATCTTGACTCCGACTGACCCTTTTGGGAGATTTCAGGCTCCAAGTCCTCCTTTCTCCCCATGTAAATAAGAGCAGTTGCCAGTATGGGGCACTGGCAGTCTATGGCTCAAAGTTGGCATGAATTAAAAGGCCACATCTGGATTGAGCTCATGAGTTTTGAAATCTTTAAATAAGAAATGACCCGAGGTAAAGAGTTTATTTAATGTGTAGATCACAGGGGAATTCACAAGGGTTTATGGGAGATGAAATTTGAGGATGAGCAGATGAAAGCAACTTGTGGACCAAGAAAGCAGGAAGTTGTAGACCTCTCTCTGCCTATCATTCTAGGCATCACACGAGGTGGGACTTCGAGGGTGATTATCCACAGTCACTTCCTTCTTGAGATATATTCCTGATTAGCAGTTGTGAATGCTTGCTGGAGAAACCACAGCTAATGTTCCTTCTTTCTTCATGTAGTTAGGGGAAAGTCTCATTGCATTAATACTTCTGAAATTGTGCTGTAACTGAAGCCACAGAAAACTGCTCACCAGGGATCCTGAGTTCTGCAAACTACTCTCTCTAAGCCTGCATGAAAAATGCAGACCTGTTCCTCTGCTGCTAGTTAAGCTCACTGGAACTTTAATGCATGCCTCCTACAGCATATTAGATCCAAGCCCCAAACTCAGGCCTCTACCCCCAGCCCCCAAAACTGCCACCAGGGTCCTCTGTGTCTCCTAAACACTTGGCTGCGGCACTTGGGACATTTTATTGAAGCAGCTTTACTGGAAGGATCCAATTACAGGGTATGGCAAGTTAGATTCAATGCCCTGGTTAACAGCACTACAGAGAACACTGAGGTTCCTTCAGCCCTTCCTGGTCTGAAGAGAGCGAGCGGAGGTAATGCCTAACAGCCCCCAAGATGGCTGCTGCTTCTGGATGCCAACCCTCCATTGGGTTTTTAAAAATCCTTACATTTTTATTCATGTGTAAAAAATAATACATCATAGTTGTGGGGGGAAAAGTCGAGCGGTAGGAAGTAGGAAGAATAAAAGTTAGGCTCTCCCGTCCGTCTCTTAAAACCCCCACATGCTTCCCCTGAGGTAGGCTCTGTTTCCAGTTTGTTGTATAGCCTTCCAGATCTTTCTTTATTGCACCAACAAACAAGATCATGTTGTACAATTAAAAGTTTTCTGTCCAATTTTTCTGCAATGTAGTGTTTTCCTTAGCTGGTCATCATGGATATTAAAAAAATAAATTTCTTATTATTTTATTTTCTGCATATGAGTGCTTTGCTTGTATGTAGATGTTGTGTAGTGTCCATGGAGGTCGAAACAGGGTGTCGGATCCCCTGGAACTGGAGTTACAGATGGTTGCTAGTTGTCATGTGGGTGCTGGGAATCGAACCTGGGTCTGCAAAAGCAGCCAGTGCTCTTAATTGCTGAGCCATCTCTCTAGCCCCATCATGGAGATATATATATATATATACACATTAATATATATATATATATAAATATTATATATATATAATATTAATATATATTAAGCATCAATTTGTGTAAGTTTACTTTCTCTTTTTAATAAATATTTTTATAGATTCTTTGTGATTTTCATACGTGCACACTGTGTGTTTTGGTTATGTTCATCCCTGCACTCTCACCCAGGTCCTCCCAGGTGCACTCCCCATCGCCTTCCTCCGTACATTATAGTTTCTCGTATGTCTGCATTACCATCCTCTTGGCCACGTGTCCTCCTTGCCTTTCTGTTACTGTGATAAAATACTGACCAAGAATGACTTAGGGAAGAAAAGGTTTATTTAACCATATAGCTCCCCCGTTATAATCCGCTGCTGAGGGAAGTCATGGACAGAAGGAAGCAGAGACCATGGAGGAAAGCTGCTTACTGGCTTGCTCAGCTACTTTTCTTATATACCCTAGGCCTACCCACTCAGGGATGGTACCACCCACAGAGGGCTGGGCTCTCCCACATTAAATCACAGTCAGGAACATGTGCCACAGACAAATCCACAAGGCCTGTCTGATGGAGGGAATTCCCCAGTTGAGGTTTCTTCTTAGGTGGCTCCAGTCTGTGTTAAGTTGGCAAAACCAATCCAGTATGCCTAGTCTCATGTTGAAACAAATTTAGAATGCTTCCAAATTGTTTTCTGTCTCTGTCCTAGGTTTTTTTTTTTCTTGTTTCTGTGATAAAATACCATGTCAGAAGCAACTTAATGAAAGAAGGGTTTATTTTAACTCACAGTTCAAGGTACAGTTGATCATGGGTGGGAAATGAAGGCAGCAGAAACTTGGAATAGCTGGTTTCATCTAAGTTGCAGTCAGGAAGTAGAGAAGGATGAATGCATTCTAATGCTCAGCTCACATTCTCTGTTTTACTCTGTCTAGCTCTGGGAACGGTTCCATTCACAATTAAGAGGGCCCAATAGAGATAATCCCCTAGATGCTTGCCCAGGAACCTGTCTCCCAAGTGATAGAGCTTCTGTCATGATGACATCACACTTAGATGTGATGCTGGAATGAATACTTTCGCAATGGCCTTGTCCATGCTATGCATGCATGAAAGAATTTTTAAAAATATGTGTATATGTGAATGCCTGAGTGAGTTTATGTGCACCACATGTGTGCAATTGCACATGGGGGACAGAGGAAGGCATTAGATCCACTAAAACTGAAGTTACAGGTGGGTATAAGTCACAGGTGGATGCTGGGAACTGAACCCAGGTCCTCTGCAACAACAGTATATACTCTTAACCACTGAGTCATCTCTCCAGCCCAGGAAATAATTTCTTGTCTTTTTCCTTCTTTCTTTAGTTTTTCTGTAACCAGCTGGTCTTAGTCTCACACTGTAGAGTCTGGGCTGGCCTCAGACTTCAGCAATAGCAATCTTCCTACCTTAGCCTCTAAGTTATTCAAAGTACGTGCATGGGTAACGGACCACAAGAGGAGAAGAATTCTTACATGGTAATAATATCAGAGCATTAGATGAAGCTGTGATTCTGAGCTATACGTGTTCAACTCTCCATATAGCACAGAAAAACTTTCTGAAGGGTTTTTAAAGAAGCAATAATATAATGTAATCACATGACACACAGTTATGTATTTTTCCCTCTAAGACTATTTCATCTGATCAGTTCAACTATCAACCCCTCAGGTAACATAACCCTGATCTTGGTTTCTTAGGCTTTTTATGGATCATCAAGCAAACATGAATGTTCTCTTTTCTCCGCATTTATGTAAAAAGCAATCTGTGCTAGATGTTGTATTCATGTAGCTTTCACTCATGAATGTACCTGAGGGACATTTCCATCTAAAATATATAGAAACTTTTTGTAATTTTTTTAAAGTAATGTTTTCGTTGATTCTTTGAGAATTTCGTGCAATGTATTCTGACCATATTCAAATGCCCTCTCCCATCTCCTCTCAGATCCACCCCCACCTCCCTACTCTCCCTCACGTCATGTCTTCTATTATATTTTAAGTCCTGTTCAGTCTATGTTCCTCAGATACTCTGGGGTGCGTGTCAGTGTCCTGGAGTGTGGTCATCCTACCTGGTGTCATACCCGTAAAGAAAGTTCAATTGCTGAATTATTTGTAAGACTAGGTTTTGTTTTGTAAGAAAGTGCTGGACTGTTATCCAAAATGTCTGCAGCATCTTGTAACCCCATTGGCAAAGACTGAGAGTCTTATTGGTACACATCCTCATCTGTACTTTCTGTTGTAATTGAAAAAAATATTAGCCATGCTTACAATCATGTGGCAGTATTTCATTGTTTTAAGTAACAATTCTATAATGACATACCAGGCTGCACATCTTTTTGTATACTTATTTGCTTTTATATCTCTTCTTTGGAGAACTCGTCAAATTGTTGATTTGTGCTTTAATGTGATTTGGGTTTTTTTTTGTTGTTGTTGTTGTTGTTCTGTTTTAAAATGTTGTAAAATGTTGATGTGAATCCTTTATTAAGTGTTTTGCATCTATTTTCTCCAAGGTTATGACTTGCTTTTATTTACAAATACATTTTCTAGTGCAGAAAAATTTGATTCTGATTAAATCCTACTTAACCAATTTTGTTCTTAACTTAGATTGTGATCTTAGTGTTAGTTCTAACACTCAGCATCAAACCCAAGGTCCCCTAGTTTTCTGTTGCATTCTTTTAGACATTTTCCAGTTTTTCAATTTACTTTTAGGTGTGTGATCCATTTTGAATTATTTTTTCTGAAATGGATGGCTCCGGCTAAAATTTCTATGTGCCTTGTACATCAGGTTCTTCTAGCGCTATTTGTTAAGAAAAATTCTTGATGAGGGTGGGCTGGAGAGATAGCTCAGTAATTAAGAGAACTGGCAGCTCTTGCAAAGAACTGGGGTTCAGCTCCTAGCACTTACACATTGGCTAACAAACCTCTAATGTAACTCTAGTTCCAAGGAGTTCACCACCACCCCTGGCCTCTTTGGCCATGTCTACGTGGGTGAACTTGTGTATATGTAGGCAAAACACTCACACCTACTAAATAAAAACAGAATTTAAAATACCCTTTTTGTCATTGAATTGTCTTTGCTTCTACGTCAATGATGTTGAGCAAATTTTTGTTGTTATATTTTGGGGATCCCTATTGATCTCTTTGTCCATTTTTCAACAAAATCATACTATTTTGGATTTCCATTGAGTCTTGAATTTGTGTAGTGTTCTCTAACCATTTTTTGCCTGTGTGTTGATTATTTTAGGTCTTATGTTTCTATATAAACTTTAGAGTGAATTTGTTGATAACTACAAAATAACTTGATAGGAACTTATAGGGATTATGTTGAATCTCTACTTTAACTTGAGAACTGACATCTTTAAAAATACCTAGTCTTGGGGCTAAAGAAATGGCTCAGTGGCTAAGAACATTGGTTGTTCTTACAGAGGACCTGGGTTTGAATTCCAGCACTCACATGATGGCTAACAACCTGCCTAACTCCAGTTCCAGGAGATCTGATGTCTCCTTCTGTCCTCTGTGGGCACTGCATAACATAGATGTATTTATATACATTCAGGCACAAGACTCATACACAAAATATAAAAATACATAAAATTTTAAAACTAAAGAACAAGTCTATTACATGAGTGTAGGTTCTCCCTCTTTAGTTATTTAGACCTTCTTTGGCTTTTAAATCAGTTTTAAACTTTTACATGGATCTTGTACGTACTTCAGTATATTTGTGCCTAGGTAGTTCATTTCTAGGTGGTGCTTAAGTTAATGGTAAATCTTAAATTCTAGTTGGTTCTTTTTGCTTTATTAGAAAGATCTTTTTAATATTATCACATGTAATTAAACCTTCCTGTAATTGCTGTGTAGATTTAGACTATATTTATTTGGGGGAGGCTCTACATTAAAATTAATTCCATTTCAAAAAGAAAAAGAATCATTTTATTTCTTCTTTCCCAACCTACATAGCTCTTACTTTTCTTGTCTTATTGCATTATCTAGGTTGAAGGGCAGTTATGCTGTGCTATGAATATGCCTCTGTTGACATGCTGAAGCTCAGCCTCAAATGCAGAAGACCTGAGATTGGAAGTGACAAGCTTATGAGGGCTCATGAATGGGATTAGTTCTTTTATGAAGAAAGGGCAAAGAATTTGCTTACCCTGCGGTCTTGTGAGAGCACAGCTATCAGGTACCATCTATTGAACAGAGCTGGCAACAGATGCTGATTCTGCTAGCACCTTGATCTTGGACTGTCCAGGCTCCAGAAATATATGAAGTAAGTTTCTGTTGTTTATAAATTACCTAGTTTAAGGAATTTTGTCAGAATAATCCATACAGACAAGAAAAGTAAAGGGGAGATTATTCCTTTGTTCCCATTCTTGGGAGGAAAGAAAATTATCATATGTATGATGATAGCTTCAGGGTTATATGTTATCACATATACGATGATAGTTTCAGGGTTACATGTTATCATATGTATGATGATAGCTTCAGGGGTACATGTTATTACATGTATGATGATAGCTTCAGGGTTATTTTTTTCATACATGTTCTTTATTAAGTTGGAAAGTTCCCTTTTTGTTTAGTTTTCTGTGAGTTTTTATTATGTATTGGTGCTGGATTTTCTCAAATGTCTTTTCTGAGTCTATTGATATTATATCAGTTTTTTCCTTAGCCTGGTGCCTTGATTAATTGGCATCAACTGATTTTTCTAGTGCTGTACTAGTTTGCACACCTGGAATAAATCCTCCCTGGTTACATCAAGGATTATTCTAGATATTATCATACGGGATTTGGTAACAGTTTATTTCTGATAGGGGAGGTTTTAGCTTCATTCTTTTCTCAATTTACCATGCTAGAGATTTGTGGCTACTATCTGTCTTTTCGGGAACCAACTTTTATAGCTTTTGTTTTTGTTTCTGTTTATAATTTCAGTGATTACTTCTTTAAATTTTCTTCTTGTCCGGCATGTGTGAAGTCCTGAGTTGAGTCACCAGTATGGAGAAAAAGCTCTTTTACTTTGGATTTTCCTCTTCTTTTTCTAGCTTTCTTAGGTTAAAAATTAGATTATTGATTTGAGGTCTTCATTTTTCTATGATATATGTAGTCTATAAATTTCATTATAGCACTACCTTCCAAATATACCACAAATTTTGATAAGCTGTATTTTCATTTA
Source organism: Eospalax fontanierii (assembly GCA_035773235.1). NCBI lineage: Eukaryota > Metazoa > Chordata > Mammalia > Rodentia > Spalacidae > Eospalax > Eospalax fontanierii. Next base: position 14,081,828 of record CM069546.1, read on the forward strand.
GTTTTGAACATACTGAATTTTCTCTTAATGTTTCTTGTTTGATCCATGTGTTATTTAGAAGTGTAGTTTAGTGTCTGTGAATACCTTGAGATTTCCCAGTTATCTTTCTGTTATTGACTTCTAGCTTAATTCCATTGTGATCTGAGAGTGTTCTTTCTTTGCGTGATTTCTTTTCTATTCAGTGTTGTGTTTTGTGCCCTATAATGTGGTATATCTTGGTAAATGTTGAATGTGAGCTTCAGAAGAATGTGTATTCTGTTGTTTTGGATGAAGTGTTCTATAAATGTCAATTAGGCACTGTTGATTGATGATGCTGTTTGGTTCAATGGTATCCTGGCAGATTTTCTGCCTGCTGCATCTGTCAATTACTGGAGGTGTGTTGAAGTCTCTAACTATAAGAAGGGATTCATCTATTTTTTCTTGTCTCTGTGTCAGTTTTTGTTTCATACATTTTGATCTTATGTTGATAGTCATATGCACATTAAAAATTGCTATGTCCTGCTAAGGAGCTGACCTCTTTACTCTTATGTAGTATCCTATTTTTCTCATGATTTCTCTTTTCCTGAATGTTCTGTGATTGGCATCAATATCAATCCTCCTCAACTTACTGCGGACTGTATTTTAGAAACATCTTGTTAAAAATATATTTATTATGCTTAACCTATCAAGCATC